>OY755244.1:5639285-6069285 GCA_963576725.1 Azorinus chamasolen
AAACGTACTTGCTCCAACGAGATCGAAGATGTAATTGTTGGCATCAACTGTTTGATAGACAAATTCTATGAAGTCGTTTCAGCGTCGCTATAGTCAATGTCATAAATGAGAAGTCGCCCGCTCGTGCCTTCCGGGAGAGTTACGGTGGTGTCCGTTGAACCCACGAATGACGGCGCTGTGTTGATATCTTGATAGAAGAAATACAGTTAAACTTCACTACAATGAATATTCATCATGTAAGAAATAATGACGTCATGAACATTAATTAGATTTATGTGTTATAATAGCACATGCGCACATGGAGTTTTGGTCATAGCAGAAACTGTAGATCCATATCAATATTATGTCATAAGCAAACAGAGCAGATCCTGATCAGACAACACCTATAAGAGCTGCCTGGTCTTGGTCTACGCTGTTTATAAGGCATAGCAATGCGTATTTATCGAGTAAAGGGTTCACACTTCACTACAATGATCGCTAAATAAGTCATATCCTAGCAGTTAACCATTCACTGCATGAATATTCATGTAAAAATAATGGTATCATGAATATTGATTAACTCTTTCGCTGCCAATGCCGTATCTGTGATTACCTATGCAAACAGTTTGGATCCAGATGAGACACCGAGTAACTCGGCGTCTCATCAGGATCCAAACTGTTTGTTACTGTTACTATGTTTTTGAAACAAAAATGAAGAAAATAAAAAAAAATAAAAAATTGTAGCAGACGACAAAGTTAGCAGACGACAGACTTTAGCAGCGAAAGGGTTAACTGATTCATTTTAGTGTACATACGAGTTCATGTATGTGAACACAGCAGTTTCAGGCTTTGACAGAAACTGTATAATCAGATTCATATTATATCAACAGAACAGATGCTGGTCAAACAACTCATACAGGAGCCGTCTGATCGAGGTATACTCGGTTCTAAAATGATTTAACGCTTCCCTGGTGCATATTCATCTAAGAAATAATCACAGCATGAATATTTATGAGCTGGATGTTTATAATAGCATTGATAGTAATTATTGTTTTGAAATTGGTAGAAACTGTAGAGTCGGGACTATTATAATTTCATAAGCAAGCAGAGCAGACCCGGATTTTCACGCATTTGCAAACAGATTAGACCCAGATCAGACGGCTCATATAGGATCCGTCTGATCAGGGTCTGCTCTGTTTGCTAATGGAATTTGAAAGATCTGTTTCTTTACTTTCTAAAATAGCTACAATGTTCGACTTTCCATATTTTCATTATAACTGTTGTGTCTATGAATATTCATTAGGTATTGATATTTTGAATAAACATAGACAGGGAAAGGGTTGAAGGCAGCCAGTAGGAGCCGTCTGATCAGGGTCTGCCCTGTTTGCTTAGGACATCATATAGATCTAATTGTACAGTTTCTATCTTCATAAAAAAACATTTTCCCTAGTGCTATTATAAAAAAAGTTAATTAATATGCATGATGTAATTATATTTTGGCATGAATGTGCATGGAGCAGAGGGTTAAAACATCTAAAACAATACTGTCTGCACAATTTCGTACATGATGCAATTTTCATTACAAACAGCCACACTCGTCTAAACCTGACGTTCAATTTAGTATAAATATCGGTCTTGTAGAGAGACAGGCGGCAGATTAATGCAGGGTGAAAGTCATGCAGAAAGCTCCTCTATGAGGTTTCGCTTGCCCAAAAAACCTAATTTTTTATTTATTATAATTCCGGTTTAGAGGATTTTTACTGTACTTTCAATTCGATAAAGCTATTGAGAATTTTCAGTTGAGTGTCAAACAGTTTGGATCCTGATGAGACACATAGTAACTCATCGTCCGATCTGGATCAAAGCTGTTTGCAAAAGCGCGTCAGGTCAAGAACAGGAGAAAAACTTATCAACAAAACTAGATACAATGTATATTAAAATCTCGATTATTCGAAAACTAAAATACGTATCATTGTTGATCTTTAAGACAGATGGCAGCTTAATGCAGGGTGAAAGTCATGCTGAAAGCTCCTAGAGGAGCTCCTAGAGGAGCTTTCCGCATGACTTTCACCCTGCATTATGCAGTCACTTGCCAACTAGGGTCTTAACCCTTCGCTTGCTGAATTTTTAAATACATTTTTCCTTCTTTACCTATGCCCTGTTGTATAATTAGTTTTACCTATATCTTCACTGTGCACAAGTATTGCGCTATGCAATCACTGCTGTGGAGTGCGGTGGTTGCACAATCAACTTGTAAATAGTGCAGACCCTGATGAGACAGCTCCTGCAGGAGCTGTCTCATCTGGGTCTTCACTATTTACAGGTATGTATATTGACGTGAATAGCAAGCGAAGGGTTTATTATTCTATACCAAAATTTCGAATAATCGAGATTTCACTGTATATTCATCCAATACAGAACGATAGTGTAATTATATAGTATTATTTCATGACGTCATTTAGATGATGAGTGTCATAATAATTACCATCAATAGTTACGTTGATAAATTGGCTTGTTGAAGTCCGTCCATCCGTGACGAAAAACTTGACCTGGTAAAAGCTCACGGTAGTGCTTAGCAAGTCTGACGTCACTTGGAGTTGATCTGAGGGAGTGAGAAAAAGATATAGTAAAACCTCTTTAACCCGGACGTTCAATTTAGTATGAATATCGGTCTTGGCGACAGGTGCCAGATTGATACAGGGTGAAAGTCCTAGAGGAGCTTTTTGCATGACTTTCACCCTGCATTAAGCAGCCACCTGCCTAACATTATCTAAATTCTTTTCTACTAGAATTCCGGATTAGATGGGTTTTACTGTATTGAAAATTAGCTGCCATGTTATTCTGCAATTGCTTTCGACCTGCCGAATTACCTTCACCTGCTCAAAAGTTATCCTGCTTCACATCTTAAATAGGAGTTATACTTGTCTTCAAACAGATCAAATCATATTGTCAAACAAGTTGGACCATGGTAAGACGGAGCCTTATTTGGATCCAGACTGCAAAGGAAATCAAAAGTACGGCCTATGCTACCTATACGGTTTATACATGTACTAGCTAAAGGTTCAATCTCATCATTTCATATCACCCTGGTCCCAGTACATTAACCTTTAGCGTGCTGAGCTAATTTTGTTTGTAGAAAACGTTATCGATTTCAGCTGTCACTGTTGATTTATCTTGCATTTCTTTTCAACAGCACGGTCAGAGTATCAAACAGTTTGGATCCTGATGAGACGCCGAGTTACTCGGCGTCTCATCTGGATCCAAACTGTTTGCATAGGTATTCACTCATCCGCCCACAGCAGGCTAAATGTTAAAAAAAACCACTCAAATGTGTATCATAATCTATCTTAACCCATTCCTCCATGAATGTTCAGAAAAGAAATGATGCTAATGAATTAGAAACATTTTTAAAATGGCATACACACACATGAATATTTTGCCGAAACAGAATGTAAAGAAACAGCAGACCCTGATCAAACGGTTCCTATAAGAGTCATCTGATCTAGGTCTGCTGTGTTTGCAAAGGTGTAGAAAGGTGTAATTATGGAGTAAAGACCGGTGGCAGCTTAGCCCTTTCGCTGCTGAATACATGTATTCATGAAAGAAATACTGACAGCTTACCGCCACCGATACTAAAAGGGCCACTAGCGGGGCTTGTTGCTAGGCTACTGTAAGTAAAGGGTGGGTCGTCATCCGTATCTGTGTAGCTTATAGTGAAGATCACGTGGTTGGCCTTGACCGTTTTAGCCGATATCGTCACAGAAGCTGGAGATAAATTAGCAAACTAGTTTAAAAAACCAAACCCTATGACGACGACGAAGTTAATGGTGATGATGATAACGACGACGACGATGATGATAATGATGATGATGATGGTGGTGGTGGTAATGATGATGACGACGACGACCACCACGACGACGATGATGATGATGATGATGATGATGATGATGATGATGACGGTAATATTGGTATTGATGATGATGGTGATGATGATGATGATGATGATGATGACGATGATGAACTATAATGAAGCAATTGCACATACTTTGGAAAACAGTGAAGACTAATCGGTCACTTTACTTTTGTCAACCATTTCGTTGATTAGGTTCGCTCCCTTGTCCCGGGGTTATAAAACATTTTGCTTGAGTTTGAGATCATTCTCAAGTATCTGACCAATCAGAAGTGTTATAACACTGAGCCCTTATTATCATTTGTATTACTCACCGGGTAAGTTAGTAAACACAGGGGCCGAGTTCTCAGTTATGGACACAGTAAGAGTTGCTGTAGCGGTAATCCCGGAGTCAGAACATTCTATAGCTAAGTTGTAAACTGTTGTAGTGCCGTAGTCAAAGGCTGATGTGGATTTGGTGGTCACTGTGTGCTGGGCTGGAATGATGAACGAGACAGTATATTATCCCTTATGTCGTATAATGGATGGCAATGTTACACTTCTTATACCAGTCAAGCATTTGAGAAAGTGTTGACCTCTCGGTCATACAGATTGTATACTGATCTGGTATGGGCAGGATAGGCCAAGAAAGTTTGTTAATAGTAATAATAGTATTAGTATCAGTGTTACTAGTAGTATCAATAGTAGTAGTAGTTGTAGTAGTAGTAGTAGTAGCATTACAGTAGTAGTAGTAGTAGTAACAGCAGCAGCAGCAGTAGTAGTAGTGGTAGTAGTAGTAGCAGCTGAAGTAGTAGAAGTAGTAGTAGTAGTAGTAGTAGTAGTAGTAATAATCGTATTAGTAGTATAAGTGGTAGTAGCAGTCGTAGTAGTAGTAGTAATAGTAATAGTAGTAGCAGTAGCAGCAGCAGCAGTAGTAGTAGTAGTAGTAGTAGTGGCAGCAACAGTGGTGATGGTAATAAAGTACTGCAGTGAACTCCCTCTAAAGCCACCACTTATTGAGGAGGCATTGGTGTCTTTAAAAGCAGGTGGATGCTTAATACAGGACGAAAGTAATGCAGAAAGCTCCCACGGGGTTTTTACTGTACATGTAGTAATGTAGAAGAATTATTCAAACTGTATATATGTATACACGTGTACAACTCCATTAATACCGAATTAGTCTAATACGACGACTGGATAAATGGACAAATAATGCTTACAGTTCGCAGTAGCTATTTCAAAGTCAGTTGAAGCCGGGTTGAAACCACAGGCTGCGGTGGTCGGGTATGATACAACACTGTAGATAAAAGTACCGGTCGGCGCGTCCTCATGGATAGTGTAAGTGGCCGGAAGATTTCCTATCTCCACATAGGTCACACCTGCAACATG
This sequence comes from Azorinus chamasolen, assembly GCA_963576725.1. Classification (NCBI taxonomy): domain Eukaryota; kingdom Metazoa; phylum Mollusca; class Bivalvia; order Cardiida; family Solecurtidae; genus Azorinus; species Azorinus chamasolen. The sequence continues at coordinate 5,644,543 of OY755244.1, forward strand.
CAAACATTCCTTGTGTGAATATGGTGACAACATGAGATGAACAAGTAGCTCTCGGACGTTGCCAACAGTAAAGGGTCAGATGACTGTTTCATTGAACTTCTTATGCAGTGTTTCTTTGTAAGTCTAAATGAGCCCATGGCATCTTAGGTCAAGATCTACTCAACACTGTTTGCAACAGTTGTTGGTAAAAGCATTTATAGAACAATTCTACCACCCCCATGTTCAATAAATGACTGGCCGCTTAGGACAGGTTCTATTGTAACCTCATTCTGCCTGCTCTATTCAAACTGTTGAATACAGCAGAACCTGTCTTAAGCGGCCATCAAAAAGAGGTCCAATTTTGGGTGTGTATGGCAGGTGGTAGCTTAATGCAGGACAAACGTAATACAGCTTCTGCATTCCTTTTGCCCTGCATTAGGCACGCACCTGCTTTTTAAGACTCATATGTTCAATAAATTAATGGTCGCGTACGACAGGTTCTGCTGTACCTAATTAGCGTGCACCTTGTTTCAGACGTGGCGACTGATTTAGGCATAAACTGTTTGTTACCAACTTTGTCAGAATGCACTTATTTGTTTCTGTGTTACCGACCAGTTATTAGTCGTGCCTTGAGAAGTAATGTCATCGCTGTTTGTTTTGCAAACAGTATAGATCCAGACCAGCCACAGCACTAGAAATACGATGTCTGATCATGGCCCGATGTTATAAAACCTTTTGTTTGAGTCTGAGATCATTCTAAAGCATCTGAGCTTGGTTAGAATCTGGCCAATCAGATACTTGAGAATAATCTCACACTCAGACCCAGAAGCTTTATAATCTTGGATATATATATATATCCATGACGTCATTATTTCCTACATGACTATTCATCAGGGAAAAGGTTAAGTATATTTCTTAATCCGTCTATAGCGACCATCCAAATAAGTCTAATGCTGCGACCACAAAAAGACATCTAATTCTGGAACTAAAAGTCCATCCAAAGTTTTAAGGCAGGTGGTAGCTTAATGAAAGAAGAAGGAGCTTTCTGCATTACTTTGGTTCTGTATTAAGCAATCCTCTGCTCTTATACATTCTACTGTATGCAGTAAACCTCTATCTGATAGAGACAGAGTTGATCCAGATCAGACAACTCTTGTATGTGTCGTCTGATTAGAGTCTGCTCTATTTGCTAAAGAAATGATATACATGTAGATCTGATTCGTCCGTTTCTAACATGGCCACACGTTCCCATGTTAAATTGCTAGTATATAATGTCATTCAGTTAACATTCATAATGTCATTCATTCTTACATGAATCTTTATGAAGTAAAGGGTTAACCCATGCCCAATTGTTTATCAAAGGTTATAACATATTGACTATATAAATGACAGTTACACGTGCTATGTGCCTAATCTCCCTTACCCTTTTCTTCATATAAACGCCTTTTCACGTACTTGCAAACAGCATAGATCCAGACCAGATAGCTGTAGGGGCCGTCTGGTCAGGCTCTGTTCTGATTGTCTTAGGAATTTATACAGACATGATTCTACAGATCCTATCATGGCCCCAAATCCCTTATTCGTTGGATATTTAATGAACATTTACGAATTCCTGAAGTATTATTGTCTATAAAAAAATAATCCAATGGATATTTGAGCACTTGTACTAGCTACAGAAATAGTTCAAAGATTCCTACTTACCATTAATCTGGACTATAAAAACCTGTAACAAAATAAAACAAGACAATCCGTGATCTATCCTCATTTTGGTGACCGTTTTGAAATTTTAATTGCTTTTTAATGCTTAGATATAATCCATTTCATATCATGAGGCATTTATCTTAAGTCTTTTATGTGAAATTCTTGCCAATTAGTTAACCCACAATTTAATTAGTATTACATTGCAGTTAGTGCTTTTACCTTCAGTCTGCTTACAAAACTTTTGTTGGTAGAAATATTATCAACCTTGGTTATCACAGATGACTTATCTTACTTTTCTTTTTTTAAAAAAAAGTCATACTGTCAAATAGTTTGGATCCTGATGTAATGCCGAGTTACTCGGCATCTGATCTGGATCCAAACTGTTTGCATAGGTAATCACTCATTCGCCCACAGTAGGGTAAAGGTTAAACGAATCATTTGTTTAAGACAAAGGGAGAACTGGACCATACATATGTTTAAGAGTGACTATAAACACTAAACTTGGTTACTTTTTCAAAAGTGACATTCGAAACCGACGTTTTGCTATACGCATTCTTGTCGTCTGCAAATTCACCACGCGCATTGTTTTCGAGTTAGATTTTCACATTTTTTTAAAGAAAAAAATCCCACAACCAAACTATATGTCAAACAGTTTGGATCTTATTGACAGTCGACCAGTTCGGTGTTTCGTCTGGATCAAAACTGTTGACGAAGGTTACCAGAAAGTCGGTCATATTGGGCTAAGAGTTGAAAGTCGCACGGGTCACTTCGACCGAACATTACTTATTTGAGTTATATTCTGTAAACGAACTTGCCCAAAATACATTATGTACCAGTCCAATGCTCATTGAAATAGGTGTTTCTGCAATAGAGTATTATCATCTATGTGACCTTTGAAAAAAAACCATTAACTGCATACAAGGCTCCTACTGGAACACACTTATCTGGGTCTGCACTATTTGTTTATGTCTCCAACGGCTGGTCTGATTCTATACGGTATAAGTCCCCTTTTAGGGTCTCAAAGCATAACTGGGTATACGAAATATGTAAAGGATATACGAATTGGACTGTACCGCGAAAATTGTCGTCTGCTAGATTTCTCGCCCTCTTTAGCTTTATAAGCATCAGTCTTCAGCATACATATATACATGTATGCCATTTAACGCTTTTGCAAGCAGAATTGACCCAGATCAGACGGCCCCTCTGGAAGCCGTCTGATCAGGGTCTGCTCTGTTCGCGTATGAAGTGCTATAGGTCTGATTCTACATTTTCAGCTGTCGTCGACGATTCCATTTTTAATGATGCCATATATACAGTTTTCAGCTAATTAATATTCATATATTCATTATTCTTACATTGTATGAGCTAGAGATAATCGTCTATACATGTATTTTGTTTTAGATTTCCGATTCTATTAATTAGTATGACGATGCTGTTTAAACTTTTGCACTCTAGGCAATTATCGTCTGCAAATATTGTCGTCTGCTTCAGTTCTAAAAATAATATTCTTTGCATTTCTTTAAACGAAAAACAGTGTCAATGTCAGAATGCAAACAGCTTAGACCCAGATGGGACGCCGAGTAACTCGGCGTCTCATCAGGATCCAAGCTGTTTGACACTCTGTCAATAATATCTCAAAAGCTTGAGCGAATGAGAAGTAACAACGGCTTCAAATCGGAGCTTAAGCGCGCCTCATTTTCATAGCAGACTAAGGGTTAAAACCCAACCATTCTTCGTGGCAGAGGGGTGTTGCAAATGAAGTATGTCCTGAACATGTTGATAACATTAACTCTTTACTCCATGAATATAAATTGAGTGAGAAGTTGAGAAAATATATGTATGCATGTTAATGGTGACACATGGACAAGAACCCTTTTCTCATCACTGCAAGAACAATAGATGTGTTTCAGAAAGCATGCGGGAAGTATTTGACTCTCTCCCTGTTAACCGCGACATTATTCGGATCTGGATCCAATCTGTTTATAAAATGCGAATCATGTCGAGGTTAGCAGGGAGAGAGTTAAAGACTTTTCCGCATGATTTCTGAAACACGTCTACTGTTCCAGCCGTGATAAAAACTATAATTGATTAATTAATCAAAATTATTTAATCGATCAATCAATCATTTAATTAATTTAATCAATCAATTAATTAATCGATTAATTAATCGATTTCGATTAATCATTTAATTAAGATTTGATTAGTGATTACTTTTAATTAGTTGATTAATTAATTAACGAACTAGATCAACTTACCAACTAAACCTTATCCTGCTCATAGTGACCGTACGTGCATTATTCAGTATACAGTAAAATCTCGATTATTCGAACACTAAAGTACGTTTTATTATCGATCTTCAAGACAGGTGGCAGCTTAATGCATGGTGAAAATCATGCAGAAAGCTCTCGTAGGAACGTTCTGCACGTCTTTCACTATGCATTAAGCAGCCACCTACCTAAAAGGGTCTAAATTCTTCTATACAGAGACTTCGAATAATTGAGATTGGACTGTATTTGCCAACAGCCTGTACACAACTACACATCCAGATGAGATGGCTCATGGCGCCGAGTGACAGCGCGTCAACAAGATCCAGGCTGTTTGACACGTGGTTCAACAGTTTCTCCACAGCTTGAAAAGAAAATAAACAAGTTAACTATTGATTTTAAGCAGACATCATGTTTTATGATGTCCTTAACCAATGAAAACAAAAACGCCAGTCGTTCGTTAGTTAAGCAAACATAGCATGACCTCTCTAAACCGGACATTCAAATTAGTGTCATTGTCCGTCTTAACGCAGGTGATACTTTAATGCAGATTGAAAGACATGTAGAAAGCTCCCAAATCAGTTATTTGTATAATTTTCACTGTACTGAGCAGCCAACTTCATACAATGATGCAAATTCTTCTTCACCTCAAGTCCGGTTTAGAAGAATTTTACTGTAAACAAAACTACGGTTATTATCATATGTTTAGCAAATACCTGTCGCCATTTATCGCTATAACGAGCTGCTAAATTCTACTATTAACTTAATAGCAGAACCATAATTTTTGATTCGCTCTAGACAATTACACAGAACTATTTTGCCTGTTTTGGAAGTATATAAATGACCAATCTAAACTATCGTGAATATTTTGAAATCGAGTTCTGCCACAAGGAAATATTCCTTATTGATAAACACGGCTATTACAATCCAACTTCCAACAAGGTGTCTATCTCAGGTTTACATGGTTTTGGTCACTTGTCAGCGGATATAGACATAGACATACGGAATTTCGTGATTTTCCGCAATAAGAGACAAATATGTTTTCTTCAAAGACTGATATCGAAAGGTAAGCTTAACGTTTTTGAAAATTTTTGTGTCTCTGAAAGTTGTTTTCCAGAGAAATTATTTAAGTGAGTGAACAGACAGTAGAACCTCTCTCTAGTGACCACTGGAGGGATAAACATAGTGATCTATAAAAGCAAGAACTTGCTTAATAAGGGGAAAAGTAATGCAACAAGTTCCTATCGGAGATTTTTGCACAACGTTGTCTCTATTAATCTACCACCGATTTTAAGAGAAGACCCAGATCAGACGGCTCCTGTAGGGCCGTTTGGTCTGGTCTATTTGCTTAATAATATTATATATTCATAATAGGATATAACGAACTCGTTGATCTGACTCTACAGTTTCTGACATAGTCACAGTTATAGAATTAATATACATGATGCCATTATTTCTTACATGAATATTCATAGAGTAAAGTTTTCTTGTTTTGTTTGTGTATTATTTGATAAAGAATATTACATCTGTGTTCATTTTCTTTGACTTTTACCAAACTATAGTTGACTAAACCTTTGACAACGCCTGCCTGGTCTCATATTCCTTTTAGTTAACGAGTTTGGTAAAAGTCAATAGTAAATGAACACTCGTTTAATATCCTCTATATAGAACTATGTTTATGTAATACTAAACGTTCTTTAACCCATTACCTCATAGGCTATTGTAGACACAACCTCTTTGAGTAAATCTACCGAAAAGGAGCATTAACTAGAGAAAAGGGACATTTTAGAATTTTGTTGTTCTGAAACCATTGTGATAAAAAGAGCATTTGTTCCTATGGGAACAAAATTAATGCTCTATTTATCACAATGGTTTCACAAAGTGACTTTTTCAGAGTCGTCAAAAGTCGTCAATATGAGGGAATGGGTTAAACCACAGGGGCCTGTACCGCTTCATGGGAAACCATATATATATTACATGTATATAATAAACAACTGACTGTAACGGACACCCGTGTACCTCAAGAACAAACAAGTCTTAACTCTTACAATTTATATTATAATTTCGTAATTCTTTCGACCATTGAAAGCCAAGATATTTCTCCTCTATCAAATAAGTATAATCATATGACTGTATCATATGTATTATTATAAATCCTACGATGATTTTCTCAAAATTTTACGTGTTTTCTGGGTCGTTGACAAACGTTCTTTCACTCCAGTCTCACCATATCACAGCGATAACCGACGATATGCAGTTCAAAAGATGGCGTGATTCAATTAAACATTAAGCAACCATCTGCTTTTTAAAACGCCTATGTTCAAAAAAATAAACGAGCGTTTAAGACGGGTTTTTACGGCACTCTCATTCTGTCTGCTCTATTCTTTTATATAGTTTGCACAAATATGTCATATAATATAATATTAAAATCTGTATATGAACAAGGTCTGCTTGACTGTAGGAAGGGTTACAAGAATTGGGCGTCGAATGTTAAGAAACTTCTCAGTGAATTTGGGATTGCTTATGTATTTGATAATAGCTATATTGATAACCCTAAGTTGTTTGCTAATGAGTTTAAAACTAGGTTAATTGATAACTTTAAACAAGAGTGGACCGGTGTACTGCATCGTGGTTCTGTGCTTAGTAGTTATAACTTTTACAAGATACAGTTTGGTTATGAGGAATATTTAGAAATATTACCTAGAAAATATAGATTTTATTTTTATAGATTAAGGCTGTCTGTACATCCATTTCGTATGCAAACTGGCCGTTATAGTAGAAATAGCGTGCCACGTGACTGAAGATATTGCCAGTGTTGTATTTTTTTTTTATCTAGAAGCCGAATACCACTTTGTATGTATATGTCCTTGTTTTGGTGATATACGTAGTAAATATATCAGTAAATATTACTATACTAGACCATCTATGTATAGATATTTAGAACTACTTAATACGCATAATAAATCTGATCTGATAAAAAAATATCACTCTTTGTAAAGGAAGCTATGTCAATACGAAATGTTATTTTAAATTCCCGTTGATTTCTAGATAACATATGTTCATCCTCGTTATCTGAATACCAACTTTAAATATTGTCGTAAAACCAAACTGAAACTTTTATTTTGTATATTTTCTGTTGCCTTGTAAATATTCAAGTGTTATTAATATGGTGCACAATGTAAAATAGACGATATACATTATGTATAAGTCTTGAATAAAATATGTGTTCTGTTCTGTTCTGTTCATAGTGACGTGTATAGTATGCGTGTGTCACGAATTGTAGCAAAAGGATCGTAACTAATGTTGGTAGAACTTGTGATCCGATCCCGTTTAATCAAAATGGAAACAAACTAAACATTATTGTAACATAATTATATTCTAACAGATTCGAAAAGAAGAGGGGCAGCTCTATTTCAAGTTTGAGCCGACGACACTTGATGGAGATGCTACCGAACGTTGGATGTGGTAAGGGAGAGTGAGTGAGTGAGTGAGTTGGGTTTTACGGCACTGCGACACTGAATAGGTCATATAGCGCCGATGAATGATGCGATGACAGGAAAAGAGAGGTTAAGGGAGAGGGTAGCTCTAGTTTTCATCACCCACCGTGACTAATGGATAGCAGCGTTTTAATCCTGTTGAATATTCATGTAATAAATAATGACGTCATGAATATTTATTAGCTGATTTTGCTTTTTAAATGGCATAGGTACACATATATTTTTGGTATCGATAGAAACTGTAAAGTCAGACCTGTAATCATTTCAAAAGCAAACAGCAGACTCGAATCAGACGGCTCCAATAGGAGCCGTCTGATCTGAGTCTACTCTGTTTGCAAAGGCGCGAAAGATGTGAAGGATTAAGAATGGCGCCATGCGCCAAGGAACAAACAAAGTAGACAACAAGCTTTCCTCTATATTGTAGAACGTTTCAATAGCGACCAGTTCATGAATAAAAATGAGGGTTGTTGCTTAGCCCTTTACTCATGTATATTCATGTAAGAAATAATGTATGTATGAATTTCAATAAGCGTAATGTTTATGGCATATGGACAATGAACGTTAAAAAAGGAATGGATGAGAATTATGACAATGGATTATTTTGAAGACCCATCAAGGCATTAATCCCTATCCCTATAGTCTGGATCCAGCGGATCCAGCGGAGACACCGAGTAACTCGGCGGCTCCTCAGGATCCAAACTGTTTTACATTGGTTATGATTTTGAAAGGATTTTTAAAAAAGACGCCTCTTTGAAACCTTGATGTTAACGATAATCTTAGCAGACGCATTTTATTTGGCACCGAGAGGGTTAGATGATCGATGTAAGGAAACAAAATTCGAGTTTTTGAGGTAACGATTTCTTTTTGGCACAATAAGGGTTATTGGTAGTTTCAGTACAGTAAAATCTGTCTTTTAAAAGCGACCATTCATTTATTGAACACAGGAGTCTTAAAAAGCAGGTCGTTGCTTAATGCAAGACAAATATAATGCAGAAAGCTTTCTGTCTTATTTTTGCCCTGTATTAAGCTACCTATAGTTTTCTGCATTACTTTTGCCCTGAATTAAGCTACCACCTGCCTTACAGACACATCATTAGACCTTTTTTGATGACCGCTTAAGACCGATTCTACTGTAAATCCTGAACAAACCAGTCTTTAATTCTACGTACAGGTAGAATTTGCAAGGTGGATTACCTGAGTGTGAGCGGGAAGTGGCTCACCTTCAGCAAACTGATAGCACTTGTTTTAATACCCGTGTTTGCTGGGTGGTCCTTTACAATATACTCCCTGGTCGACAACATCAGCCAGCGACAAGAGACGGCAACGGTAAGTATTAACCGTTCGAATGGTGAATATTCAAACAACATACATGTACATGTAACATAATCTAGTTTATTACACGTAAACTTTACAGTTTCTAGTGTTTACAAATGTATACAAATATAAGTTATTAACAAGACACTGTAGAGATACAATGTACATACAATGACATTTCATGGATCTGCACTGGTTGTCATTAAAGTTTAAGCTTTTCATTATTATGTGTACCCTATAGTTAAGTACTGATGAGTTATTCCCATCTGATAATGCAGCGTTGAAAGGGTTAACCCATTCCCTCATAGGCTATTTTTAGATACAACCTCTTTGAGTAAATCTACCGAAAAGGAGCATTGACTAGAGAAAAGGAAAATTTTAGAATCATGTAGTTTGAAACCATTGTGATAAATAGAGCATTTGCTCCTATAGGAGCAAATGCTCTATATATCACAATGGTTTCACAAAGTGACTATTACAGAGTCGTCAAAAGTCGTCAATATGAGGGAATGGGTTATTAAATGAACATACTTTCGTTTTTACACGTACTACATCTGCTTGAACAATGTACACTGTCACTAAAAATGTCCTCGTCGTTTTGAAAATTTGTTTATCTAATTTAAACCAAACAATTGTATCGTGTGTGTTTTTGATCAGTGAAATACCTTCTTTCACACTCTGTCTTATATAAACTACTATTCCGCCACTATTACGCTTGACGTGTCTATCCCTATACTTCCTGTAAACATTCAAGCAATGGTAGCCTTTTAAGTCTATTTTACTCTTTTTACATGTCCAAAATTTCGATAAAACAATAATATCATACCCTGTTAGCAAGGAGACAAATTTTGTATCAGCAGTCTTAGCCTTACTCAGTCCATTACAGTTCCAAACTAAGCACTTCAGTCCATCCGACCCGTCCTGTACGTCTCTGACGGACCTCCCCTTTACGTATAGGGAGTGTCGTATGATACCCAAGCTCTTCGTCCAGCCTCCTTTTCTTCTTTCGCTCTTCTGAACAGACGCCGTCTTTTCGCTGCTATATCAGGTGGAAACTGTTCCGAAACATAGCAATTAGTGCCTTTGAGATTCTTACTCACGCCTCTGACCATCTCCCTGCCATTATAAAACGAGAACGTATACACTATGCTGCGATCTCTCAGGCCCACAGCACCCCTTCTGGTCCCCGGTCCTCTGCTCCATGCGCGGTACTGATCATCTCCTGTCTGCACGACACTCTATTCTCTGTCCCATACGGTGAACTCTCTCAAGTTTTTATATTATCAGCGATTTCCTGTGCCAGTTTCAGATTGTTTACAATGACATTTCTCACTATTTGTTCAGTGTTCGATGGTGTCTCACTAGATTCCTCCGGAATGTCCCCCAAAGATCAGGATATTTCTCATGCTCCGAGATCTTGTGAATCTCATGTCATCTTATAACCTGTCATTATCCCTCTCAAGATTCGCAATTCTCTAATGTGTTCCCTGTATGTCTATCCCTGCCAAATCCACTTTATCTTCAACACGGTTTAATCTGTTGCTGTTGTCCTTATTTATGTCGTCTATGTGCACCAACAGTTTCTTCAGTTAAAAGTAAAGTACCTAGTTATATTCTACTTTCAGTCCGAATGACAGTTCAGCCGACTGTACATTTATTCCCCTGGTCACTGAGTCATTCGCCTACAATATTCAGTTCCTTGTCAACACTCTCTACCTTCTCTTCTAAAACCGTCCAGTTTCTTCAGTCGATTGTCCATGTCGCCTAGCTTCAAACTAATTTTACCCAGCATGGTATCAATGCCCGCTTGGTTTCTCTTCTCGCTATAGCCCGCTTAACCTCCACACTTTTCGCCGTTACATTCGTTCCAGAGGCCTGTTCAGGAGCACGGGCGCTTGATTGAGCGCTTGCCCGAGCAAAAGTATCACTGCTGAACGCGATCGAGCGCCCTTTCTAAAAATCAAGTACATTTTTGTTCTGCGGTCGGGTTCTAGAGCATCAGTTTGTTAATTACGATTGTTTCCTTCCAGTCGGTTGCTTCTGTTACCTTGTTGGTAGCCATCTTGGAAACACAAGCGAATGTCAAAGCGATACACCTCGCGAGTAGGCTTGCTTGCGCTAGCTGGCACTAGGCGTGCGCCCTCGTTCAGAGTCCAAGCGCTCGAAGTGACATCGAGCGCCCACACTCCTGAACATGCCTTAGGATTCGACTCGGGTTGACAAGTGCTCACCTCTTTCAACGGCTCAAACAAATTCCTGAGCGTCAAGTTATTATATACCCGTCGTCGAACAATACAGCGCTCGCTTCACCTAATATCAGAGGCCTGTTCAGGAGCGCGGGTGCTTGATGAGCGCTTGCCCGAGCAAAAGTATCACTGCTGAACGCGATCGAGCGCCCTTTCTAAAATAAAGTAAATTTTTGATCTGCGGTCGGGTTCTAGAGCATCAGTTTGTTAATTACGATTGTTTTCTTCCAGTCTGTTTCTTCTGTTACCGTGTTGGTAGCCATATTGGAAACACAAGCGAATGTCAAAGCGATACACCTCGCGAGTAGGCTAGCTTGCGCTAGCTGGCACTAGGCGGGCGCCCTCGTTCAGAGTCCAAGCGCTCGAAGTGACATCGAGCGCCCACACTCCTGAACAGGCCTCTGGCTAAGTGTACCCGTGTCCTGTGGTGATATCTAAGGTGATTTTGTAGGTTTATTCGTTTATGAAAAATCGTATCTTCGTCACTTTCACCCTTTTTCTTCTTTCTGCGATTTTTATCAGTCATATTTGTCCATCTTTTAACACTGAAAAGTAGAAAACGTCAATTTATTCCAAATACTAAAATCCCCTACTATTTCCATGTATTATAAGCGCTAGAGTTAAATACTTAGTCCACTCTTCACTCCACGATGTCATTTTAAAGTGGACTGAGCCACCAGTGTTAAACTACAGATTCCATTTAGTAGTAAAGTTTATTATGAATATTCAAAGTGGACTGAGCCATCAGCGTTAAACTACAGATTCTGTTTAGTATGAAAGGTTAAATGATTTTGAATAACAAACAGCGCAGACTGTAATCAGAGGGCTTTTTCGGATTTCATCATATAAACTCCCTTTCACACATTCGCAAACAAAGTAGACCCAGATCAGACAGATCCTTTAAGAGCCGTCTGACCAAGTTCTGCTCTGTTTGCTTATGAAATTATAGTAGATCTACCTCACCAGCTTCTACTTTTATTTAAAAAAAACCCACAAGCTGAATACATATGCAATGGAATAAATAATATTATTCATGATGCCATCGTTTCTTACATGAATATTGAACGGGGAAATGTTTAATCCTAGCCCTTTGCCTCATGAATATTCATGTAAGATATAATGACATCATGAATATGAATTAGACAACTATTCATAACAGGATATAAACATGGGAAGTTGTGGTCATGGTAGAAACTAGAAGCACATATATGTTGTTTCATAAGCAAACAGAGAAGACCCTCATTAAAATGTAGCATTGTGGACTAGTAACCAAAGTTAACGGAATGCGATTGATATGGCGAACCTGGGAATTACAAGTATCTTTATAAGCAGTTTGGATCCAGATGAGACACCGAGTAACACTATTATAGAGAAGAAATTGAAGGAAAGTCCACTTTGAAACTTTATACCTTTGTTTGAAGACGAAAAGTATTTGGCCTTTTGGCGCCAAATTTCTAATTGTCGTCTGCAATCCAAGTTTGTTAAATCATTCAGTAAAATAAGGACATGAGATAAATGAATGCAAATTTCAAAGGAATAAAGCACATAGGCCTATATAGAAATAGAGATTGAGACAAATAGTGCAGTCCCTGATCAGACGCCGCCTTGAAAAGGCGGCGTCTGATCTGGGACTGCACTATTTGTCGTAGTGCATTTATGCGACTGCGCCGGGGAAAGGGTTAAACGGAAGCATTCAAGTATTTCTCTACACACGGTTGCTACGTTTTCAGTTTAACAAATAATATTTGCAAACACTTTGATCAAGACTTTCAGCCTGCATTAAACAGCCTTTTGAACCCTTTCAGCATGACTTTCAACCTACATTTGCAGAATCCTTCTGAACGCTTTCAGTATGACTTTCAGTCTGCATTTAAACAGCCTCCTGAACGCTTTCAGCGTGTCTTTCAGCCTACATTTAGCAGCCTTCCAAAACGTTTTCGGCATCAATATAACCTTGCATTAGACAGACTAATGAACGTTTTTGTCATCAACATTGCCATGTATTAAGCAGCCTCGTGAACGTTTTCGTCATCAACATTACCATGTATTAGATAGCCCCATGAACGTTTTCGGCATCGATTTTACCCTGCATAAGGCAGCCTCATAAACGTTTTCGGCATCAATTTCACCCTGTATTAAGCAACCTCGTGAACACTTTCAGCATGACATTCACCTGTATATAATTCCAATCTAGTGACGTTTATACAAAACCGCCGATTCTGATTAGATGAAATTTTACATTAATTTCCCAATCAATGTAAAGAGCCATTCTTTGCCATTATACTATGATTTGCATGAAGTCGGTAACCAGTAGCTGATGCTACGGAACTGCTTCTTTTAACTATGTAAACAAATATGACCAACCGGTCTTTGAAATAATAAAAATAGCTTTCTACTTTCATTGTTGTTCATAAATTAAGTTTCCTTATAAAAGAACTGCTTGAATTTAATGTACATATCATCTTATCTACATATTGCGTATGGGAACCAACGCTCGTCTGCTGTTACTGGGAGCCTTCTGATGCTACAGATTCCAACGCATGGTTCTTCAAATAGTTAAGGTCAAACCTGTTTTCATGTCATCAAGTAAAACTTTTTAAAAAGGACAGATGGATGGAATCAATGTACGTTGTGTCTGATCAGGTTTGGAATTATACATTGATGACCACTACAAAAATGTAATTCAATCTTTTAAACGTATCATCATGAACACTTCAGCATGACATTCACGTGCATTAAAAAGCCTTGTGGACGCTTTCGGTATGTTTTAATCATGCATTAAGCAGACTTGTGTTCGTTTACTGCATTCCTTTCATTCCTGCATTAAGCAGCCTCCTGAATGAATTGTTTCTGCAGCATTCTGTATGAAAAAGATCTGTACCATTTTTTCACTCTCGATCTACACTTGTCGTATGTCCACGTAATCAGGAAATTACTGCGCTATTAAGAAATGTCAATGAAGCATTGTCAGCCATCTTGGAGTCGTTAGCCTTTTCATCCAATCAGAATGCAGTAAAACCGTTTTCCGCTGCTGGTTACCTTCGTCGAGGTAGTCCGGTATTACTAATCTAACTAGACTTTGGGACAGCACGGTGGGTATATAGCCGATGCTTGGCACATGGTTCCTCACTCCAAGATCTGGGATCAGATAGTTCACTTAGTTTTAATACCACATTTGTAGGCACTCGTGCTCCCCTCCCCTTTCATAATTACTAGTTTTAGATAATTTGGGTCCTGCATTGAAAATGCAGGAGTACTATAGGAATAACATTTTCTATCTGTCTGTCCGTCCGTCTGTCTGTCCGTCCGTATGTCTGTATGTCCGTCCGTCAACTATTTTGAGGTGACGCAATAACTCAAACAGTACTTCAAATATTGCTTTCATATTAACGGAATATGCTTAGTATCATCAGAGAAAGACACTTATAGTTTTTGGGTTGAATCAGATCACTATGTCTAGAGTTAACTGCCATTGATTCATAAAAAATGCAATCAACTTTTGTCAACACTTTTGAAATGACGCGATAACTCAAACAGTACTTCACATATTAGTTGCATATTAAGGGCAGATGCTTAGTATTATGAGTAGAGGACACCTATATTTTTTGGGTTGAATGAGATCACCATGCTCAGGGTTGTCTGCCATTGAGTTATCAAAAATGCCATATTCAACAAAAGATCATCTGCAGGACCCTCTCTGACTGAGTCAGTTTTCTAGTTGTTATTATATTTGCCGAACAAACACCAGATTGGATGCTGGTGAGACGTCGAGTTAAACGGCCTTTCATCTGGATCAAATCAAATCAAACACTTCTGTTCATTTCATGAAACAGGCAATGGACGTAATGATGAAGGCAATTAATCTAGGAAAGATCGTCTACAAACTCCAAAAAGAGAGGGACACAAGTATTCTCTACACAACCAAGATAGGACCAGGAACAAGAGCATTTCTAATACGGGATTATGAACGCACTGACAAAGCCATTTCGCAAATGTGGTCTTGGCCGTCGAACTTTGACACCAACAACAAAACTTACTTCCGCTCCAAGGGACAGTTTATCTCACATATCAACCAGCACCGCGCAAAACTTGAAGCCGGTGCATCCAAATCTTATGATGAGGTCGTCTTCTACACGGAAATTGTAGATTTCATGATGGACTGGATGACAGTGAACATCAAGGAAAGTGGGTTCGGAAACATTTGGAAAACTCTGGTCGTGTTCCAAAAAATAACACGATCCATGCTGGACACAGGACTTGAGAGAGCTTACGGGTCCATTTTCTTTGCTAATGGAAACTTTCTAAATTCTGACTTTTACAACTTCTATTTCTACCGAATACATCGAGTAAACTACTACTACAAAACTGCAAGCTACTACTCGGAAATGGTCAACCCATTCCTACACATTACTGGAGAGCAACTAAATGTGACTATAGCGGTCAATTCATTCCGTCACGTAATAAAATACAGTGATTTTTCGGGGAACTATTCGTCTGCTTTAGATGCACAAAGCTACTTTGATAACATTACTCTCCGCATTGACTTCTTGTTTGATATTCAGACTTTGGCAGCAAATAAGGTGATTAGCCTGATCAATTCCACAATGAAAGACTACGTAGTACAAATCATTATCTACAGTGTCACATCGTCAATTGTCATTCTCTCATGTCCGATAATCATGTTTTTATCCGAAGCTTTGACGAGTCATATGCAGGCATATTCTGTGGTTCTTTTGAAAGCTTCAAACGACCTTGACCTTGAGAGGAGCAAAACCGACTCGCTTCTGTATCAGATGCTCCCGAAAGCGATTGCTGTCCGTTTAAAGAAAAGCTCCAGCTTGGATGCGGAATATTTCAAGTCATCGACCATAATGTTTTCAAGTATTGTGAATTTCACGCGCATGAGTATTGAATATACCTCAGTGGAGCTTGTGGAACTACTGAACACGTTGTATACAACGATAGATGAAAAGATAGAACAGTATGACGTGTACAAAGTGGAGACCGTCAATGACAGCTACATGGTAGTGTCGGGTAAGATCAATATCACGTGATACCTTCAAGTACTGACACGTACAGTATAACCTCTCTTAACCGGAATTCCAGTGGATAATAATTTAGATACTTTTAGGCAGGTGGCTGCTTAATGCAGGGTGAAAGTCATGCAGAAAGCTCCTCTAGGAGCTTTCTGCATGACTTTCACCCTGCATTAAGCTGCCACCTGTCTCTAAGACCGATATTCATACTAAATTTAACTGCCGGTTAAGAGAGGTTTTACTGTAGCAGTTTACAGCACTTTCTTTGAATGCTGAAATTTTAATCATTTACTCCATGAGTAAGAATATTAACCCTTTCACTGTTCTATGTTTATTCCAAATTTCGACATCTATTGGATATTCATGGATAAAATAGTTATAACAAAGTATGAAGTGTGGAAAATTGTTGCCATTTTAGAAAGTAAAGAAACAGATCAGATTCGATTAGCAAACAGAGCAGACCCTGATCAGAGGAGCCGTCAGATCTGGGTCTACTCTGTTTGCAAATGCGTGAAGGAAAGTATCAATGCAAGAAATAATGAATTCATATTTCCCAGTGACAAATGGCCACAATAAATTTTGGCCCTGACAGAAACTGTAGAATCATGTCTACATTGTATCATAATCACGCAGAGTAGACCCTGATCAGACAGCCCCTATAGGGTCTACTCTGTTTGTAAAGGCGTAAAAAGGCGTACTCATAGGTACAGGGTTAAAGTAGAGTGGCCAACAATTGTTTACCCACATAATCCATTCTTGATTAAATATGAAAGGGTATAATTTGCGAGAGGATTTTAGAATGACAAGCAATGTAGACCCCGACCTCTTCTGGAGTCCTCTGATCTGGGTTTACATTCTTTGCAAATGCCAGCACATGGCGTAAACCTTTGAATATGAACCTACAAGAATTAACTATTCTCTTGCTGAATTTTAAAATACATTTCTCCTTGTTTACCCATGCCCTGTTGTAAATCTACATATATCTTCACGGTGTACAAGTATTTCGCTGTGCAATCACTGCTGTGGAGTGCACTGGTTGCACAATCAACTTGTAAATAGTGCAGACCCTGATGACACAGCTCCTGCAGGAGCTGTCTCATCTGGGTCTTCACTATTTACAGGTAGGTATATTGACGTGAATAGCAAGCGAAGAGTTAACAACTTAGTCACCAAATAGAATCTGCTAAGCTTATTATCTGTCAAATTTAAGGTAGTCTATGAAAGTGTTTCGTTTTTCAAAAACATAACCAGAGTGTTAACAGTATTCAATCCTTTTTCAATCTTTTGCCAACAGAGTTAACCCAGATCAGACGGTTCCTACAGGAGCCGTATGGTTGGGGTCTACTCTCGTCTGATCAGGATCTACTCTTTTGCTTATGGATCAGTTTTGGTGTCTTTTGCAAACAGAGTAGATAATGATCCGGTATATAGGAGCCGTCTGATTTTTTATCATGAAATAATATAGAACGGATTCTACAGTTTCAGTTTTTGCCATTGTAAAAATCCCTCAAATACAATGCCATGATAAAAAAAATCAGCTTATTAATATTCATGATGTCAATATTTCTGACATGACTATTCATGAAGGACGGGGTTCAGCATACATTATTCTTATAGTAGACTAATGATTAAGTGAAACGTATGTCCCTCATATAAACGTGTTTTCAGCATTTGCAAACAGAGTAGACCCAGATCAGACGGCTCCTGAAGGAGCCGTCTAATCAGGGTCTGCTCTATTTGCTTATGGATTTTGTTAGGTCTGTTTCTTTACTTTCTGAAATTGCTACCATAATCCACATTCCAGATTTCATTATAACTATTTGGCCACGAATATTCAGTAGGTATTGAAATTTGGAATAAATACAGAACAACATAGCTCATATTCATAAAGATACTAAGGAGAAACTTAAGAAAATTCCTTAGTTTCTTGAATATTCCATAAAATCAATAAAAGTAAAGATATGTAAGAGAAAGAATGCTATATATAGAATATATACTAACCAAATATTCTAGAAGTCACTGAATAAAAATTCAGTCAATAGTTTTGCTCTAAATGTAGACGGATACCTGCTCCTCAAGTTGTCCTAAGGTCAAACTATTCCTAAGGAGCTTTATGAATATGGGCCCAGAAAAGGGCTTAAACATTTCAGCATCTCGAATCTTGTTATAAAATACCAACTCCATTTACATGCTGTAAAACTGAATGCGCGATATTTATTTTGATTCTAATTTCCAAAATATTCAATTATTTGTTTTTTCAAAAACCACATTTTGATAATTTAGAATATAAATACATGAACGTCGACAGCATGTCTCAACTCTTTACTCCATAACTTCGCCTTTTAACACCTTTGTAAACAGGGTAGACCCATATCGGCCCCTGTATGAGCCGTGTGATCAGTGTCTGCTCTGTTTGCTGATCTATGGAAGTCTATAGAGATTCTGTCATAGGCACAATATCGTGCTACTATGTCTTTAAAAATTCAGCAAATAAATGTTCACGATGCCATTTTTTCTGACATGAACATGCACGGATTAAAGGCTTATATATAGAATATTTAAAAAAAATGCATATTAACCCTTCGCTTGCTATTCACGTCAATATACCTACCTGTAAATAGTGAAGACCCAGATGAGACAGCTCCTGCCGGAGCTGTCTCATCAGGGTCTGCACTTTTTACAAGTTGATTGTGTAACCCACTTGCACTCCACAGCAGGTTGCATAGCGAAATACTTGTACACAGTTAAGATATAATTATGTAATTATACAACAGGACATGTGCGAAGAAGGAGAAATGTATTTTAAAATTCAGCAAGAGAAGGGTTAAGCCCGTCTATGTCTAGTCACCGCTTAAGGGACATAGGCAAACAGTGTAGACCCAGACCAGAATGCCCTGCTGATATCTACAAGTATTGTCCAGATGTTACATAGGCTAAATAATATGCAAGAAATACGCATCAAAACATAGATTCAGTCAATTAAGATATTTGGACAAGTTCATATTTGAATGAGACATCTTACCTAGGTCTAATTGTTAGCAAATGTGAGAAAAGCGTTATGAATATGAGGTAAATGGTTATCTGGTTTTATTTCAGGGGTACCCGTGCCTAATGGCATGCGTCATTCATCTGAGATTGCTTACTTGGCCTTGGATATCAGGCAGATGATCGTCCATGCAGTGTATACACCAATAATACGAATTCCCATTCAGCTCCTCTTTGGAGTATGCACGGGTATATGATACAACTAGCCGTATTGAGTAATCGTGCTTAACTCTTTAGGCGCCACATTTAAAA
Organism: Azorinus chamasolen; assembly: GCA_963576725.1. Taxonomy (NCBI): domain Eukaryota; kingdom Metazoa; phylum Mollusca; class Bivalvia; order Cardiida; family Solecurtidae; genus Azorinus; species Azorinus chamasolen. The sequence goes on from OY755244.1 coordinate 5,663,877, forward strand.
GTGTCGTCTGCAATAATAATTTCGTATTAAATATAATTCTAAACTAAATAATAAAGGTATATTAGTAAAACATTTGTTTTTAAAAACCTGTATTCTTGGGCTAAATTAATACAGAAAACAGTGAAGTCCCAGGTCAGATGCCGCCTTGAAAAGGCGGCATCTGACCTGGGACTGCACTATTTTCAATAGTGCCAACAGGCGACATTGGCGCAGAAAGAGTTAACCCTTTCCCTGTTCTATGTTTATCACAAATTTCATTACCTACATAATAGAATATTCATGAACAAATTAGTTATACTGAAATATGGAAAATAAAACAGTATAGCCATTTTAGAAAGTATAGAACCAAATCTGTCAAATTCAATTAGTAAACAGAGCTGACCCTGATCAGACAGCTCCTATAGGAGCCGTCTGATCTATGTTTACTCTGTTTGCAGAAGCGCGAAAACACATTTATATGAAGGAGGTTTACCCTTATTCCTTTATCCGTTACTTACATTTCCAAACAGTTTGGATCATGATCCAAGCTGTTTTGGCACTCCGTCGACAGTTTCTCAAAATCTTTATCAAATCGGAAGTACATGTACATGTAATTAGAATTGCATCAAGTCCCAATGTCAGTCACAAAACACATTCCCGGTAGCTGGTGTTAATTGTTCTTCCTTTTGGTTTTTGTTTTGTTTTGGAAAATGATAATCAGGATAACCCCAGATTAGAAGCTCAGTCAGACAGTGGTGACATTATTTGTTATAATAGTACATGGTCACAGGAAGTTTTGGCCGTGGCAAAAACTGTAAACTCATATCCATATTATGACATAAGCAAACAAAGCAGACATTGATCAGACGGCTCCTATAGGAACTGTCTGATCTGGATGTTCTCTGTTTGCAAAGGCGTAGAAAGGCATACTTATGGAGTAAACCCAGATCAGACGGCTCAAAAAGAATTCATCTGATTAATGTGTTTTCTGTTTGGTTATGGACTTATGTAGTTTCTGCCTTGTTTAAAGTTTTAGGTAAAGTATTACACGATCATTTCACACCTTTTCCTCATAAAGACAACTCTGCCATGGTAAAACTCTCTTTTTCGTTGGAACATTTTAAAACTCCGCTAATTAATTAAACAGTCATTATTTCTTACATGAGTATTCATGAGAGAAAGGTTTAAACGTCTTTTGAGTGATATCTTACGAGTAGTTTTACTGTATCATTATCATCTGGCACATTAACCATGTCTAGTTCAAATTAATACAACTTTTATTTTTCATGTTTACTAGGCTCGGTATCGGCCGGAATACTCGGAAGGGTGATGTTGCGATATTGTCTGTTTGGGGACACAGTCAACATTGCCTCCAGAATGAAATCCTACAGCAAACGTAAGTAAATCCCACTGCAGACGTCAGTAAAACCCTTTAGCAAACGTAAGTAAATCACACAGCAAACGTCAGTATAAAGCATTTAGCGAACGTAACAACGTCAGTAAAACCTTTGGCATAGCCTACGTAAGTAAATCCTACAGCAAACGTAATCCAATCCTACAGCAAACGTAAGTAAATCCTACAGCAAACACGTCAGTAAAAACCTTCAGCAATCGTAAATGAATCATACAGCTAACGTCAGTAAAACCCTGAGCAGCAAACGTAAGTAAATCAACAGCAAACGTAATCAAATCGTACTGGAAAAGAAAGTAAATCTTACTGTAAATTAAGTTTATCCTACAGCTAACGTAAGTAAATTCTATGCACATACATACTTCAAACTTGGCATGCATGTGCAGCTTATGGAAGTGAATATATTTAGGGTCGAAACATTAAGGTTAAGGTCATATATCAAGGTCAATTTTCATATTTGGTTTTGCTCTGTCTGTCTGTTGTTTGGTTGGTTTGTCTGTCACCAACTTTAATGTTGGCGATAATTTTGTCGCCATTTCACAAATATACATAAGCTTGGCATGCATGTGCAACTTATGGAGGCGAACATTGTTAGTGGTGGCTTATTCAGACCAATGTCAAAAATCAAGGTCACGGGTCACATACGAGGCATAGTGTTTCGCAAACACATCTTGTTTATGCTTGGATTAGCTGATATTCATACTAGATTATGAGTCTTACGTGAATATTCACCAGGTGAAGGGTCAACAAACAAACAACCTTTCCGAATAGTTTTTGATGTTACCAACCTTACTTAGGTGTTTTCCAAAAAGATCTTCTGCTTCAATTCTTCTCACAGAAGCCTGTTTTCTGTATACGTGTTATCGTCTTTTTCCTGGCTGTTTGCGCACGTTATAGATCTAATAACAATTTCAGAACTAAGAGTTGAGTGTCAATTATTTACTCCATCAATATTCAAGATAGTCTCCATCCATAATGAACACAATTTCACACTGCTAGATATAAAACAAGTGAATGCATAGCTATTACATGTAATTAACTAATTATTTTATTCTGTTGAATAGAACGAGTGGATACGTAGCTATTAATTAACTAATTATTTTATTCTGTTATATAAAACAAGTGAATACGTACCTATGCCAAATGGTTTAGAATCAAATCTAAGCTATTTTATAAACAAACAGACCAGACCTTCTGATCTGGGTCTAGATCTACTCTGTTTTCGAAAGTGTCAAAAGACGTCAGAAGATATATTCGGTGCAAACAGATCATTTTTAGTAGTCAAAAAGCTCCCACAGGAGCGGTCTGATATGGGTATACTCTGCAAATTTGTCAAAAATCTGTGGAGTAAAGGGTTAATCAACGTCATCATATACCTCCATTTTAGTTTTATAAACGCACGTGCAACAGGAGTTATTTTCACTTCCGTCATGCGCAGCACATCCTTCAACGAATACCTCGTCCCGATCGGCAAACACAACATGACGACCAACTGTCACGTGGCATTCCTCTGCAGCCTTGATAAGATGGAGAATAATCCTATTTTGGTGAATGACAACTTCAAGATCGTCAATCCTACGCTTTACCAGTGTTTTTGTTTAACTATAGAGGTTCTATAACTTACACACACATCTTTCCATGTTTTCAAAGTCATTTTTCTTGCAATTCAATTCCAACATACACGTTTTAATCTGTTTTTTAAGTCTGCCTATTTTCTATTGCGGACTTTTTAACATTTGTTTTACTATTTCACCAGTCCTGATCTTAATGGACGTGTCTTGCTCCTGTTGAGTCCCACCTTTGCTTTTGCTTTCTTGATCTGGGAGTTCTTCTGCTTCTTTCATAGAAGATCGCCTTCCATAAAATTTAGCCTCCAAATTCACCCGTATCTTACAATGCGGGTGGAACGCCAAAATGGCGGCGTCATCATACTCAATTCTGTCGTCACATACGTGGGACCCATGCTGTAGAGATTTTCTGTGCACAGCTTTCTTCTGCATTTCGCTAATTCTCTTTTTCATAAATTCTAGCAACTAGATATTACTTTAGATACAATTTTTGCTATCCCGTTAACGCTTGTACCAGTCTTGATAATTCAAATTTGTAACGTTATGCATGACGTCACCGAAGCACGACTCGTGCAAGTGTTCTTGGGTGATTGAAAAATTCTTCACTTTAAAGACTAATGTTTCAATCCCATTTCACTTTCACATGTAGACTAGTATGCTGAGCAAATTTCGTTGGCAGCGTGTATCGAGGGCTGGGCCCAAGACTACAGTAACTACATGTGTACACTTTTTAACCCATTCCCGCATAGGCTATTTTTAGATCGAACATCTTTGATTAAATCTACCAAAAAGGAGCATTTACTAGAGAAAAGGAAAGTTTCAGAATTCTGTAATTTTGAAACCATTGTGATAAATAGAGCATTTGCTCCACAGGAGCAAATGCTCTATTTATCACAATAGTTTCACAAAGTAACTTTTACAGAAGCGTCAAAATGCGGGAATGGGTTAAAATTTCTTTCATTTTTTATTTCGAAACACTAATAGAGCGTCAAACAGTTTGGCTCCAGATGAGACGCAGTCTTACTCGACTGGGCATCTCATTTGGATCCAAACTGTTTGCAAAGGTTATCAGGAATTCGTCCTATAAAATGTGGCAGCTATGCGCTTAACTCTAATTTTTCTAGAATAATTCTAATGAAGCAATCTCCTATCTCCCCTTTATTTTGTAACACGCAATCTGAATGTCAAACAGTTGGATACGCAGCTACTTTGTATCTCATTTTGATAAATTACATTTTCGTCAGTATGGTGCTTTATATTGTCGAACAACAAAACAATCCTTGCAAAAGCAATAGAATACAAAGATTTCACCTGTCGATCCTGGTAAAATGTGCGGACCAGACAACCTACCGCCTTTCAAAATAGTATGTGATGTATTGACGTGCATTCATACGATGGCATCCAGAAACAATCACTCTATACTATATCTAACATGAAAGGGTTCCGTAACGTTAGCTTGGTTTAGTGAAGTTCGCAAAAATATAACATTGTTTTAGGAGGACGCACACATTATATACAAATATGACGAAATCGTGTGGCCATAATATGAATGAAAGTTTTTCTCCAGTGGTAGTTACTTATTCAAGCGATTAGGTAGCAAACACACGTAAATCCTACAGAAAACGTAAGCATATCTTATCGTAAACGTAAGTACATCCGCCAGCAAACGCCAGTGAATCCTATAGCAACCGTAAGTAAATCCTAATACAAACGTATGTAAATGTAAAGAAAACCTACAGCAAATGTAAGTAAATTCTACATTAAACATAGGTAAATCCTACTGTAAACGTAATTAATTTCTACTGCAAACGTAAGTAAATCCTACGGCAAATGTGAATAAATCCTACAGCAAATGTGCGTAAATACTTTTGTAAACATGAGTAAATTTACTCTAAACCTAAAGTAAATCCTACAACAAACATAGATAAATCATATTGTAAAAGTGAGTAAATCCTATAGCGAATGTAAGTAAATCCCACAGCACATGTAAATAAATTCTACAGCAAACGTAGAAACAAACATGAATAAATCCTACAGCAAAAGTGAATCCTGATGTTAATATATCATACTGCAAGCATACGTAAAACATACAGCAAACGTTATTAAGTACAAATGTATACCATACTGCAAACATACATTAAATCTTATTGCAAAATGTATAGATTGTATATGAAAGTAAATCCTACCGCAAACGTAATTGAATATACCATTCTACAAACTTACGTAATTCATGCAGTAATCGTAGTTAAATGATTTTAACTAGTATTTCTGCGTTTGTGGTGTTTCAGGTTTGTTTTTGGCTTTGTATACCATTTGTCTTGTCTTGCGATCTTTGAATTTACAAATAAGTGGGCCTTTCCGTCCTTGATGTCGCCAAGCAGAACTGATTTATCTAGCTGGACCTCCGTGATTGGCACAATAAGGTTGAGTTTAGGGTTGACTAAGTCAACTATGATATATGTAGTCTGTGTTCTTCTTGTTCTTGACTTTGTCTGCACATGGCACACCATGGAACCTGAGATTGATTCTGCGCCCATATTGTTCCAACCGGTCCAGATCCTCTCTCAGCGATTTGTTATTGTCTTCAAGGGCAGTGATTTTCTCTTTGAGTTCCTCACATGCTGTTTTCAGTGTATTTATAATATTAGTTTTCTCTGCTAGCTCTGATGTGAGAGACTTTATAGTGTGTGATTGGGCATCCATTTTTTCTAACAGTGGTTCCATAACGGCCTTCATAATCCTGGTTATACTGGGCTCAAGACATTCAATCATGATATGGGCTACAGATGCAATGAAAGACTGACTTGATAAAAGTACAAAAATGAGTCATGCAGGAAACACCACATACAGAACAAACAGTCGCCCGAACAGCAACACAAGGAAACAGCAAATGTACATAACTATAAAAACAACAACAGACGCACAAAGACATAACAATGATAAAGTTGACTGCACCGATTGTTACATGTCGAAAGTTTTCCTTTTGTTGAAGATAATCATCGGGGAGAAGGTTTGAATTACTCCCGACATGCATCCAATCGAAGTTCTCCTTCGTAAAGGCACAGTGGGCACTAACATGATCTTGGTTGCTACTGCCCGGACACAATGTGCCATCAAATAGTACTGTTATGTATAGCGGTTCTTGGGGTGGGTAAGCCTACCTTCGCGCTCATACTGATATGATATTGATATAAACACTATTTGGAGATCGAACTCTCACGAGAGTTTTCAGAAACTAACTGACCACACTGACTTTGGCCGTGAGCGGGAAAATTGGTAAACAAAGAAAAAACTCGCAACGTCTATTTCTTCACAAATAAAATCTAGCTAACTGCTAACTTGTTTTTCAATAAAAATTATAATTATAATTATAATTATATTCATTTTCGAGTAGATGAAACTTCATGAACGTTGATTAAACACTCAAAATATTATCAAAAATGCCGATACATTTATTTGACTTTTTTGTGCGTCCGAACGCCATGGCACCGGAAGTCACCACTGCGTTTGAAATGCGGCGACTCATCAGCATCGACACTGTTCGATTGCATTTCATTTTCGATTGCTGGAATTACCTGTGAAAATAAGGCACGGCCCGGCACTTAAAATATTTCGGAAGAAAGAAACGTCTTTGTCAGCTACGTTGAATCAGTGAAGAACACGTGCGTGGTCGAGAGAGAGAGAGAGAGACAGAGACAGAGAGAGAGTGAGAGAGAGAGACAGAGACAGAGACAGAGACAGACAGACAGACATGCAGACAGACAGACTGACAGACAGACACAGAGAGACAGAGACAGAGACACGTAGACAGAGAGACAGACGCAGAGAGAGACAGAGAGACAGAGACAGAGAGACAGAGAGGGACACTTAGAGAGACAGAGACAGACAGACAGACAGACAGATAGAGTGAGAGACAGAGAAACATGCAGAGAGAGATAGAGAGACAGAGACAGACAGAGAGATAGAGAGAGACGGAGAGATACAGAGAGACAGACAGAGAGACAGACAGAGAAAGACAGAGACAGCCAGACAGACAAAGAGAGACATAGAGAGAGACAGAGACATAGAGAGAGACAGAGAGACAGACAGACAAAGACAGACAGACAGACATAGATTGTCTCGGGCAAAGCTATATTTAGTAACAACAATGAAACCTGCTGGTTGGTGTGTTAGTAACTTAGCAGGGCAAGGATGACAGAACGGAGCAAAAAAATCGTACGAATTTGTGGTGGACACTATAGATCATAATGCGTACCATTAATGAAAACTAAACAGTATAATAGTCAGCAGTCAGTTTCCCATTTGACATACCCGTTTACAGGGATACAGATAATGACCAACAAAAAATTGAGTGCATGATCTCAGTGACTTAAACCCTTTGCCCCTATAACTCTATTCATGCCAAGTAATTTTTCTTCTACAACAATTGTCGCCTGCTTCAATTCTTAAAATAAACTTTCTCTCATTTCTTTGCAAAAATATGGTCAAGGTGACAAACAGTTTGGATCCTGATGAGACACCGCATCATGGATCCAAACTATTTGCATAGATAATCACAGTTTCGCCGCTAGCGTGCAAAGAGTTAAACGCCTTGCAAACAGAGTAGACTCATGTCAAATAGCTTTACGAGAATCTGCTCTGTTTGCAAATGGAATAAGTAGATCTGTTTCTACAGTTTCTGTCAGAACGAAACTTTCCTGAGTTCATATAACATATGAAAATGCATCTAATAATCATGATGTCATTATTTTTTTTACATGAATACGTATTCATGGAGTAAAGCATTAATTATGTGTTTCAGCAAACCGCATTCAAATAAGCGAATCAACATATAAACAGCTGTCAACAACTGGGTGTTTCAAGATGCAGAGTAGAGGAAAGATATCAGTCAAGGTGGGTGTAAACCTTTTAACATCTTTCTGTAAAGATTACAATATTCGTACAAAGTACAGTAGAGACTCGCTACAGCGGTCACTTAACCCTTTACTTTATGAATATTCATGTTAGACATGATGACATCATGCATATTAATTAGGTTAATTGTTATAGTAACACATGACCACAGGACACTTTGGCCATGGCAGAAACTGTAGACTCATATCTATATTATATCTTAAGAAAATAGAGCGGACCCTGATCAGACTGCTATAGGAGCCGTCTGATCTGGGTCTACTCTGGTTACAAAGGCGTAGAAGGACGTATTTATATTGGAGTAAAGGGTTAAAGACGTTTAAAATTCTGAGTGTTATAGACGGGTAATAGCTTGATGCAAGATAATAATTATACGGAAACTTCCCATGGCTTTCTGCTTTCGTTCTGCATTAACACTTTACTCTATGGATATTCATGTAAGAAATAATGACATCTGGAACACATGCCATTTTGCTTATGGAACAAAATATGATATTTTGATCATGGCAGACACAAGATATATATCATTTCATATTAAGCAAACAGAGCAGACCCTGATCAGACGGCTCCTACAGGGGATATCTGAGCATGATTCATTCTGTAATGCAAAAACGCTAAAAAGCGTATCTCTGGAGTAAAGGGTTAAGAAACAACATGTCCAATAGAACTTGTATTTAGGTTTAGCGAACATTCATTGATTGAACATAAGCATCTTAAAAAGCAGGTGGTTGCTTAATGAGAGTCAAATATAATGCAGAAAGCTCCTACATGGACGTTTTGTATTTTTTTACATGAATTAAGCTACCCCCTGCTTAACAGACCTATAATTAGAGCTATTATTGATGGCCGCTTAAGACAGATTCTACTGTACGTTGATTCGTTTACTGGTCGCTTTAAAGAGGGTCATCTGTATTATGTTAATCCCAGAATGATAATAAGATCTATGGTTTCAATAATACGAACAGAATTACGTTATTCAATGAGCGAATAGAGTGGTATTTATTCTGTATTCCTGTACTTCATAGACACGCCATTTACCCTGTTTTTGAAATTACAGTTAAGCTTTGCTAAATAGTTCATATAGTTTATTCACAGAGTTGTCTGTAAATGCAGGCAGTTTCCCTCATGAATATAAACAAGTTTTCACGCATTTTCAAACAGAGCAGACCCAGATCAGACTGCTCCTTGGAGCCGTCTGATCAGCGTCTGCTCTGTTTGCTAATGGAATTTGAAAGAGCTGTACCTTTACTTTCTAAAACGGCTACAATGTTCCACCCTCCATATTTTATTATAAATGTTTTGTCCAAGAATATTCAGTAGGTATCGAAATTTTAAATAAACACAGAACAGGGAAAGGGTTAATGCAGGACAAAAGTAACCTATGTCCTGTATAATATTAAGCTGTTTTAAAATTCCAATGGTCTTATTGGCGAGACTTTACTTTATATATATATCTGATTCTACAGTTTCTGACACCGCACACACATCTCTTGTTCATAAATTCAGCTAATGCATATACATGATGTCATTATTTGTCTGATGAATATGACTCCGCTAAAAGTTTCGTACAAATCTATTTACTTCCAACCATGTAACAATGCCCAATGCAGAAAACACTCGATACTGTGAAATTTTAGAAATGAAGAATTTATGTCAAAGTAGGCAGGTGGCTGCTTAATGCAGGATGAAAGCCATGCAGAAAGCTTCTAGAGGAGGTTTCTGTGTGGCGTTTGCCGTACATTAAGCTGTCACCTGTGTTAAAGATCAATAATGGTATGTATTTGAGTGTTCGTCGTATCGAGTTTCTATTGTATATACAGTAAAATCTCGATTATTCGAAAACTAAAATACGTATTATTATCGATCTTTAAGACAGGTGGCAGCTTAATGCATGGTGAAAGTCACGCAGAAAGCTCCTCTAGGAGCTTTCTGCTTGACTTTCACCATGCATTAAGCAGCCACCTGCCTAAAAGTATCTAAATTCTTTTATACAGAACATTCGAATAATCGAGGTTTTACTGTATATAAATATTGTGACGACCATTTCCAGGGAAAAGGTGAAATGAATACATACTGGTTACTAGGGTCACATGGCAAACAGGAACTATATGCTCCACAGTCAAGTTACAGACTTCCAGGTGAGTTCGAGGAAATGTCAAACGATGAAGAAAGCTGCCCTACCACGGGTAATGATGACATCCCGATTCCATTGAAACCTATGGGTTCACCACAGGTAAAGAGAAGAATATCAGACGGTGTAAAGACGGAACCAGCTAAGAGAAAGAGGACACCTCCTATTTTGGAATAATACTAATGTATCTGAAAGAAATAGTTTTATTTCATTTATCAAGAAACACTCAAGCATATGAAACTCTTGCACAACCTAAGTTGGAATAACTTCCAACTGTTTGGGGTCCATACACAGAGGTGCAGACACGATGCGTAAATTGAAACTTTTCAACAAGATCTAATTGTAAAAGAATCTGTAACAGAATGACCCCCTCTCCCCCCCCCCCCCCAAAAAAAAAAGAAAAAAAAGAAAAAAAAGAAAGAAAGAAAAAAACCACAAAAACACAACAACAACAAACAACAACAACAACAAACAAACAAACAAAAAACAACAACAAAAAATCCCCCAAAAAACCACAACAAAAATAAAACAACAACAATAACAAAAACAAAACGACAACAAAACGAAACTGACAATTGATATTGATGAGCAAAATATCTAAATTTCAAAAAATCACTAGGTAACAATGGCAACCAACACTGTTGAAACCTGCCATTAAGTGCGGGGTACCCATATACCACTACTGACCAATTTTCCAAATTATCTGATACTATGGAAAGTGTGACAAATCAGAGAACACCACACCGCTACCATGGCAACCAAATCTTTAAATACAATTGGATTGAGTTTGTGGTACCCAAACACCCAAAAATGCCAATTTTGAGCATATTCAAACAATATGTAAATTTCCACCATTCAGTTACAATTGCAACCGATTCTTTAGAACGACCTACCAATCAATTCGAAGTGCCAAAATATCCCGACATACCATTTTCAGCAAAATCAAACAATATCTAAATTCGTCGAATTTTTTTTCTAAATTTCGACCAATCAGAGGCAACATTCCGTTTCTATTGCAACAAATACTTTCGAAACACCTACCAATCGATTTGGAGTACTAAAATATCCCATGATACCAATTTTCAACAAAATCGAATGATGTGATTGTAACTTCATCATTTAATATCTAAAGTTCGACTAATCAGAGTCCAATATTTGGTTGCTCTGACGATTTAAAAAAAAAAAGTAGGATGCACATCTGCATGTAACCAGCAATGTTAATGGGAAGTTCGTTTGGGGGACATAATAACAACTTCTTTGTTTCTCCATTAAACCCTATGTTGTTACCACTCTTTTGGCGTCAAATTTAAAATGAACGTCTCAGTCGTGTCGGCTGTAACTTTCTGAATACCTGGACAAAATATGATGTTAATTGGATAAACTTCGATTTTTGCCGAAATACCTTAAGACAGTATAGTAGTGTAAGTCTAGATTAGACAGTATAGATTAGACAGTATAGTAGTATAAGTCTTGTACCTCTTGTGTTAGCTATGAAAGTGTGTGACACAGTGTCTTTTAAAGTTACGTTATATACAATGTATTTGTGTAAGCATTGTGTTTCTTGTGTAAACTATGAAGGTGGGTGGCACAGTGTCTTTTAAATTTACTTTAGACAGTTTAGTGATGTAAGTCTTGTATCTCTTGTGTACACTGAAAGGGCGTGACACATAGTCTATAAAGTTACACAATACCTATTTATTGTCGCAGTGCCGTTAAACCCAACTCACTCACTCACTCACATAAGACAGTGGAGTGATCTAAGTCTTGTGCCTCTTGTTTACACTATGAAATTGTGTGACCAATTGTTTTTTAGCTTACTTTAGACAGTGTAGTGGTGTAAGTGGTGTGCCTCCTGTGTACACTATGAAAGCATGTGACATGTTGTCTTTAAAAGTTACTTTAGACAGTGTAGTGGTGTAAGTCTTGTGTTCATTATGTACACAATGGACGTGTGTGATACAGTCTTTTAAAGTTACTTGAGACAGTGTAGTGGTGTAAGTGTTGTGTCGCCTGTGTACACAATGGACGTGTGTGATACAGTGTCTTTTAAAGTTACTTGAGACAGTGTAGTGGTGTAAGTGTTATGTTCATTGTGTACACAATGGACGTGTGTGATACAGTGTCTTTTAAAGTTACTTGAGACAGTGTAGTGGTGTAAGTCTTGTGTTCATTGTGTACACAATGGACGTGTGTGATACAGTGTATTTTAAAGTTACTTGAGACAGTGTATTGGTGTAAGTCTTGTGTTCATTGTGTACACAATGGAAGTGTGTGATACAGTGTCTTTTCAAGTTACTTGAGACAGTGTAGTAGTGTAAGTGTTGTGTCGTTTGTGTAAACTATGAAAGTGTGTGACACAGTGTATTTTAAGTTACTTTAGACAGCGTAGTGGTGTAAGTCTTGTGTCTCTTGTGTACACTATGAAAGTGTAACCGTAACTCTATTCACCTTTGTCTAATCCATTGAACTTTGGTATAGTGAACATTAAAAACCTGTCGATTGCACTTTGTCAATGGTATAGGAGAAATGTACATGTATATAGAAATAGTATTGACGACACAGGAGTCTTTTTAAAAGCCGACGGTTGCTTAATACAGGTCAAAGATTATGCAGAAAGAGCTTATAGGAGCTTCTTACATTACGTTTGACCTGCATTAACCCTAAACTCCATATATACGCCATTTAATACATCTACTATCAGATCATACCTAGATTAGAAGGATCTGTTCCGTTTGCTTTTGGACTTACGTACTGATTATAAATTATCTGCCATGAGTTACCATTCTCCATATGCTATGCCCTGATTTTAGTTAATGACCGTTCCTGCTTTCAGCCTATGGTAAACGTTGTTGTTTAATATGCTTAATGTTTAATTTTTTCGTCTTGATATGCGTCCTGTTATGTTTTGTCTTGTGGCTATACCGTTTTTTTGTTTGATGGTGTTTGGTGCGGTGTCGTTTCGTGTGTGGCTCTCCCTGTTTGACTATTTTTCCATATATGTTAATTAATAAAGGGTTAAGCCACTACCGGGCCCTACAGACCTATAAATAGACATCTTTTTAATGTTCGCTTAACACACGCTCTACTGTATATAAACATGTATACTAAACTGTTTTCAATATTGTATGCTGATGATAAAGTTAGTTATTGTAATAAATGGAAACTATCTGTTAATTCCATTTACTTTTCCCTGTTCAATACTCACGCAAGGAATAATGACATCATGAATATTGATTAGTTGAATTTCAAGGGGATGTTTTTACAATGACAAAAACTGTAGAATCGGATCTTTATCATGTCAAAAAGCAAACAGTAGAAACAGACCTACAGGAGCCGTCTGATCTGGGTCTACTCTTGTTTGCAAATGCGTGAAAAGGCATTTATATTAAAGAAAGGGTTAACCCTAATCCAACAGTGAAAATGAAGGGATAACCCTTATCCCACTGTGAAGATGAAGGGTTAATCATTATCCCACTGTGAAGATGAAGGGTTAACCCTTATCCCACTGTGAAGATGAAGGGTTAACCCTTATCCCACTGTGAAGATGAAGGTTTAACCCTTATCCCACTGTAAAGATGAAGGGTTAACCCTTATCCCACCGTGAAGATGATGAAGGGTTAACCCTTATCCCACTGTGAAGACGAAGGGTGAACCCTTATCCCACTGTGAAGATGAAGGGTTAACCCTTATCCCACTGTGAAGATGAAGGTTTAACCCTTATCCCACTGTAAAGATGAAGGGTTAACCCTTATCCCACCGTGAAGATGATGAAGGGTTAACCCTTATCCCACTGTGAAGACGAAGGGTGAACCCTTATCCCACTGTGAAGACGAAGGGTTAACCCTTATCCCACTGTGAAGACGAAGGGCTAACCCTTATCCCACTGTGAAGATGAAGGGTTAACCCTTATCCCACTGTGAAGATGATGAAGAATTAACCCTTATCCCACTGTGAAGATGATGAAGGGTTAACCCTTATCCCACTGTAAAGATGAAGGGTTCACCCTTATCCTGTGAAGATGAATTATGTCTGCTCCAATGTGGATCTGGTGCAATTTTGACTACTTCCAATTTGATTAAGCTTTTGAAAACCTGTTAATCAAGTGTCAAACCAGCTTAGATCCTGATGAGACACTGAGTCACTCGGCATCTAAACTGGATCCAAGCTGTGTGCAAATGCGTGACAGGTCTCGGATAGCCGAATAAGGGATGACACCGTGGTTATGTCTTAAAGTATAGGGGAACGAGTATCAATTTAGTTTTGACTATGGTGGCCAACCATTTAAAATACAATAAAAAATGCATATTTAGTAAATGTATTTTCTACATGTTAACTCTTTTGCTGCCAATGTCGCATCGGTGATTACCAATGCAAACAGTTTTGGGCCAGATGAGACACTGAGTAACTCGGCATCTCATCAAGATCCAAACTGTTGTTACTGTGGCATGGGCTTTTGAAGCAAAAAATGAAGAAAAATAAATTGTTACAGACGACAAACTTTGCAGGCGACAAATTTGGCGGCGAGTTAAACAATAAATAAATTATTGCTATCGTGCTTAATTGTTAGCAGGCTAAATGCGACACAACATTCTTTTTGAGCGTTGGTGACGTTGCAATATTTTAAACTGCCTTAGCTTGAAGTATGCATATTTATAGTTTATCACAGACGTGTAAGAATCGAACTATTGATTTGATTCCAGTGATTCATCTTGTATTAAATCACTGTTCGTCTAAACCACTGGCTAAATAAACAGCTTGTTAGATAGTCTATGGTTCTTTCAAAAAGCGTCGAACTAAACGATATATAATCGACACTTTTGAGGTATCTGATTGGTCTAGAACGCCAAGCCATTGTTCTAATATATAATAAATAACTGGAATAAAATCATTATTTCGTAGAGTCACTTAGAGATTTTGTAAATTTTATCATATTGTGCGAAAAGAGTTTAAAAAGGCAAACTTTATGTAAATATATATGAGCTGTGCCACGACAATACCTGCCATAGTGACATTCGAACAGTGTAGACTCAGATCAGTCTACGAGGCGTCTGATCATGGTCTGCACTATTTGACACACCGCTATCTACAGTATCTTATATGCAGCATATAAAATAATACTACTTCTTACAAGTGGCTGTGTAGCTGACAATGGGTTTAATTTGGTATACACTGTTAGCATGTCACTATTAATGCATGGTTTTGTCATAGCGCGTTCAATAAAAGGCCAAGACAACTGACAGGAACTTAAAATCATAAACCTGCTAACAGTTTGCTTCGCAGATTTGTTTTAAGTAAAGTTTCGACTCACTAAAAATCGAACTTGATATTTAGTCCTTGTATCTATACACAACATGACAGTATAGCAAGGATCAATTGGACATAAAGAAGCTACATGTATCTGAAAAACAGAATATTAGTGTTACAGTAGAACCTGTCCATAGCAGCCATTCATTTATTGAATAAAGGAGTCTTAAAACATCAGGTGATTGCTTAATGCAGGACAAAAGTAATGCAGAAAGCTCCTAAAGGGGTTTTCTGCATTAATTGTGACCTGTATTGAGTTACCACCTGTCTTACTGGTCCATTAGATTTCATGGTCACTTAAGACAGGTTCTACTGTATATAAAGGTGTGTTGTACCTTCATTTTCTTTGCAAATTGTATTCAGACAATAAATTTTATGTGTTTGTGACATTAAAAGAAATATCTTATTCAATACTATAGTGCATTTATTTCCTCCCCAGATGGATATTCTGTGTCTTGTAGGAATATGCTCCTCATAGTAAATAAAACGTAATACCACGGAACAATGATGTAAATCAGGTAAGCCAAATACCGTGTTCAGCAGGTGATATATTGTGTCAAAATAACAGAATTTCTAAAGAGTACATATATTCAGTAAGTGATATTGGATACGTTGTTGGGGTTTCAATATTCAGTACATGAATACGCTTTTGAGCGCACATATCGTGTGTGAAAAGGGCGCTATATAAATGTGGTATAATAATAATAATATTCAATACTTGATAATAAGTGTGTGATATCGGATACATTGTTGGTATTTCACTATTCAGTACATGATATTCAGTGTGTGATATTGGACACATTGTTGGTGTTTCACTATTCAGTCCATGCTAGTCAATGTGATATTTAACACATTGTCGGTATTTCACTCTTCAGTACATGATATTCAGTGTGTGATATTGGACACATTGTTGGTGTTTCACTATTCAGTACTAGATATTAAGTACTTTATATTCAGTGTGTGGTATTGGATACATTATTGCTGTTTCACTATTCAGTATATGATATTCAGTGTGTGATATTGGACACACTGTTGGTAGTTCACTATTCAGTACATGCTAGTCAATGTGATATTGAACACATTGTTGGTGTTCCACTATTCAGTACATGGTATAAAGTGTGTGATATTGGATACATTGTTCGTATATCACCATTGAGTACAAGATAGTAAGTGTTTGATATTGGACACATTTTTGGTATTTTATCATTAACCCATTACCTCATAGCCTAGTTTTAGACCCAACCTCTTTGAATAAACCTACCGAAAAAGAGCATTAACTAGAGAAAAGGAAATTTTTTTAGAAATTTGTAGTTTGAAACCATTGTGATAAATAGAGCATTTGCTCCTATAGGAGCAAATGCTCTATTTATCACAATGGTTTCAGCAGGTGACTTTTGCAGAGGCTTCAATATAACGGAATGGGTTAAGAGCTCATTTCATTCCAAAGAAACATTTAACCTTTCCCTGCTGAATGCTCATGCAAGAAATACTGACATCATGAATACTAATTGGATTACTTTTTATGAAGGTGTATGAACACAGGACATGGACATTTTGGCTCAGGCAGAAACTAGAACCATACCTACATTATACCGTAAGCAAATAGAGCAGATTCTGATCAGGCGGCTCCTACTTTGTTTGCGTGGAAATGCGTTTATATGAAGGAAAGGGTTGAAAGCAATTCTGCAAAGTTGATGTCCAGCAACTTACCCGACAATAACAAATGGGCGAGTATTGGAAACCAAGAAAAGCGTGTAAATATTTTTTAAAATATAACACAGGACATATACAGAGTTCTACATAAATTTAAATTTATTTTGACAAAAATGAAAGAGGTCTCACAAGGACCATTTCTGTGAATTTTGTCACAACTGACCCACTGAATTTTAGAGGAAATGTTGTTAGAGTAAATTGTTTCTGACGGACCAAGCACTATCACAATCGCTCAATTTGAGCTCTTCTTGGCACACTATATTCAGCCCATTTCCAGAGTGCATTTTCTAGCCATCAGCGGTTTACTAGGAAGGTATGGAAAAGAGAAAGGTGCGTTTCAATCAATTTCAGTTAACCATTTTACCTGCACTTTGCATTTGCAGACAGAGTAGACCCATTTCAAATAGCTCCTGTGGAGGACTGTCTTATCAAGGTCTGTTCTGTTTGTTTATGCAATAAACAGATCTGATTCAAGTTTCTGCCCTGATAAATATGCTTTATGTACAGGATAATATTTAGACAGATTAATGTTCAATGTGTCAAACACACTACAGTCTGGACACCCCTGATAGGGTATAACAAACCATGCAATTGTATCACAATGTTTTATTGCACACAATACATCTTGTCACAGAAATCAACTTTATACATAATATATCTCTATAAACATGCACTCATTATTCATTATGATGACTAAAGTATATCACTAACAAGGACTATTTAATAGTAGTCTGTCTGAATAAATAATTTATCAACTAAAATCACAATAAGTATAAATAAGAGCACATTACAAACATGTGTAGTCTTGGAACATAAATAATGCAAGTGTATGTATTTATTTTCAATCGTAACTCTTTCAACATTATGGACCACTTTTGGAAATAATGGGCAAGCCAACTATGAATGAACTTTCCAAACAGTTTGGATCCAGACTAGAATACTAAGTAGCTCAGTATCTCATTAGGACCCAAACTCTTTGACACCCCCATCCTGTTTTTTTAATTAACCCTTTCCTCCATAGGCTATTTTTAGACTCAACCTCTTTGAATGCATATACCCGAAAGGAGCATTTGCTAGAGAAAAGTAAAATTTTAAAATTTTGTAGTTGAAACCATTGTGATACAAGAGGGCCAAGATGGCCCTTAATTGCTCACCTGATTACCATAGATTTAAGATTTTTGCAGGGTAGCCCATGGGTAGGGTCAATATTGACCTTAGGGACAATATATGAACAATGTTGATAGTGGATCATGAGCAGTGGATCATGAGCAGTGGTTCTGCTTTACATGACTTTCAAAGATTTAGTATATTGATTTTATCAAGACAATGATTCTGACCAATGAAGATTGGGCTAAAAATGTGCTCTCTAAAGCAATTTTTCTAAGATTTGACCTAGTAACCTACTTTTTATTCCAACCCAACCCATGATCACACTCAACCTTGATATCACCAAGACAAACACTCTGAGCA
Organism: Azorinus chamasolen; assembly: GCA_963576725.1. Lineage (NCBI taxonomy): Eukaryota > Metazoa > Mollusca > Bivalvia > Cardiida > Solecurtidae > Azorinus > Azorinus chamasolen. The sequence continues at coordinate 5,682,364 of OY755244.1, forward strand.
TGTTTGAGGAAGACTGGGCTAAAAATGTGGCCACTGGAGTGTAAACTAGATTTCTCTAAGATATGACCCAGTGTCCTACTTTTTGACCTCACATAACCCACTTTCACACTTGTCCAAGATTTTATTAGGACAATCATTCTGACCAATTTTCATGAAGATTTGACTATAAATGTGACCTCTAGAGTGTTCACATGGTTTTCGTACTATTTGACCTAGTGACCTAGTTTTTAACCCCACACAATCCACTTTCAAACTCATTTGAGATTTTATCAAGACAATCATTATGACTAAGTTTCATGAAGATTGGACTAAAATTTTTACCACTAGAGTGTTCACAAGGTTTTTCTACTGTTTGACCTAGTGACCTAGTTTTTAACTCCACTTGACCCACTTTTGAACTCGTCCGAGATTTTATCAAGACATTCGTTCTGACCAAGTTTCATGAAAATTGGACTAAAATTGTGACCACTAGAGTGTTCACAAGGTTTTTCTACTGTTTGACCTAGTGACCTAGTTTTTAATTCCACTTGACCCACTTTCTAACCCGTCCGAGATTTTATCAAGACATTCATTCTGACCATGTTTCATGAAGATTGGACTAAAATTGTGACCACTAGAGTGTTCACAAGGTTTTTCTACTGTTTGACCTAGTGACCTAGTTTATAACCCCACTTGACCCACTTTCAAACTCGTCCGAGATTTTATCAAGACATTCATTCTGACCACGTTTCATGAAGATTGGACTAAAATTGTGATCACTTGTGTTCACAAGGTTTTTCTACTGTTTGACCTAGTGACCTAGTTTATAACCCCACTTGACCCACTTTCAAACTCGTCCGAGATTTTATTAAGACATTCATTCTGACCAAGTTTCATGAAGATTGGGCTAAAATTGTGACTACTAGAGTGTTCACAAGGTTTTTCTACTGTTTGACCTAGTGACCTAGTTTTTTACCCCACATAACCCATTTTTCAAACTCCTCCGAGATTTTTCAAGACAATCATTCTGACCATGTTTCATGAAAATTGGGCTAAAAATGTGAACTGTAGAGGGTTCACAAGGTTTTCCTACTATTTGACCTAGTGACCTAGTTTTTAACCCACCTTGACCCACTTTCGAACTCGTCCGAGATTTTATCAAGACATTCATTCTGACCAAGTTTCATGAAGATTAGACTACAATTGTGACCACTAGAGTGTTCACAAGCAAATTGTTGACAACACACGACGGACGATGCACGACGGACATTCAAGTCTCCCAAAAGCTCACCCTGAGCTTTGCTCAGATGAGCTAAAAAAGAGCATTTGCTTCTATAGGAACAAATGCTCTATTTATCACAATGGTTTTAAGAAGTGGTTATTACAGAGGCGTAGACAGGCGTATTTATGGAGGAAAGGGTTAAAGAAATGGAAGAAAAATGTATTTATACAATAAAGACAGATGTCACTGTAAAAGATTATCTACATAATTTCATAAGCAAACAGAGCAGAGCCTGATCAGATTGCACTGTTTGCTTAAGGTATTATATAGATCTAATTCTTCAGTTTCTCTAAAGGCCAAAAAAATCTTATTTCTATATAGTATAATAAAGTTTCAGGTAATTAATATTCATATCATTATTTCTTGAATAAATATTCAAGGAGTAAATAGTTAACAATAAATAATCAAACAAAAACCACATTTCATGAGCATTGAAAAATAGAATAAAAACAAAGTATTCAACAAACTAGCAAATCAATTAATATTTTATCACAAAACACTGACGTCACCTATGGGGAATGGCTGAACAAGATTGAAAAAAAAATGTAGATAAAATAAATCCTGTACACCTCAACATCAGAGATTGTTCTACCTTTCAAGGGCCCAAATAAGATGTATAAATTAAATATTCCTGACATCGGGTCAACCAGTTCTAGAACTATCCCTTTAATGTTGAATGTCGAGTGTAGACAAGGGAGTTACTAGTACCAACTTTTAACGACTTTTGGTCTGTCGCGGCTGGGGATCGAACCCACGACCTTCTGTACCGCATTGTTTAAAGGAATTGTCAATTAAAATATATTTTTAGCTACCATGACCTACATATTCAGTGGACTGGAACAATTTCTACAAATAGACAGTCACTTGCAGACCATTCTTCTGACATTTGGTGAGAATCCAATCGGCAGTTTAGGAGATGTCCTTTAAAGAAAGTGTTCATTAAAATCTATCTTTAGCTACTCTCAACTAATTATGTAATGTTTACAAAAATTTGTTAAAGAGATACCTGCAGCGAAATTTGGTGAAAATTCAGTCAGTGGTTTAGGAGGAGATGTTTGAAAACCTTCCCTTGTAATAAAGGCATGAGATGTATCTATGGTACAAATGTGTCATTGTCCTCAGACAAAAATACATTGATATAGTGTCTATGAGAAAAACTTTAAGCTGCACTACTGAACAAAACTAAATATCTAAAAGGTGCATGAATAATCTTAACTAGTACTGAAAATATGTTTGTATGCAAAAAGGCTGTATATGGTAAATGTGTATAAAAACAATATACATATATGTATTCTGAAAATGTTACACTGCCTTTTGAAATCAATCACAATGAATAGTGGAGTTTTGTTAAAAGTTGAATTATAGTGAAACTTTTACTTTTACAAGTACATTGTAATTGTATGTAAACTATTGAAACAATAGCTCTCTGTTTCCAAACAGTTAATACTCTGTATGTAAACAATTGGAAATAGAGCTCTCTGTATGTAATTGATTTGAAATAAAGCTCTCTGTATGTAAAATAGTGTAAATACAGTTAGCTTTATGTGAATTAGTGAAATTAGAGCTCTGTGTGTAAAAATTGAAATTAGAGCTCTGTACAGGTTAACAATTGAAAATAGAGCTATTTGTATGTAAACAATTGAAAATAGAGCCCTCTGTATGTAAATAATTGATAATAAAGCTCTCTGTATGTAAAATAGTGTAAATATTCATTAACTTTACGTGAACAAGTGAAAGTAGAGCTCTGTATGTAAACTAGTGAGAAATAGGGTTCTCTGTATATTGACAAGTTACAAATAGTGTTCTCTGTGTGTATTGACTAGTGAAAGTAGACCCCTCTGTATGTAAACTATTGAAAATAGAGCTCTCCATATGTAAATTTGTGTAAATACAGTAGAACCTCTCTATAACAGTTACTAAACTACATCAAATATTTTGTGTTAAAAGCAGGTGGCTGCTCAAAGAAAGGTGAAAGTAAAACAGAACGCTCCTATTGGAGCGTTCTGTTTTACTTTCACCTTGCTTTAAGCAGCCACCTGCCCTAAATACCACGCAATAAACACAATTTTGTGGCCGTTATAGCGAGGTTTTACTGTATTGTACTGACAAAACCATGTGCAAACATTTAGTCCAAGTCCTGACGAGATCTATGGAAGAAGATTCATAACAAGAGCACCGCAAGTGGTTGCCAATGCTCGTCTGTCGTCATTATCAAGCTGAACATGCATACCAAAAATGAAGGTTGTAAATGAAAAATTGAAGTGATGGTCAATGTTAAGATTTCGGACGATGACGACAACGACGGCGCTGGAGTTACGATAATAGCTCGTGATTTCTTTGAAACACACAAGCTAAAAATGAAAATAATCTAAAACAGGTCATACTAGAGTTATGATTTTTGTTCATGCCACACTGTCTAATTATTATTAACCCTTTCCCTAATAGAAAGTCAGACAACTTTTCACATCTTTGAAAACAGAGTAAACCCAGATCAGATGACTCCTGCATGAGGCCTATGATCAGGATCTGTTCTGGTTGCTTATGATCTGTCATGGTAAAAATTCCTTGTTCATAATGCAATTCTAAAAATATTCTTAAACTTCTCCTATGAATATTCACTAGGGAAATGGTTAAGATGTATGTCAAATCATACTGAACTCTGTCCTTGTGGAATAAGGTTATAGCTCTGCAAAAACTGACAGAGGCATTAAGACAAACATGGCATACACAAGCAACAGCTTGCTAAGCTAACCAAAAATGAGCTCAACAAAATAGATGGCAAATGGATACACTTGAAGAGACAGACATATGGAAGCTGTGGCTACTAACGAGCACCCACTGTATTCATTCTTTGTTATTGTACTGCAAAATCTGTTGTATGCTACAAAGTTGTTCAGAGTATATTCATCATTCCAGAGCTACAGATAAAGTTGTGTACCTAAAATACAAAAATTGTCATTTCTCCACAAAATCCTATACGTATAGGGTTCAGTGGAGAAATAAAGGACCTATGCTTGAAAATGGAGCTCTGTTCATTTGTTTTTTCATAATGTCAGTTTGGATCCTGATGAGATGCTGAGTTTCTCAGTATCTCATTTGAATCCAAACCTGTGTATAGGTCATCACTTATTTGCTGCAAGTGTTCAAAGAGATATGACTGCAATGTATGCATTAATGCACCCGGTACAGTAAAGCCTCGCTGATGTGACCACCTAAAAGAGGTGTGATTCTGGATGCTATGTGCAGGTGGTAGCTTAATACAGGACAAAAGTAATGCAGCAAGCTCCTAGAGGAGCTTTCTGCATTACTTTTGTTCAGTATTAAGTAACCACTTGCTTATAAAGACACCAATGTTTATTCATTAAGTGGTCACATTAGAGGGGTTCTACTGTAAAATGATTTACTAGTTCTTGGCCCAAAAGTTATTGTCGTCTGATAAAAATGTTGTAGGCTAAACCTTAAATAACCAGCAACATGCAATGATCTAACTATCTACACTCTACGTGATAGTAAGCCGTAGCCTTGGACACCAATTTGGATCCAGATGAGATACTAACAAAATATCTAATCAGGATGCTGGTCAAGACTGACCACTCTTCTGAAAACAAAATGTTATAAAAGCTCTACCTTAACCCTTTACTTCCTGAATATTCATGTAAGAAATGATGACATCATAAATATTAATTAGATTAATTGTTTATAACGGCATATCAACACAAGAATTTTTTGCCGTGGCAGAAAGTATAGAACTAGATCTTCAGAATTCCATTAGCAACAGAGCAGACAACATCTACAGTAGTTGTTTGGTCTGGGTCTTCTCTGTTTGCAAAGGTGTTCAAAAGCATAGCTATGGAGTAAAGGGTAAAGCATTTATTTCTGGATAACAAATGGTTACAGCGTTGAAGGGTCAAGGCTAGTGCAGAGATTTATGTCTGTCCCGAGTATTGGTCACTCCTCTCTGTCGAAGAAAGTATTTACGAGGGAGGGCAGGGTCACCAGCAGTCTGAAACAAAACGTGCAACTTGTAGAAGTGAGTGGCATAAATAGTACAAAATGTCTTCTAAAAAGGCAATGCATGTGCTGTTTGATTATGATTTATGTTTTACAGTAGAAACTGTCTTAACTCTTTAGCGTCCTTTCATTTATTGAACGTAGGAGTCTTAAAAAAACAGGTGGTTGCTTAATGCAAAGGCAAAAGTAATGCAGGGAGCTCCTATAAGCTCCTATATGTTTGATCTGCATGAAGCTACCACCTACATTAAGATACTCCCTTTGTCCCTAAACCTGAAGGAGATGCTTGTTTCCTTTGCTAAAAGAGTGGACACAGACTAGACAGGGTCTGCTCTGTTTGCTTATGGAATACTAGAGATCTGATTCTGCAATCCTGGTAAAAAAATCCCTTGTTCATAATGCCATTTTAAAATTACAGCTGAAAATATTTATGATGTCATTATTTCTTAATACATAAAAATTCATTTTGTAAAGAATTAAAGGTGGAGTACTTCTTGACCCTATGTATTTTTGTGATTATGTTATACAGTAAAACCTCTCTAAACCGGAATTCTAGTTGAGAAGAATTTAAATACAGTTAGACAGGTGGCTGCTTAATGCATGGTGGAAGTCATGCAGAAAGCTCCTAGAGGAGCTTTCTGAATGGCTTTCACCTTGCATAAAGCTGCCACCTGTCTCCAATATGGATATATCTAAATGTAACGTCCGGTTTAGAGAGATTTGACTGTATGTGTACCTTTTTATTCTATTACCTCATGAATATTCATAAAATAATTCCTGTTTGAATTAAAAACTAGCTAAATTTTTATAATGGCATAAAAACAAGAGATTTGTTTTGACAATGGCAGAAACTGTAGAATAAGACCTATAGTGTTCTATAAGCAAAAAGAGCAGACCCTTATCATCAGATGCCTCCTATAGGAGCTGCTTGATCTAGGTCTACTCTATTTGCAAAGGCGTTAACTCTTTCCCTCATATAAATGCCTTTTTCACACATTTGTAAACAGAGAAGACCCAGATCAGACAGCTCCTATAGGAGCCATCCAATCAGGGTCTGCTCTATTTGCTTTTGATATGATATAGATCTGATTCTACAGTTTTTGTCAAAGCAAATTATTTCCTTGAACAATTTTACCTTATAAAAATTCAGCTAATAAATATTTATAATGTAATTATTTCTTTCATGAATATTGAACAGTGAAAGGTGTTAATCTGCATATGCAAAAAGTACATAGAAATGTCCAGTTAACCTGACACCTTAATGCTTGGCATACTTTGACAAAATTGTGATTATCTTTGCAGTTAATAGTTTGGATCCAGATGAGACACTAAGTCACTCAAAATTTCATCTCAATCTTATCTGTTTGATACCTTGAATGCATTTCTGAAGAAAAATAAAAGAGACAATAACTTTTAGAATTGTACAAAATGAAAATTTTTGCAGATGCAAATTATTTAGGGTGCAAAGAGATAAAACTTTCCCTCATATAAATGCCTTTTAACACCTTTGCAAACACAACAGACCCTGATCAGAAGACTCCTACAGGCGCCGTCTAATCTGGGTCTACTCTGTTTGCTTAATGGGTCATATGGATCTGGGTCCATGCTTATAAAGCTTTTTAGTTGAGTCTGAGTTTGTTCTCAAGCTTTTGATTGGTCAGATTTGAGTTCTCAAACTTTTGATTAAAAAACCTGAGAACAAACTCAGTCTCAACTAAAAGCTTTATAAGCATGGACCCAGATTCTACAGCTTCAGCCAAGGTAAAAAAAAACACAACCTGTGTTTAAGTACCATCAGCCAATAAATATTCATGGTGTCATTATTTCTTAAATGAATATTAAGTCACATTATTCACTTACCTGTATGTTCTGAATGGATCGTGCTGGAAAATATCCATATGGCACTGCCATACCTGAAAATACACAAACAGCACTGACATACCTAAAAATACACAAGTGGCACTAACATACCTGAAAATAAACAAATGGCACTGACATACCCCAAAGTACACAAATGGCACTGTCATACCTAAAAATACATAAATGGCACTGGCATACCAGAAAATACACAAAATAAAAATACATAAATGCCACTGACACACGTGAAAATACATAAAAGGCACTGTAATCCCAACGGATCAGGAATTGTACAGATATCATGAAGAAGGTTATTAACCCTTTCTCTGTTGAATATTAAGGTAAGAAATAATGACATCATGAATATTTATTAGCTGTATTTATGTACACAAGATTTTTTTGTATTGGTAGAAATCATAAAGTCAGATCTATTATAATATAATTTCTTCAGCTAACAGAGTTGACCCTGATTAGACGGCTCCTACAGGAGTTGTCTGATCTTTGTCTTCTCTGTTTGCAAAGGCATGAATAGGCGTTTATATGAGAAAAAGGATTAAAGACAATTCCCTATATTTATATTACCCAGTCAAGGGGGTAAAGGTCACTTATCAATTTACAAATAGTGTAGATTCAGATCAACCGCTGCTTTGGACCAATGTCAGTTGTCACTGTCATATGAACTGTACTTTCCAATATTTTATCAGATATTGAATCCATCATAATAATAGCCTACATTTGGTAATTATAAGCAATATTGGTCTTAATTAGGCAAAGTTAAATTATTTTTATCTATAACTGATTCACAGTTTAGTTCTAATGAGGGAACAATCTGAATACAATTCTGATAAATAGTGAATGTTCACTCAGTAGAACTTAAAACCAGAAGAAACAGTCCAGCGTAATGCCAGATCAGTTACAGCTTAACCCTTCCCTTCATACTAATGCTTGTATTGTTTATATGTTGTATATGTGTATGGGCCGGAGGCTTTATCACAATAAAATCTATTGCTATTACATATAAACATGTTTTCACGCATTTGCAAATAGGGTAGAACCAGATCAGATGGCTCCTATAGGACTTTCCTATTAAAAGTATTGCCTTCTTTCGAAGAGAGGAAAAACCGAAAAAAAGAAATAATTAGGAAATCTAATACAGTTTGGAAACGCCCTTAGATAGCAATGGAACAAATCAATTGATAATCACAAGAGGGCCATGAGGCCCTGAAGCGCTCACCTGAGATAACCTTGTACAACCTTGGTAGAGAACCACAAGGCAGAGCAGTATGACATTAATTAAAGGTCTAAGCCTTATGGTTTCAGAGAAAAATAATATTTCATACTTATGAAAAACTGATATAAAGCCCCAAGGCAGGGCCAAGTTTTGCCAAGAGATCAGGGTCGTAAGTTGAACATTCTTGGCAGAGGATCACAAGCCAAAGCTACATATTTGTAGAGGACCATTATGTCATGTTTATGTTACATATCAAACATCAAAGGTCTAGGCCTTACAGTTTCAGAAGACGTTTAAAGATTTCCTATGATAAGCCCTTGGGCGGGACCATTTCTGGTCCGGGATCACAATTTGAACAATCTTTGTAGAGGACCATTAGATCATGCTACATACCAAATATCAACGGTCTAGGACTTACAGTTTCAGAGAAGAAGATTTTTAAAGATTTTCCTGTGAAAAACTGATAAGCCCTTGGGTGGGGCTATTTTTGGACTGGGGATCATAGTTTGAACACCTTCGTAGAGAACCATTAGATCATGCTACATACCAAATATCAAAGGTCTAGGCCGTACAGTTTCAGAGAATAAGATTTTTAAAGATTTTCCTATGAAAAACTGATAAGCCCTTGGACAGGGCCATTCTTGGTCTGGGGTCATAATTTGAACAATGTTTGTAGAGGACCATTTTATCATACTACACACCAAATATAAAAGGTCTAGGCCTTACAGTTTCATAGAAGAAGATTTTTAAAGATTTTTCTATGAAAAACTGATAAGGCCTTGGGCGGAGCCATTTTTTGCCCAGGGGTCATAGTTTGAACAATCATTGTAGAGGACCATAAGATCATGCTACATACCCAATATCAAAGGTCTAGGCCTTACAGTTTCAGAGGAGAAGATTTTTTAAAGATTTTCCTATGAAAAACTAATAAGCCCTAGGGCGGGGCCATTTTTGGTCTGGGGATCACAATTGGAACAATCTTTGTGGAGGACCATTAGATCAAGCTACATATACAAATATCAAAGGTCTAGGCCTTACAATTTCAGAGGAGAAGATTTTTAAAGATTTTCCTATGAAAAACTAATAAGCCCTTGGGCGGGGCCATTTTTGGTCCGGGATTACAATTTGAACAATCTTTGTGGAGTACCATTAGATCAAGCTACATACCAAATATCAAAGGTCTAGGCCTTACAATTTCAGAGGAGAAGATTTTTAGATATTTTCCTATGAAAAACTGATAAGCACATAGGCGGGGCCATTTATGGTCCGGGGATCACAATTTGAACAAAATTTGTAGAGGACCATTAGATCATGCTACACACCAAATATCAAAAATCTAGGCCTATCAGTTTCAGAGAATAAGATTTTTAAGGATTTTCCTATGAAAAACTGATAAGGCCTTGGTTGGGGCCATTTTTGGTCCGGGGGTTGATAATGTGAACAACATTACTTTCCCCCTGGCCACTGATGCTTCTGACAAAATTTGGCTAAAATCGGGTCAGCAGTTTCAGAGGAGATGTTGTTTGAAAATGTGGACGGACGCTGGACGGATCGCGGTCACAATAGCTCATCCTGAACCTTTGGCTCAGGTGTGCTAAAAATGACGACACGTGGGCCAAAATCGCCAAGACTGGAGAGAGTATGTTGCAGCATTATCACTATCAAAAGCAGAAAATCATCACCAGTATAGTATGCTACAGCATGCATCAATATCGTAGGTAGAAAATCATTAAAGGTATAGTTATCATCTTCATATAATATTAAAATATTGAGCTGTTCACGAAGTTATTCATAAATTTACCCATTGCTTGCTAAATGTCCATTATTTACCTGTCTCTTGCACCCCCTTGTAACTGCCAGACATAGCCCAGCTCTGCAGATTTCCTGAGATTTCCTTGAATGGTGTGGAGTTGTGAAGGTCACGCAACTCCCGCTGTAAAGAGGGTGACCTCCCAGATGACCTTGAGCAGACTACTGTGACCTCTGACTTGCCAGTCAAGGCTGTGGAGAAGCTTGATACAGAATCATCATCAGTGTCATCAGAAGGCTTCTTCTCAGATGCCTTTGTGCTGTTTCTGACTGGACTATGCAAGTTTGTAAAAGAATTGTCAAGGTCCTGAGATTCCACATCTGATGACTCAGCAGAACTATTCTGATTGGCTAATACTGTAAAGGAGATAACATTGCCTCATGTTTAAAGTGTACATCGTAGAGGTATTGATAAGCATGGTCATATCCGTATTAATATATAAATTAACACCTTCCCTGATGTATATTTATTCCAAAGTTCAATACCTATTGAATGTTCATGAACAAAATAGTTACAATGAAATATGGAAGGTGGAACATAGTAGCCATTTTATTTATCAAATTCCACTAGCAAACAGAGCAGACCCTGATCAGACAGCTTCTATAGAAGCCTTCTGTTTTGGGTCTACTTTGTTTGCAAATGTGTGAAAATATGTTTATATGAAAGAAAGGGTTACACTTTCAACACCAGAAGATTTTTGTGATCACCTTTCCAAACAATTTGGACTCTGATGAGATGTCAAGCATATTGGTATCTCATAAGATTCCAAACAATTTCATGTTCAAAAGATATATAAAGATTGTACCTTTAGTATTGAAGTAGGCAATAGACTTGGGAGATAAATGTTACTTTGTGTTGACAGGAAGAAATGTTACTCTAGCACTGTCTACTGATATGTATACATAGCAACAGATAAAGGTGCATACTCAAATACTAAACTAACAGAGAAACAGATAAAGGTGTATACTCAAATACTAAACTAACAGAGAAACAGATAAAGGTGTATACTCAAATACTAAACTAACAGAGAAACAGATAAAGGAGTATACTCAAATACTAAACTAACAAGGCAACAGATAACGGTGTATACACAAATACTTACTGGTAACTAACAGAGAAACTGATAAAGGTGCATACTCAAATACTAAACTAACAGAGAAACAGATAAAGGTGCATACTCAAATACTAAACTAACAGAGAAACAGATAAAGGCGTATACTCAAATACTAAACTAACAGAGAAACAGATAAAGGTGTATACTCAAATACTAAACTAACAGAGAAACAGATAAAGGCGTATACCCAAATACTAAACTAACAGAGAAACAGATAAAGGTGCATACTCAAATACTAAACTAACAGAGAAACTGATAAAGGTGTATACTCAAATACTAAACTAACAGAGAAACAGATAAAGGTGTATACTCAAATACTAAACTAACAGAGAAACAGATAAAGGTGTATACTCAAATACTAAACTAACAGAGAAACAGATAAAGGTGTATACTCAAATACTAAACTAACAGAGAAACAGATAAAGGTGCATACTCAAATACTAAACTAACAGAGAAACAGATAAAGGTGTATACTCAATACTAAACTAACAGAGAAACAGATAAAGGCATATACCCAAATGCTAAACTAACAGAGAAACAGATAAAGGCGTATACCCAAATACTAAACTAACAGAGAAACAGATAAAGGCGTATACTCAAATACTAAACTAACAGAGAAACAGATAAAGGTGTATACTCAAATACTAAACTAACAGAGAAACAGATAAAGGAGTATACTCAAATACTAAACTAACAAGGCAACAGATAACGGTGTATACACAAATACTTACTGGTAACTAACAGAGAAACAGATAAAGGTGCATACTCAAATACTAAACTAACAGAGAAACTGATAAAGGTGTATACTCAAATACTAAACTAACAGAGAAACAGGTAAAGGTGTATACTCAAATACTAAACTAACAGAGAAACAGATAAAGGTGTATACTCAAATACTAAACTAACAGAGAAACAGATAAAGGCATATACCCAAATACTAAACTTACAAGGCAACAGATAACGGTGTATACACAAATACTTACCGGTAACTAACAGAGAAACTGATAAAGGTGCATACTCAAATACTAAAATTGTTATTTCTCCAACAAAACCTGATGTTTTGACGATTCTTTAAAATGTTCTTTTACTAAACTAACAGAGAAACAGATAAAGGTGTATACTCAAATACTAAACTAACAGAGAAACAGATAAAGGTGTATACTCAAATACTAAACTAACAGAGAAACAGATAAAGGTGTATACTCAAATACTAAACTAACAGAGAAACAGATAAAGGTGCATACTCAAATACTAAACTAACAGAGAAACAGATAAAGGTGTATACTCAATACTAAACTAACAGAGAAACAGATAAAGGCATATACCCAAATACTAAACTAACAGAGAAACAGATAAAGGCGTATACCCAAATACTAAACTAACAGAGAAACAGATAAAGGCGTATACTCAAATACTAAACTAACAGAGAAACAGATAAAGGTGTATACTCAAATACTAAACTAACAGAGAAACAGATAAAGGAGTATACTCAAATACTAAACTAACAAGGCAACAGATAACGGTGTATACACAAATACTTACTGGTAACTAACAGAGAAACAGATAAAGGTGCATACTCAAATACTAAACTAACAGAGAAACTGATAAAGGTGTATACTCAAATACTAAACTAACAGAGAAACAGGTAAAGGTGTATACTCAAATACTAAACTAACAGAGAAACAGATAAAGGTATATACTCAAATACTAAACTAACAGAGAAACAGATAAAGGCATATACCCAAATACTAAACTTACAAGGCAACAGATAACGGTGTATACACAAATACTTACCGGTAACTAACAGAGAAACTGATAAAGGTGCATACTCAAATACTAAAATTGTTATTTCTCCAACAAAACCTGATGTTTTGACGATTCTTTAAAATGTCTCTTTGAGACAATTCTAAAGAGTTGTCACAACAAAGGGTTTGCCGGAGAAATAAAGAAGTTATTCTTGAAAATATTTAATTACACATTTTATCTTGACCTTTGGGTATAATTATGTACATGGGTACTTACATTCTGTAGTCAGCTTTTGTGAATCTGAACTGAGATTTTCTCTCTTTTTCTTCCATTCTGTTAAGGAATAAAAGACGGTGTTATTACATTGTAATTTGACATAAAAGGAAATTCAGTTAATTGTGTTTATGTCTGTTACTGTGATAAGAAAACCGATGTCCCAACCTAGAAGTCTTTGCAAGTTATAGAGCAGAAGTGTATAGTAAACCTTTTCATAAATCATAAGTATATTTTTCTGGACAGCACTGGTGGATTAAAAAGACATTTCAAGAACAGCATTCCCCCCCAAAAATAAAACAAAACTATAGCTATCACTAAAGGTGATGAATACCCTCGCACGACAGTCTTGATTGCAAATCCAAGTTTGTGAAACCAACTACCAATGTAAAAGGACCAAATGACAAAAATACTCAAAGTTCAAGTGGGGATAATTCTGTAATGGCTGCCACTAAACACTGTCTTGAACATCTATCTATTGTGGTTATTATGTATACCAAATATAAATTCAACAACTTTAAAACTGTAGGAGGAGTTCTCGACACCAACTCCAAATGTTTCATGCCAAAATGACAAAAAATACTCAAAGTTCAGGGGGAGATAATTCTGAAATGGCCAGCCGTAAACAACTGAAAATTGTGTCTTGTACATTAAATTTTACCATTCCTGTTTATTATATAAACCAAATATAAACTAGAACTGTAAGCCACAGGCGAAGGAATACCCCCCCCCCCCCCCCCACCTGGCTGCTTGTCAGAACACCTATCATCAATCTGAACATATGTACATACAGAAACATGAAGAGATTTAAAAACAATACATGCCCCAACCCAAGTTATGTAATAAAAATGACAAGATGTTCAGCAATAAAGTAAAATGAAGAATAATTCAGAATTCAGAGAAATAAGACACTTTCATGAGGTTTTATCCACACAACACATTTTCCTCATATTCTAAGTACATGTGTAATAATTTAAGGGCGGATTGAAAGCATTGCTATGGTCCCTAACCGGTTGAACTCTGTCACAATTTAACGACAAGCGCTTATGTGCTGCACATTCATACAAGAACCTGTATATCATACTTATTGATTCAAATATATCACTTCTAACATGTAATATTAAATCCAAGATCAATCACAAACATAAATAAAGGAACTTTTACCAAATATTGTCAAGTCCAAAAAGGGAGATAAGTCTGTTAAAATTCATAGAAGTGTTATGGCTGCTGCCAGACAATGTCATCCAATAAGTTCAAGCAGCTTTGTTTATTTTGTGAAGTGTCAACTCCAAAGTTGAACTGTTCTAAACCAAGGTACCTTTTCAGAAAAACATTAAGTTCAAGGACCATAACTCTGACAAAAATTATTCAACCAGACCGATATTCGAACTTAAGCTGTAACTCATCTAGATTTAGCTTTATGTCAAATATGAAGTTAATATCTCCAACAACTTCCAAAAAAAGACTGGAAAATTGAAAATTTGACAAAAAAAATAAAGTTCAAGGGCCACAACTCTGGCAAAAATTATTCAACCAGACTGAGATTGGGAATGAAGCTGTAAATCATCTAGATTTAGATCTACCCAAAAGGAGCATTTACTAGAGAAAAGTAAAATCTTAGAATTTTGTAGTTTGAAACCATTGTGATAAATAGAGTATTTGCTCCTATAGGAGCAAATGCTCTATTTATCACAATGGTTTCAAGAAGTGGTTATTACAGAGGCGTAGAAAGGTGTATTTATGGAGGAAAGGGTAAAGCAACCATCCACTTTTAAAGAAATCTATGTTTAGTCATAAAGTGGTAGCTTGCAAGGTTTGGCTGTATTTTCTTTTCATTTGTTTTCTTACCTCTAATGAACTTTTGCAGTTCATCATTTTGGTGCTTAATTTCTGTCAGGAGTCTGTTATTGTTGTGATGGATGTCTTGATATGTGACCGCACAGTACACCCATATAACAAGCCCCACTGCAGCAGAAAACTTTCGACACATCCAATGAATGCTGTAGACAATCTCCTTTTCATAAGTGCAAAAAAGGTATATTAAACATAATTATAACATTTGATTTCAGTCCAATAAATGATTGCAATTACTCATCTAATTTCTTCCTTGCAATT
Source organism: Azorinus chamasolen (assembly GCA_963576725.1). Classification (NCBI taxonomy): domain Eukaryota; kingdom Metazoa; phylum Mollusca; class Bivalvia; order Cardiida; family Solecurtidae; genus Azorinus; species Azorinus chamasolen. The sequence goes on from OY755244.1 coordinate 5,697,782, forward strand.
TTTATAGACAAACGTACAAACATCAAATGAAATGCAGGAAATGAGTGTATTGAATCTATTGACAATTGCAAACAGTATAGAGACAATGAAGTCATCAACATGGTTATTTAAAGCTTGATGTTTATTGATTGGGTTTAGGCTAAATTAGGCAGATAAAGTCACCAACATGATTTGATTGGCGTAGCCATAGTGATAATGAAGTCATCAATATGATTAAAGTATTTACATGACCATAACGACAATTGCAGTTGTAAAGGGGCCGTCACACCAAGCCGTTCTGTCAACGTTCTCTGAACATTTCAATCGTTCAATTTTTGAGCGTTCAAGAGTGAGGATGACACATCTGGCGTGTAATAAACGTGTTCCTAACGCATGACTAGCGTGTGTCTTACGCATGAGAAGCGTGTAACAGCGACCAAGTAAGATACTCCTGAAAGATTTTAGCGTGTGCTAACGTGCTACTGGCGCACAACGAACGATTTGCGAACGTTAGACAAGCGTGTTGAGCGTGTGATTAAAGTGTGAATAACGACAGAATAGCGTTTTGACGTTCACTTGACTTTAGTCACACGCTGCGTGCGTTAGGGGACCGTTCAGCGGTCGTTGACAGGTCGCCAATGATTCGTTCACTGCAAAGCAAACGATTAGTTACAACCAAGTAACGCTAGAGTAACGACTGACTAACGATACCCGAACGCGTGCAACGCTCATCGAACGTTAGTCAAACGTTCCATTGACGCTCTTAAACGTTCTCCAGCGTTTAAAATCAAACGTTGAAGAACCCTGGTCTCCGTGAGAACTTTTGTGCATGTTCAAAACCTTTTTTCCGGACCAGCGTTCTCCGCCGATCACCAACGTTCACTAGCGTTCACACAATGCTCTTCTGGCGCTATCCCAGCGACCATGGGCGACTACCAACGTTTACTCAAACGCTAGAGAATGCTGAATAGAACGTCATGGTGTGGCGGGCCAATAAGGCAATGACATAGCACCCAGATAAGATGCATAAATTGAAATATTTTCAAGGATAACTTCTTTATTTCTCCACCAAACCCTATACTGTGAACACTCTTTAGAATCGTCTCGAAGAGACAATTCTAAAGAGTAGTCATAGTACATGATTTTAGTTTTTTGGAATGCAATTTTATCTGTAGCTCTGCATAGCACAGTGAAACCTTTTTCTAAAACAAAATGATGAGCTAAACTAAAATCAGGCCGATGAGGCTATACTGCAGGTTATGTAAATTTATACAAAGATAGATAATACAGTAGAACCTCTCCTAAGCAGCCACTCCTTTATTGAACATATGGGTCATAAATAGCAGGTGGTTGCTTAATGCATGTCAAAGGTAATGCAGAAAGCTCCTATTAGACACATCTTTGATAGGAGCTTAAGACTAGTTCCATGGTACTCTTAAAACAGATAAGCTGAACCCTCTACCTCATAAAGATGCCTTTTTGCATCTTTGCAAACAGAGTAGACCCAGATCAGACAACCCTTACTATCTGAACAGTCTGCTCTGTTTGCTTATGGAATAGTGTATCTACATATTTATACAGTTTATGCCATGGCTATAATTCCCATGCTCATGATGCCGTTATAAAAATTCAGCTAGCTTAATTTATATGCATATATAGTCATAATTTTGGACATAAATATTTGTAGAGACAAACAGCATAAACATATTTATATATAGAAACTTTTCCAGCTGTAATCTGTAGATCATCAGTATTGGTTCAATTACAGCAGTATATACAACAGTGGCTCAAATAGTATTTTAGCATCATGACAAAACCTATGGAATTACCCTACCAGGATCCCAGATGATAAATAAAGGTTAACCCTTTACTCCATGAATAGTCATATCAGAAATTATTAACAAGCAAATTGGCTGAATTGATATCCCCCACTAAAAAACTGCTGGTCTCAGTATTTTACTGAATTATTGATTAGGCAGACAAAAAGGTTAAGTTTTGTGCAAACAAAGAACCATAACTCTTGTGTTCCAAGGTCAATACTAGTAATACTCAGGACCGCATTTGTGATACTAAACATTTACACACATACATTTTCATTGAAAACTCTGTTTCTGACTCCAAACTGTTATGGACAAAATGATTTAGATTTAGACAAACAAAGGACCAAATAAACTTTAATGCTCCGAAGTCAATGTGAGTGGTACTCATGGTACTAAACAAGTACAAAAAATTTCATAAAAACTTCGACTCGTTTCTAAGATATGATTCCGGACAGTCATTACAAAAAGGATAAGTTTTATGCAAACAAAGGAACGTTAGATCTGGTGTTCCATGGTCAATGTAAGTTAATAACTGTTATGGACAAAATGATTTAGATTTAGACAAACAAAGGACCAAATTAACTTTAATGCTCCGAAGTCAATGTGAGCGGTACTCATGGTACTAAACAAGTACAAAAAATTTCATAAAAACTTCGACTTGTTTCTAAGATATGATTCCGGACAGTCATGACAAAAAGGATAAGTTTTATGTAAACAAAGGAACGTTAGATCTGGTGTTCCATGGTCAATGTAAGTTAATAACTTATAAGTTCAACTTATACTTGCAGGACAGCATTTCCTCATGGTATTAAATATCTATGCACAACGTTTCATAGAACTGTTACCAAAAATGGTTAGGAATTGTTCAGAACAACTCCTGACCATTTTTGATATATGACTCCGGAGAGACAAAACATTAATATTTTGCGCCATAACTCTGGTGTTCTAAGGTCAATCTGAATAATAGTTGCAGGTCCACATTTCCTTATATTACATAAGATTTAGATTTCATTCAAAAATTTACATAAGATTTAGATTTCATTCACAAGTTCGAAACCATTTCTGAGATATGGCTCGGGAAAGAAAAAAAAGTTTCATTTTTGGCAAACAAAGGGCCACAACTCTGGTCAGGTGCAAAGTGTTCTCAATAAAGATTAATTGAACAGACCAGATTTGAAAAGTCATTGGTGTCCAGCAATTTTCCAATATTCATTTTTTTTTTATTTCTTGACAAATGACAAATTTGAACCACCCACCAATTCTTATTGAAAACACTGAGAAAGTCAAATTTATGGAGTAAAGGGTTAAAAGCAAAAAATAATTAGACCTGCTTCAATAAGATTAAACTATTAAGTTATAGTTTTATATTCTACTCTAGTTATTCTTACATTTTGGTTATGTGGTGTGTCTGAAATCCTGATGAAGATGTGAGACAAATCTGATGAAATGCTGACCAGTAACCTCTCTATAGCAGCATTCACTGTCATAAGAAAATACAACCAGAATCTTGATCCACTGGTGCGTTGAGTTGATGTTAAAATGTAACATATAATCATTGCAAGCACATAATACACAAGAGAATAAAACCAAGAAAATTCTCCAAGAACTGTGGACTGCAACTGAGAAATTCGGTCAAATATATCATTTATGATTTGACGCTGCTCATGTGTTGACTGCTTGAAGTCATTTAGCATATGATGGATGTTATTTGATGATGAGTTAATAGTTGAACTTAAGTTGGAGGCTTGATCTAGAATGAGATTCTGTTTTTCCAAGGAAATCTTCTGTTGTTGAATGATCTCTTGTTGGAGACTGCTGGACCAGTCAAGGTGCTGTGCTATATCCTCTAATGTTGACACCAAGTGGCTAACAGTCCTATCAGTATTTTCATGCCAAATTTGTGCCTCAAGAAAGTAGCAAATATTCTGAGTGTGAGTGAAGAATGTAGCATAAGATGCACTATCACCGTCCGACATTGATATTGTACAAATTTTGATATCATCAGTTGGTTCACATGGGTAAAATCTCTTTCCTTGAACTTGTAAAAAACAATTAAGATATCCAAGAGCCATATGACTTTGCTCAATATCTGTAAGCTGTTTGCAGCCTGATACCAATGAGTTCACCGTGTTTGTCCAGCACTGTCCATATCTTGGCAACATTGCATTTTTCTGCACAACTTCGAACTGGCGTTTGCCTTCTTCGAATCTGCTGGTGTCGAGATCAAACACAGCTAATGCAGCTCCGATATATATAAACAATACAAACATGACGTTGATCAATTGACCTCCCATATCAGCACTGTTCAACAAGTAGAACGTACCGTGTTCCTACATGCACAATATATAGATACGCATGTTTATACTGACATAACCAATATTATAAGCTGTCAACATTAATGCTATTTATAATGTTACATGAGTCTTTCAGTATGCACACAATTTAAAATTAGAGCATGTATCAATGATCACTTCTCGCAAGAAAATCAAAACCCAAAGTTTAGCAAACCTCAGCATTTTGTTTACACCGGAAGCATGTGACAAAATTGTTGCTGGTACCCACACCACAGGCGAGGAATATCGGGTACCAATTTATGGGTAGGTCTAAAACACACACTGGAAGAAATCCAAAATGGAAACAAAAAAAACGGTGTATGACAAAATATACGAAATGGAAACAAAGGACGAGATGGAATCCAAACTCTGTATCTGTATCTGTATATATACGTCGTAGAATCCTATAAGGCTTTTACACGACGGGTGAGAAGAGTCGCCTTTATTTCTGGCGATGATCTCGTAGGGCTGTCTTGAAAGCCTCTACGGAATCAGCATGCACGATGCTGTTCGGTAGTCTATTCCACTGTATCGCAGTGTCTACAAAGAATGAATTCCTGTATTGAGGGGTCTTGCTATTTGGGACTGCCAGCCCTTTTGTGTTGTTACGTACTTGATTTTCTATTATATTGCTTGCACTGTAGTCTTTAAACCTTGTTGCCTTGACGTTTCTCCTTGGTTTTGACGGTTTCGTGAAAGTGGATTTCGGTAGAGCTGGTACTAATCCCTCTATTACCGTATACATTAGTATCAGGCGAAGGCTCAGTCTCCTGTCTTCGAGGGTCTCTAAATCTAGTTGTTCTCTCATTCTTGTTACCGCTCCCGTCTCTCTGTCCTTATAGTTCCTTTTAATGAACCTGACCGCACGGTTTTGAATTTTCTCCAACCTGTCTATGTCCCCTTTGAGGTAAGGATTCCAGATGGTTGCTCCATACTCCATTATAGATCTTACTACTGATATGTATGCCGTTTTCCTGCATTTTTCGGGAACATTTCTTAAGTTCCGTCTTAGAAATCCAAGTGTGGCGTTGGCCTTTTTACATAAATTGTTTATGTGCACATTCCACTTGAGGTCTTCCAAAATTGATATCTGTATGCCTAGATACGGATTATCTTGAACCTCTTGTAGGATATGGTTGCCGAGCTGGTAGAATTTGGATATCTTCTGGTTTATGGAGAGCATATAACACTTTTTCGCATTGAATCTCATACCCCATTTGTTCGCCCATGTTTCTAGGTTGAGTAGGTCTGATTGAAGTTTCTCCTGATCCGTACTGTTCTTGATGGTTCGGTAAAGTAGGCAGTCATCTGCAAACAGACGTACTGACGATTTTACACAATCTGGGAGGTCATTTATGTGACAGAGAAACAGGATCGGTCCAAGGACAGTTCCTTGTGGGACTCCGGAGTCCACAGATGTCTCATCTGACTGTCCACCTTCTACTATGGTTCGCATTTTGCGGGTTGTTAGGAAGTTGGTCAGCCAGGTGTGGATGCTCCCTTGAATTCCATAGTGGTATAACTTGTGTAACAGTTTGTCATGCGGTACTGTGTCGAATGCTTTAGAAAAATCTAGAATAGCTACATCCGTTTGGTGCCCCCTGTCATGCTCCTGGAGGAAGTCGTTCAGCGTAGTTAAGAGCTGTGTCTCACAGGAGTAGCCTGTTCGGAATCCATGGTTCAGATTTGTGAGGATTTCGTTATTTTCCAAGTGTGTCATTAGGTGTCTGCATATTATGTGTTCTAAAATTTTGCAGACAACAGAAGTCAAAGAAACCGGCCTGTAGTTTTCAGCAAGATGCTTATCTCCTTTTTTGAAAATACTGGAGACATTTGCTGCTCTCCAGTCAGTTGGGAGTTCACCAGTGTCTAGTGAGGCCTGCATTATGAGTTTCAGGATTGGGGCCAAATGTGCCGCACATTCTTTTAGGATGCGGTTTGGGATGTTGTCAGGGCCTGAAGCTTTAGAGGGGGTTACCCTTTCCAGCAATTTCTGCAAGCCGTTTCTGTCAATTTCTATCGGTTTGACTGTGTTTTCTGTCTTCGCTTCCATGTGGGGTAGGTCTTGGCTTGCAGATTTCGTGAAAACTGATTTAAACTGTTTCAAGAGGATTTCTGCCTTCCCTTTACTGTCTGACACCAGTGATGTCCCTTCTTTTAGAGGAGCAATGCCTCCTGCATCTTGCCGTTTAGATTTCACATATTTCCAGAACGGTTTTGTGTTATTATTTTCCAAACCTTCTATGATGTCTGAGTTTATGTAGTCTTGCTCTGCTTTACGCATATGCCTTTTACATTCTTTTTGAAATGCCCTGTAGTTTGACCATTTGTTTGTTTTGCGGGCCTGGTTATACAGTCTTTGCTTCTTTCTAATCATTTTCCGTTCCTTTCTTCTTATCCAAGGTGTACTATTCCTAGATTTTATTTCTTTACTCGGTATGTTTTTGTCCATTGTTTCAAATAGGTGTTTCTTAAAGGTTTCCCACATACTCTGAACATTTCCTCCAATTCTGCACTGGTTTCCAATGACAGTTTCTGTATCCGCTAGGTCCACTTTAATCGAGTCCCAATCGGCTTTGCTGTAAATGTAACACTTTCTGGGTGCACACTTTTGGTGTTGGACCTTCGTCTCTATGTCTGTTATTATGATGTCATGGTCGGATATGCCTGGGACATTCGTGGATGACTTAACGAGTGTCGGGTTAGTGACAAACACCAAATCTAAAAGGTTGCTCTCTCTAGTAGGTGATTCATGGATCTGTGTCAACGAGCTTGCACTAGTGACATCGAAAAGGCCTTGCTGTATATCTCTATCAGGACCTTTAGCTATCCCGGTGTTCCAATTTATGTCCGGGCAGTTAAAGTCTCCTGCTAGAATAATATCTTTGTTACTACTTTGTATCTGTTGCAGTGATTTCTCAAGTTCTGTCAAATGTTTCTGGTGTCTGTGTGGCATGTAGAAGGAGCCTATCAGCAAATCTCTACTGCTTTTCGTCTTGACTTTGACCCATTCAATTTCTCCTTCTGTGACAAAAGACGGTTGCTCCACTGAGATTAGAGATTTCTCTACTAGTACAAAAACCCCTCCTCCGAGGGAGCTCCTGTCATTCCTGTAAGCGATATAATTAGAGGGGAAGATTTCAAACATACGAAATGGAAACATAGTTTTTTAATTAGACGTTTTATGGCAAAACTGATTTAATGTACGTATATCTAATATTTAAATGCAGACTTGTGTTCAAAAATTGAGCCAGAAATGTGAAAACGTTTATAACAATTTATTTATTCCATTCATTAAGAGCCAGTCCTGAAATGGAATCTGAACATACAAAATGGAATCATATCTTAAAAGGAAGACATTATATCAACAACATTCATTTATATATGCATGCTTAACACTATTTTAGACACCTGCATAACATGTGGGTTGTATATAATTAAATCTAAAGATTTTATAGTGATTTAAATAATCCCATATGGGCATCAAGCTAAAGGACCCAAATGAAATGGAATCCAAACATAAGAAATGGAAACACATTTTTAAAGGTTAACTTTTATTTGTAAAACTGAATTCATTTCCGTATACCTAATATAAAAAACAGATTAGTGTACAAAATTTGATTCAGAAAATGTGATTTTTTTACAACGATTTATATATACCACGAATTAAGAGCCAGACTTGAAATGGAATCTGAACATACGAAATGAAACAATATCTTCAAAGAAAGACATTGTATCGGCAATATTCATTTATGTATGCATGCTTAACATTATATACATGCTTAACATTATTTTAGATATCTGCATCACTTTTGGGATATAGATATTTTAAAAAAATCATAGCGATTTACATATCCTCATATGGGCACCAGGCTAAAGGACCCACCTGAAATGGAATCCAAACATACGAAACGGAACACAGATTTTTAAGTAAACTTTCATTTGCAAAACTGAATTCATTTACGTATACTTAATACAAAAACAAACTTGTGTGCAAAATTTGAGTCAGATAAATATTTCTTAGCCATTTACAGATCCACATATGAGTAGCAGGCTAAAGGACCACCTGAATTGAATTGAAGCATACCGTTAGGAAATGGAGACATAGTTTTAAATAGGATCATTTTCCCGCAAAACTGATTACATATACTTCATGAGATTTGAGCTAGCTATAGAAATTGAATAATAAAGATTTACATATCTAATTCAGAATGGGATCACTAATAAACCTAATCATCTCCCGTATATTAAACACCATTAACCCTTTCCCTCATATAGGAGTGTTTTCACGCATTTGCAAACAGAGTAGACCCAGATCAGACGGCTCCTAGAGGAGACGTCTGATCAGGGTCTACTCTGTTTGCTAATAGAATTTGATAGACATGTTTATTTGCTTTCTAAAATATCTACAATGCTCCACCTTCCATATTTCTTTATTTTGTTAACTATTGAAAATTTGCCTAAATACAGAACAGGGAAAGGGTTAAACATCAGCAGGGAGCAGTAAAGGATTATCAGCATAGTAGCAGGCACACTTCTTGCCGTGTTTGTTTTACGCATGGCCGATCGACGCGGTATACTTTACCTTTAAAACTTTCATCATATAAATGCCTTTTCAAACAGAGTAAACCCAAATCAGACTGATCAGGATCTGCTCAGTTTGCTTCTTGAATTACGATCTAGCGCTAACAAACCAGCTAATAAATATGCATATATTTATTTCTTGCATTTTCAACAGGTAAAAGGTTAAACAGCTGTTAATTACAAAGCCGATAATAGAGCACACGTGCACTGAAATGGATATACATGTACATGCATTATTCCGACATGCTTCTTCTGACACTTTTATGAATTAACACATTCCTTTATATTGAAGCCTATTGCTTTATTAAAATTCTTGTGAGTTTTCATGCTATTCTTAATTCTTAACCAATGTATATCTTTAGGATGATGAGGGCGGATAAATTATAACTTCTGCAAACAGGCTCAATCCCGATTAGACACTGGGTCAGATGAGTCCTGCACGGGAGCTGTATGATGAGGGTCTGCTTTGTTTGCTGTATTAACCTTTAGCAAATTAGCATGCAAATTGTCTGGATCCAGATCCGACACGGAGTAACTCGACATCTCACAAGGATCCAGACAGTTCTTATTCAATATGCGCCATTAGTGATCATATGTTCACCACGCATACATGGATTAACATGGTTGATAAAATGCATATGTTTCAAAATTTCGTTCCATTTCGTATGTTCCGATTCTATTTCACTATTGACCCTTAACCTACGGGATAAGTCAATCATTGTAAGATCTTTATTATGTACCCTTTTCGTCTAAAACTTTGTACAGGAGTCTATTTCTATAGTATGTATAGGTACAATGTATATGCATATAGTTCTGCACAATAAATAATCCATTTAAACATTATGGTTCCATTTCGTATGTTTGGATTCCATTTCTGGGGAATCATTTAGCCTGGTGTCCATATAGAGCTATGTAAATCGCTATGAATCTTTATTTTTAGTCTACATTGTAAACACAATTCCCAAAAGTGGTGCAGATGTCTGAAATAGTGTTAAGCATGCATAAATAAATGAAAAGTGTTGATATAACGCCTCTCTTTGAAGATATGGTTCCATTTCGTATCTTCAGATTCAATTTTAGGCCTGGCTCTTAATTCGTGGTATATATAAATCGTTGTAAAATCTTTATTTTTACATTTTCTAGCTGAACTTTTGTATACGAATCTGTATTTATATTAGGTATAAGAAAATAATTTCAGTTTTACAAAAACACGATTACTTAAAACTCTTGCTTAATTAAAATTAAAGAACATGTAACGCTGTATTGCGATGAAACTTGTACGCTGATTCTGGAAAACATCTGATTGGGTCAATTAAGAACTCTAATGAAGTCTAATGTAAGTTACAAAACAAAATGTACCAAGCCTCTACACTTAGTACATACGATTTGTCTACTTTAAGATCTACTCTGTCACATCATTCACATACTCTAATCAAAACTAAACACAACACTCTTATTGAAACAAAAAATACGTTGCTAGAGAAGACAGATTACTTTCCACATGCAGTGCTGACCGTACATTTTTGTACGACTGTTTAGGCTTTACACCATGTGGACCTGCTCCGAAGTTAATGAATCATTCACCTTTCTTCTGGACAAACTCTTTGTAATTTATGGGGATGGCATATATGTGATTGGTATTCCCATAGGTACAAACTGTCCACCACACAGGGGGCCATTTCGTGGGTCTACATGGTCTAAAGAGTCAAAAAACTTGATTGGGTCGATTTAGTGTTATATTATATACTATATAATATAACACTAAATCGACCCAATCAAGTTTTTTTTTACTTTTTAGACCATGTAGACCCACGAAATGGCCCCCTGTGGTCCACCACTTGTCGCGGACCTTTTTTGTATTGCTGAAAGAGGGACTTCGTGTAGTCTGAAACCTGATAAACTGTCAGATGCTACCATTTTCTATCTGGATGACTCATTTAATGTATATATCAATAATTCATTTTTGATGGCATGTTTTCTTCTATATACCCAAAAGAACTTCAGTTAAATAAAACAATTCATTTGTGCACTTCAGCACCTTTTTCAAACTGTCTATTAAACTAGCCTGCTGAACAAATTATATTTACAGAATTTTTCACCTACTACATTTTCAAACTGCAAGCTATAATCAATTTGTCTACCAAAATGCAACCAAAGTGTCAAACAGTTTGGATCCTGATGAGACACCGTGTTACTCGGCGTCTCATCTGGATCCAAACTGTTTGCATAGGTATTCACTCATCTGCCCATATCAGGCTAAAGGTTAATAATGGATTTATCTCTTCAAAACTCAATGACTAGCACGGTGACTTTGACTTTTATATAGTTAATTACTCTCATCTAAATGAAGATGTTCCTTGTGCTACACCACGCGGAGTTGACGTTTTATATATAATGTATCCGTTTTGCTATTGACTCCATACCTCGTTGTTATTCAAACTGTTTGATATTGACATCGTGGTTTTTTGTAGTTGTTTCTTTCAGGGTAAGTGAGGTGTGTTTGGTTGCCTTTATAAAAGTGCATATAAACAAAATCAATATTTGATTTAGTAGTTTATTTCCCTTTGCTACTCTTCAAAGAAGGATAGGTCCTTATTCCTTTCAAATGAAAGAAGCCATGAAGTTTTAATTTCAAAAAGCTTCTTCAAGAGCAAACAATCAACTAATGTCCCTCATTGTCATTTACTTAGTAATTTTAATTATGCTATCAACACCAAGCGAGTTCCTTTTCTATTGTATATTACAATGAAAATAATATTCCAAAAAGGGAATTAATATAATACATAAATACTTGAATAGCCCTGATCTAATATTTCGACCAAAATATTCTCTGACAATTTCTATCACTTTTTAAACAAGAACATATTCTCTGACAAAAAGGCCATTAGAGGTCGAAATATTAGATCATAGCTATTCAATGATTTATTATACCCCCAAATACCCCCGCCCGTTCGTTCGTCCGTCCATCAGACTTATCCGGATCGTAACTTCCAACGTATAAAAGCTATTGACTTCCAGATAGAACACATTGACCACAAGTGCAGTGCACAAGATCCATAACTCTGTCTTCAGTATTTTTAAAGTTATTGCCCCTTGTTATTTTTCTCAAATTCTGGCTTGTCCGGATCATAACTTTCAAAGTATAAAAGCTATTTACTTCAAACTTCATATACAGATAGAACACATTGACCACAAGTGCAGTGCACAATGTCCATAACTCTGTCTTCAGTAGTTTTAGTGTTATTGTCCCTTGTTATTTTTCTCAAAATCTGGCTTGTCCGGATCATAACTTTCAAAGTATAAACGCTATTTACTTCAAACTTCATATACAGATAGAACACATTGACCAAAAGTGCAGTGAACAAGATCCATAACTCTATCTTCAGTATTTTTGGAGGTATTGCCAGTTACTATTGCACTTTGTTATTTTGGTCAAAATCTGGCTTGTTTTAATAGATGACGTTTATTGCCTTAGCTTTTCTCTGTCATACCTGTACAAACCTTTTTTAAATTTGCAGTATTGTTGAACACCAACTGAAGTTCTCCCCCTGCGATAAAGATTTTGAATGAATGATCTCCCTTTTTAGAATTTACTTAATGAAAATTTAGCGGTCGGGAGCTTTATTTCTACAACACCATCTCTGTGTCAAATGTGCTAGTGGGGGTATTCGTCATTTTTAGTGGTAGTTCTAGTGTATTGCATATTATTTAGAAGCTTTTTTAATATAAATATACTTAATCATTAACTTTGTTGTTCCTTTTCTATACCCGACTTTTGCACTTCTTATTATTTCCTAGCATAATTACATGTAATTCATATCAGCGTCAGAAGACTAGCCTTTCGTATACTAGTATGCTCGAAATAAAAAATGGTATTTTACAAGTGTCTCTACTGTTTAAAACCGCTTAGCTTTCAACGCTTAAGTAATAAACACTTTACATTTCAGTAAAAATATCATTTAATACTTATTAAGCAAATACTTAGGTTTACATATTGGTAAGCTTTGTTTTTGCAATTTTTTACTTGTATTCTATAGAAAGAAAATATAATGACATATGTTTTAACCATTTCCCTGTTCTATGTTTATTCCAAATTTCAATACCTACTGAATATCCATGTACAAACAGTTATAATGGAATATGGGAGGTGGAACAATGTAGTCATTTTAGAAAGTACAGAAACATAATTATCAAATCCCATTAGCAAACAGAGCAGACCCTGATCAGACGGCTCCTGTTAAATTCGTCTGATCTGGGCCTACACTGTTTGCAATTGCGTCAAAACACGTTTATATGAAGAAAAGGGTTAATTGCTGCTGACAAATACAAATAAGAGACTCGGCTGTAACCCCCCTCCCCCCAAAAACAACACACACAAAAAACAGTACAAAACAAAAAACAAAAAACAAAAACAACAACAGATGCTCCATGTAAAAAATCTCAGTAGACTCTGATCAGGCAGAAACATGATTAATTAACCCTTCATAAAGACGCATACTTACCAATTTGCAAACAGAGTATACTCTGATCGAAATCACAGGGGTAAGACACGTTTGAGTCGGTATAAATATATATAGAAAGCTTTCTATATATACATATACTGACTCAAACGTGTCTTACTCCTGTGATCGTAATATGCGCAGCAGACAACAAATTTTGCCAACCGCGCTCGTGTGAGGCCAATTCGCCTTGACCCATTTCGCAGGTTGCATTTTGGGTTTTCAACATTACGCTAAAATCATGACTATAAATACTTTATACATCCCGTTGCAGTTTGATTGGACGATCTTTATCATTTTGGAATACTTCCCGATTTGGAAGACGACACAAATTGTCTTCTGCTAGAATTCGATAGCTGATTTGAATATTTAATTAACCGTTGAATTCATTTTTATCAGATCCATGTAAATATGATTAGTATTGTCTGTAAAGAATTTGTGCTTTGAACAAAATATCATTGACCTGAAAGGAAATAGTGCTACTCTTTTTCGGAAATGCGTGAACTGCCGTGCTACCACTGTGCATGCATACTTGTGATTGTTTAGTGTTAGCAAACCAGACGCATAGCGACGGTATGAGGTAATCGACTGGGGTTTAAGGTATGACTGCCACCTAACTTAAATGGTGTACTGACTTCTATGGTGTACATTAAGACTCAACCTATTTAAAAGTGTTATTTAAAGTGATAGAGGTCTTTGCCATCTGAGATGTGTTTATTTTACACCGAGTATTCCATCTGGAGGATAAAACACACAGTAAACAAATAGGTAAGAATCCTTGGACATTATTGATAAATTCTCTCAAATACGACAATTTAAAAGAAGTCTAATTCTGGAGTTTAATATAGGTGGAAGCTTAAAACAGGACACACTCCTTTCTGCAATACGTTTGCCTTTATTAAACAAGTGCGCCTGTATTAACCCATTACCTAACAAATACGACTTTTAATGCTTATTAAAATGTTTTTGCAAGCAGAAGACGTCTGTTATAGGAACGGTTTGATTAGGACTGCTCTGTTTGAATATGTAATAATATAGATCTGATTCTGCAGTTTGTGACTTCAGCAAAGTCGTTGAGTACAAATTTGACGGACTTCAAATGTTGTTTTAATGCTATGTTATTGTCATGTGTTGACCGTCTTCTATGTCGTGGGTAAGTCTGGCGGGAATATCTTTATTAACACGGTTCGTTTAACCAGAGACATTTGAAATAATAAATCACAAAAATATGAGTATATGTGAAAAATATCCCATCCGTATGATATATATATATATATCTATAAAGTTTATATATATCACACGGGTGCTATTTTTACACATAATTATACTCAAATGTTTGTGATTAATTGATAACATTTCAAATGCTCATGGTTTGACTAGACTGACTTAGAGGCAAGTGTGAGGTTAGGATGTCCTTAAACCACAGGTGTACAACTGCCAAAGTATATCATAGGATATATTTTGACACCGAGGGCCGTTTGTCAAAACTGATTGCTATACTAAGTTATGATGATTTGACCATATGTATGTGTGTTTTGGTGTCTCATTCAGTTTTTGGGTTGCGGAGGGGGGGGGGGGGGGGTTAAGGGGGAGGGGGTATGTAGCACGCGCCGAACACCTGTGCTTAAACCGGTTCACCCCCAGTGGTTGTCTTGCAAATGACTGATCCATGGCGGTACTCTCTTTGCCACCCCAAGTTTATGTTTGTCTTACAAGTGTATTTTGCCAGTACCTGTACATTTGATTGTGTTTGAGATATACATCTCTCTCTCTCTCTCTCTCTCTCTCTCTCTCTCTCTCTCTCTCTCTCTCTCGTGTATGTATGTGTGTTGCGCGCGCGCGCGCGCGTGTGTGTGGTTGTGTGTGTCACTTGTTTTCTATCGGTGTTTTGGTAGTGGTTGCGTCTTGTGTGTTGCTTTTCCTGATTGACTACATACATGTACTATAGTTTCTTTCATTTACACTGTAATACACTAAGCGCTCGCATTGAAGTGGTTTAGCTTGAAGAAAGTACAGCCTATAGTAACCACAAAATGAATAAATACTTGGGTATATTAGAACAAGTGGCTGCTCAGTGCAGAACGACATTAATGCACAAATACACACACTTTCTGCACAACTTTCCCTCTGTATTAAGCTAAAATATAGAATTAAACTTATCTTCGACGGTCACTGTAGACAATTGTCGTAGGCTTTATTTGATTACATGTATTTATATTTTCTAACCAAATTGACAAGAGACAATAGAACAAAGCAAAACATTTAGAACAGTACATAATTGTCAGTATAAGTTCATATGAGCCAGTTATTTTTTTTTAACATAAACGATAGATTAATGATAGACTCTTTCTATAATGTAAACTTTACCAATGGTTTCATTAGTCCTGTGCTCAATGAATGTTTATGTTTATGTTTTACACATCTTCCCATGAACTGTCCCTAGATTTACAGAAATGCTGTAGAACTATTGAAACTCAACACTACTCTTATGTTTTAAACTATGACTCGTCATTTAATCTCGTATGGAGAATGATCAACGCCAAAATTGCATCATGCTTTGTGGCATTTCAATTTGCTTCATGTTAAATGCATTATGCTAAATGATTATTGCATGTCACGATGTGCTTTCTTCTTTCTTTGAAGTTTCTTCTTCGATCCGGCATTTTACCTTCTGTAAACTTATTTTTATTGATTATTATAACGTATAATGTGTTTCATTGTTTAAACTTCCTCGGAGCATATTCTTTGTGCTATTTGCTTAGCTCTTGGTGATTGGTGCTTAATGCGTGGTTCGTTGTTTCAACTTCGCCCCGGCCTTTGCCGTACTCTGGTCAGCTTGGACTTAAATGCTGAAGTGATTTGCCGAATACATAGGTAAAGAAGGAAAACGAGGAAGACATAGAAATAGAAGGATTTAAAAAAACACAAAGAAATAGAAGGGTTACTGATCCATTACATTAGAGAGAGAGAGAGAGAGAGAGATATATATATATATATATATATATAGAGAGAGAGAGAGAGAGTGGGGTGGGATGGGGTGGGGGTGGGTGGTGGGGGTATTTACTGCTGGTAGAAGTATAATAATAACAAGAGGGTCTGAAAGGCCCTGGCATCGATCACCATGCAGACAATTAGAGGAGAAGATTTATAAACTTTTCACTATGTGTTTCTATAGAAAACTAGCCGGTGTAACGAAGTAAAGTGACCTCCATAGAAAACTGACCCCCGGTCACTATTCTTCAGAAAAATCGACCCCCTTTCTGAAAAATATCGACTCCCCTCTGAAAAATAGCGACCCTCTCCGCGATATCTATAAAATATTGACCCCGCCCCAACTATTACTTACACATTAGTAACCATTAAAAATACTTGAATACCTATTACTGCTGTGGCTGCAGCTTTGTTTTTGTTGCTGTCGCTGCACCATCGGGTGGGTGGGTATGTGTGTGTTAGGGTTGGGGGGAGTTAAACGAATTATTTTTAAAAAATACTGACAGGGGGTCGATATTCTTCAGGTAATGTGACCCCCTATGTACACAATACAAAATATAGTTTACGAGTAAAGTTAAGCCCTTTCTTTAAATCATACTGGAGATAGATTACGTTCGCGGGAACTGTTCAACTAATCATAAACATGTGTCAAAGCAATATGACCGAGGGTCGCTATTTTTTAAAAACTACTGACCGGGAGTCGATATTCTTCAGAAAATGTGACCCCCTACGTACAAAATACTTGGGTTCAATTAGTATTGCGCGCTTAAGTCATGATAGGATAAATTCGGCTGAACTTGCTATAACCGGGTGTCACTACATCTGTAAGAATTATGACACAGGTTAAATAAAATCGAGTAAAGTTAAATTCTGTCTTAAATTATACCAGAGGTAGATTAAGTTGGCAGGAGTTGGTCAACATATCATTAACGTGTGTCAAAGTACTATGACCGGGGTCGCTATTTTTTTTAACAAATACTGACCGGGGGTCGATATTCTTCAGAAAATGTGACCCCCTGTGTACAAAATACTTGGGTTCAGTTAGCAAGGCGCGCATTAGCCATGATATGACAAACAGGGCTGAAATTGCTCTGACCGGGGATCATGACATCTGTAATTATGACCAAAGTTAAATAGTTTACGAGTAAAGTTAAACCCTTTCTTTAAATTATACAGGAGGTAGATTAAAGTCGCGGGAACTGTTCAACATAGCATGAACGTGTGTCAAAGTACTATGACCGGGGTCGCTATTTTTCAAAAAGCACTGACCGGGGGTCGATATTCTTCAGAAAATGTGACCCCCTATGCACACAATACTTGGGTTCAATTAGGATTGCGCTTTAGTCATTACAGTATAAACACGACTGAAATTGCTATGACCGGGGGTCACTTCATCTGTAAGAATTATGACACAGGTTAAATAAAATCGAGTAAAGTTAAATTCTGTCTTAAATTATACCAGAGGTAGATTAAGTTGGCAGGAGTTGGTCAACATATCATTAACGTGTGTCAAAGTACTATGACCGGGATCGCTATTTTTTTTAAAAAATACTGACCGGGGTCGATATTCTTCAGAAAATGTGACCCCCTGTGTACAAAATACTTGGGTTCAGTTAGCAAGGCGCGCATTAGCCATGATATGACAAACAGGGCTGAAATTGCTCTGACCGGGGATCATGACATCTGTAATTATGACCAAAGTTAAATAGTTTACGAGTAAAGTTAAACCCTTTCTTTAAATTATACAGGAGGTAGATTAAAGTCGCGGGAACTGTTCAACATAGCATGAACGTGTGTCAAAGTACTATGACCGGGGTCGCTGTTTTTCAAAAAACACTGACCGGGGGTCGATATTCTTCAGAAAATGTGACCCCCTATGCACACAATACTTGGGTTCAATTAGGATTGCGCTTTAGTAATTACAGTATAAACACGACTGAAATTGCTATGACCGGGGGTCACTTCATCTGTAAGAATTGTGACACAGGTTAAATAAAATCGAGTAAATTTAAATTCTGTCTTAAATTATACCAGAGGTAGATTAAGTTGGCAGGAGTTGGTCAGCATATCACGAACGTGTGTCAAAGTTCTGTGACCGGGGTCGCTATTTTTTTTAAAAAATACTGACCGGGGGTCGATATTCTTCAGAAAATGTGACCCCCTGTGTACAAAATACTTGGGTTCAGTTAGCAAGGCGCGCATTAGCCATGATATGACAAACAGGGCTGAAATTGCATTGACCGGGGATCATGACATCTGTAATTATGACCAAAGTTAAATAGTTTACGAGTAAAGTTAAACCCTTTCTTTAAATTATACAGGAGGTAGATTAAAGTCGCGGGAACTGTTCAACATATCATGAACGTGTGTCAAAGCACTATGACCGGGGGCGCTATTTTTTAAAAAATACTGACCGGGGGTCGATATTCTTCAGAAAATGTGACCCCCTATGCACACAATACTTAGGTTCAATCAGTATTGCGCGCTTTAGTCATTACAGGATAAACACGGCTTAAATTGCTATGACCGGGGTTACTACATCTGTAAGAATTATGACACAGGTTAAATAAAATCGAGTAAATTTAAATTCTGTCTTAAATTATACCAGAGGTAGATTAAGTTGGCAGGAGTTGGTCAACATATCATGAACGTGTGTCAAAGTACTACATGTATGACAGGGGGTCGCTATTTTTTAAAAAATACTGACCGGGGGTCGATATTCTTCAGAAAATGTGACCCCCTATGCACAAAATACTTGGGTTTAATCAGTATTGCACGCTTTAGTCATTACAGGATAAACACGGCTGAAATTGCTATGACCGGGGGTTACTACATCTGTAAGAATTATGACACAGGTTAAATAAAATCGAGTAAAGTTAAATTCTGTCTTAAATTATACCAGAGGTAGATTAAGTTGGCAGGAGTTGGTCAACATATCATGAACGTGTGTCAAAGTACTATGACCGGGGTCGCTATTTTTTTAAAAATACTGACCGGGGGTCGATATTCTTCAGAAAATGTGACCCCCTATATACAAAATTATACTGGAGATAGATTAAAAAGCACTATGACCGGGGGTTGCCCTTTTTTAAGAATATTGACCAGGGTCGATATTCTTCAGTAAAAGTGCCCCCTTTCTAAATAATACATTTGTTCTAATGAACTTTGTGCACATTGGTCAGTGATAAAAAGGGCTCAAAATGATATGACCGTGTGGTCACTAGGTAGGTAGATAGGGTAGGGTAGGGTAGGGTAGGGTAGGGTAGGTAGGTAGGTAGATAGTAGTATTTAAAATAGTAGTAGTATAGGTAGTAGTAGCAGTAGTATAGGTAGTGGAAGTAGTATAGGTGGAATGTAGTAGGCAATAGCAGAAGTAGTACTAGGAAGTAGGAATAGAAATAGTAGCAGTTGTAGCAGCAGCAGCGGCAGTAGTAGGTGGATGGGTTTGTGGGTGGTTGGGTTTGTGCTTGAGTGGGTGGCTGGGTTTTGGGTGGGTGGTTTTTTTATTGAGTATGTGTGAAGGTAGGTAGGTAATAGGAGGAGATATAGGAGTAGTAGTAGGAGGAGTAGTATGTGTAGTTGTGGGATTAATAGTAGTAGTAGTTGTTGTAGTAGTGGTAGTAGTAGTAGTGACGGTGGTGGTGGTGGTAGACGAAGCAAACACAACAACAACAACAAAAATTATTTCCCACTTCGCTAAAATAATTCAAAAGGCATGATGTCGAACACTTATGTTGCCTCACTTCGATGAGACTTATTTCAATTAATTTCAATAGGTGATAAATTACAAATGTATTCAAAATATGGATATGATATATGGCATTGCACACAGCATTAACCATACAAAAGTGACTGATACAATGTTCCATCCATGAAATTTTAAGTTAGAACTAAGATTATTGAAATTTTAACAGCTATTTACGTTTTGTAAAGTGTCAGATAGAAGTCAATACAACATTTTACAATTCATTAAGTGATCTCTTCATATATACATGTGTTCCTATGTGCATGTGAGTGTGTGTGTGAGTGTTTATGTGCTTGCATGTATGAGAGTGTTTCGAAGTGTATGTGTAAGTATCGGTATATGTGTGTGCGTGCGTTCATATATGTACCGGTATGTGTGCGTACTTGCGTTCGTGTGTGTAATTGTTTATGTACATGCGTGTTGTGTGTTTGTGCGTGCGTGCGTGCGGGCGGGCGTATGTTTTGTTGAAACAAAGACAGGGAGTCACTATTCTATGGGGGGTCGCAATTCTTCGTAAGGGGTCAGTTTTCTTCGTGTGCACGGGTCGTAATATTATGACCGGGGGGTCAAAATACTATGACCGGGGGGTCACTATTTTTCAAAAAATACTGACCGGGGGTCAGTATTCTATGGGGGTCACTTTACTTCGTTACACCGGCCCTGGAGTGAACCAATTTTGACACAAGGGGCATAATTTATGTAACTTTTGTAGAGGACCTCAAGTGAAGAAAATTTAAGAAAATGTAAATGAAAACATATAACAATGTTAATCTAAATAAGGGCATGCACCAAAGTATGTATACCCTCTCCCTGGGCAAATTGGTTGATTTTCAGAAAGAATATATCAATCTATATCGTTAATAACTCAAAGTCTCATCAGGTTCAATTAGTTTACTCTCTAACTGCATTTTTCAAAATTTGAAGCAGAGGTCATTTTCAATTAACTAGTATTGAGCAAAAATATTTTCTCGTATTTATAATAATGACAGCGTGGGGTTAATGACGTCACAAATATGTGATTTTAATAGCGCGTGCATTCATCCACCTGATTCGGGGTCAGATGTCATTTATGCATTTCATTTTTTATGTGCAATACTTTATAAATATATTATAGCTTTATATTAACTTTTTGGAAGCTAGTGGCAAATCAAATCTATGATAACAGATTGGATCCAGATTAGACGCCATTTTACTCGGAGTTGTGTCAGGATCCAAATGCGTGTCAATAAAGAATAAATCTACAAATTGAAGCAGACAACATTTATTAATTATCCAGACGCAACGTTACTGAATTTCTGAACATTGATTTCTTGTGTATATAGATCTGTGTTTTATTGTTTTGTATTTTGTATGAAATGCTTGTTTTGAGGGCCTCAAGGTAGGTTAGTCATTATGACTAATTGGGCTACCCTCGTTAAATAAAATCTTTCAATGTTCAAAATTTCAGATATATTCATTACACCTTCATGAGTTATTATTATTCATATCTTAATTTATTTTCAACCTTTCCCCTGTTCTATGTTTATTCAAAATTTAAATACCTACTGAATATTCATGGACAAAATAGTTATAATGAAATATGGAAGGTGGGATAGTGTAGCCATTTTAGAAAGTAAAGACACATCTTTCAAATTCTATTGGCAAATAGAGCAGACCCTGATCAGACAGCTGCTATAGGAGCCATCTGATCTGGGTCTGCTGTGTTTGCAAATGTGTGAAAAGATGTTAACATGAGAGAAAAGGGTTAGTAAACATATCATAAGTATATTGTACACAAAATGAAAATAATGTAATTTAATGTATTTCTAAACCCAATATAATTCTAATAAAGATATGTTATTTCATGATATATTAGACATGTTTATATTTATAATCTTAGCCCTTTCCCTGTTCTATATTTAGTCCGGATTCCAATACATATACAGAATATTTATGGACCAAAAAATTATAATGAAAACATTGCAGTCATTTCAGAAATTCTAAATAAACAGATGAATGAAATTCCATTTGCAACCAGAGCAGATCCTGATCAGACTGTCCGTAAATGAGCCACGCGTGGTCTATCACACATCGGCGATCAGGGTACTACACAGTTGTCCCTTTACTCAATGAATATTCATGTGAAAAATAATGACAATGAAATATATTGTTAAAATAGCATATGGACACGTGAGTTTTATCAGGGCAAACTATGCAGAATGATATATATGACAGACCATCAGCAAACAAGACAGACCCTGATCAGACGGACATAAAAGAGCAACAAATAAAATTGCACCAAAGGCAACATGGTTTTTAAATAATTAACCCCCCCCACACACACATATATATATATATATATATATATATCTTTATTTCCTCCATATTTGAAGATTACAAAACACATGTAAATAGTGAACAACACAACAGAACCAAAAAAAAAGATACAAAGACAATACAACAAACCCAACATTCATACTGCATATACACATACATAGTACACACACAACTCTTGATGGAAATGCAAAAAAAATAATATAACTAATGCATGTACCCTACCAGTACGCCTCGAAACGAAACGAAAACTAGAGACTTTACAAGAGAACACGTTAACTTAGTATAAAATAAGTAAATGGGAATACTTGTCTGTGGTAATTATATATAAACAAACATACATAAACATGCATACACACCATTAGACAAGTACATCAGATACATATACGAAACAAATGTACACAAATTAGCGGGTGAATATCAATTTCAGAACGAGATTCCACATAATATATAAGTTCCATTCAAACTACATGCATGTGTCGTGTATCTCTCTGATCGAAACGAAATACAGAGAGTATACAAAATAACATACTTGTAATTACAAACTTGCATGTATAATTATGAAGTACAACGACAATTATAGAGTTGCTAAGTCGACATAGCGTTGACTCTGTAGACTGCCAACTTTGCAAACATAATGTACATGTCTGAAAAGAAATTTTAACAAATCGTTATAACATCTTTCAACCGGAAGTGACAGTTCAACATCTGGATGATATATACACCTAGTAGTGTATTAACATACGCTGATCGGTCAAGGGATATAATACAATTACCAACTTGATGCCCAAACAGGCTAACGATACCATCTAACATGTTTTGTCTTACTGCTAATGTCATTGGACAATCTAAAATAAGATGATCTGTTAAATTACACATATTGCAATCGTGTGTACATTTATAGCAGACATCATCGTATCTAGACAAATAAGCTACTAACTGAGCAACTGACTTGACATAGATTAACATTTTAGGAAACAGTTGAGAGAATTTCCATAAACTACACATTTGATAGTTACAATGAACAGATCTAAATCTACCAAATCTCTCAACAGATGTGCGAGTATTCCAGTCTAAAACATAGGAATTTCTTATCGCTCTTTTAATCGTGCGATTCCAACAATCCTTACTAGGAAAAGATCCTTCCTTTAAATATTGCACTATGAAATGTCTCAAACCATATTTAATCAGTATCTGGTCTATATCCGGCATAAATCCAAGCTTAACTTTGCTTAAAAAGTATGAACTTAATCTAAATAAAAACATTTGTTTTACAGCACAATCAGCTTCTAACCTGCATAACTGGCCTAAAAGGGTAAGTTTCTTCCGCTCTATTTCCAATGCAATAGGTAGGCAGTCAATCATGCTTAAAGCGCAGTCTGTACTGGTCCTTGAACTAGAACCCTGTATGTATTTTAAGCATAAACGATGGGCTCGCTCAAGTAGCAGTAACTCAGTTTTACTTAACGGTGGCCAACATTCACATCCGTATAAAGCTTTAGGAATAACTACAGCACTGTATATACGCTTACAACTGGTAGGTTGTAAGCCATCGTCGTTAAAACCATAATTTGTCAAACTAAAGAATGTACCCCTTATCTTGTTACAAGATTCCTTAATAAGAGCAAGAGATTTATTATTCCCCTCGAATAAAACACCTAGATGCTTGTAGGTCTGCACTGTTGGTAACACATCAGTCCCAAGGTAGAAAGAGGTCACATTATTATAGCTCTGCCTTTTTTGCTTACAAGCAAAAACCAGTACTCCACATTTACTAGGGTTATACTGATATCTCCAAAGACAAGAATAGCGGTAACATTCGTTCAGCATAACCTGTAAAGATTTCTTTGAAAGTGAGAGCAAAAGCATATCGTCAGCCACAGTAGGGGCACAAAAGCTATTACCTTCACTCAAAGAAAAACCAACGTCTAAACCTACTAACCTTTCAATTAATTCATTGATGAAACAGAGATACAGAAATGGTGACCATATCCCACCTTGTCTCGTTCCCTGTTTAATTGAGAACCAGTCAGACCTAAACCCCTTGTGTAAAACACAACTAAACATATTACTGTGCATCTCTATTACACATTGTAATAACGGTAACGGTAACCCATACCTGTAAAGTTTGTAAAACAAGCCATCGTGCCAAACTCGATCAAAGGCCTGTTTTACATCCAAGAAACATGCATATAAAGTGCTGTCATTCTCATGACTATGTGAAATTGCCTCTCTCAAAACAAATGACGTCATGATACAGCCTCTATTACTCTGAAATCCACCCTGAAGTCCATGAACAGACATGCTTAAGTTATTCTTCAGTTGTTCAAGCAAAACACTCTCATATAACTTCAGTATGCAAGATGATAACGTGATTGCACGATAGTTCTTCGGATCGTCTTTAGGTTTACCTCCCCCTTTATGAAGGGTAACTATAACTCCCCTTTTAAGGTCAGCTGGGACATATGAAAACTTATACATCATATTGAATAAAGTGGAAATGTATAATTGCAATGTAATACCTCCATAAAGAAGATGCTCATTATAGATGCCGTCAAAACCACACATCTTGCCGCGCTTAAGTTTCAGTATAAAACTGATCAGAATTTCACTATCAATAATATCTTCATTTACAGTAATATCCATACGTTTAATATCATCCATAGCGTGGGTGATACGCTCATAGAACTCCTCGTCATAACAATTATTTTCAGTATCTGAATACAATTCTGAAAAATATTGTCCCCAAGCGACTGTTATGTCCTCAGAATCCCTCAATGTTAACCCTTTAAACTTAATTTCACCGCCTGCCTTACGGATCCCACCGTTTTTTCTTGCATTAAAGAGGCGCCAAAATAAGCCACAGTCTACCCCAGCTGCTCGGTCAATCTCGTCATTTACCTCCCGTAAATACTCACTAACCCTTCTTCTATGACAAGCCCGAAATTCACGCTTAGCGGACTTGTACGTAGAAAAAGATTGCGAGGTTGGACAGTGCGGTTTGCCTTCGGACACCCACTCATTTCGTCTTAATCTCATAAGTGCATGTAAATCTTTCAAAGATTGGTCCCAATAAGGCTTAAGATACGAGCGGTAACTCTTATAAGGGAGATAAGCCTTAGACGTTGTATGAATACAATCAACAATATCAGCATAAAGCATGTCTACACTCTGACAGCTAATATCTAATGTACCTATGTCTAAATTATTCAACAGTAAGTTAGACAGCATACTACAATATCCATTTATCTCTGTTTGGCTAACTCTATTCCATTTAATAGGTTTAACAGAAGGTACCTTGCCATCATAATTCATTGTAGGAATACTCATTGAGAATAGAACTGGTCTGTGAGATGAAACATTTAAGCAGTTATCATCCACAATGCAACAGTTATCTATCAGATCACTCGATTCACATGGAACGAGAACATGATCAATAAGGGACTCGTGTTTACCGTCATACGATACAAAGGTAGAATGAGCACCCGTGCATAACGGTAACGTGTCAATAGCTACAAAATTATTTGTTTCCATAAACGAAACGAGTTCACGACTGCGAATATCATTACGTTTGTGAAATGACCCACCATGTAGGCGAGCATTAAAATCTCCCATAACTATCACCCTGCCTTTGTCTGCGTATGCATTAACACAATCATGCAGTAAATTGATTGAATCCCTGTAACTTTCAATAGGATGGTTAGTACAAGGGAAATACACCTGCAATACATACATAAAACTGTGTTTAGATAACTGCACTTGAATGCCAGCGATCCTATCGCTATCAATAGTAAGCGGCGTTACCCGATCATTTAAGCTTCTATGCCAAATTAAAGCTACCCCACCCTTACCCACACGTCTGTTACTAGGTAACAGAAGGGAAGCGTCAGATTTGCCAAATCCACTAAAATCCTTATGAACGGAATTCAAAAAGTGTAAATCATGGCTATACAGCCAATGTTCAGATATCCCGCATATATGAATATCATTTGCTACTAGCAGATTACTGAGATAAAAAGCACTGGACATAAGTCCACTAGCATTCCAAGTACAACTATTTAAACAAGTCATAAGATATAAAACGTAACCAGCACAGGATAGAACTTTCATAACTGTCAAAGCAATTGGGCAAGTAAAGTAGTGTCACTAAAGCTATAATCTTAAGTTACGAATTGCGATGTCTGCCAGACTGGAATTTCTCACGTGCTTGGTCCTTATTATTCGAGCGCACGTGCTCTAGATACCCGTTCTTAGAGTACCACGGGCGACATCTAATATTATCTGGCCAAAATTCGGGCTCGGTTAACACAGAACAGTTATGTATTTCAACACTGACTCTCAGAAACACGTCAATACCATGTCGGGGGCGAAATATCTCAATTTTGTCAACTATAGGCCCTCCGCTCCCTTCTATATAGTGCTTAATACACTCCACTGTAATGCCTGGGGTAAATCTACCTACGTAAAAGCGTCTTGTCTTTTTGCGCACATGTCTGATAAACTCCTCAAACTCAGACGAATCGCCCGAACAACCGTGTAGACCTGTCTGCCCAGTAGCATTCCTTCTATTATTCACAATAGTCGGTATAAACTTTTCTTCAGTCCCCCGAGTACAAATACCTATGGAACTCTGCTGGATGCTGTGAGTTCTATCTGCACGTTCAGACTCTGTATGAATCACACTATTCTCTCGTTGAGTACAAGTACTTTCAGTCTCAATCTGATTCGCACGATAAGTACGCGTACTTTCAGTCTCTATCTGGCGTCCACTTTGCGTATCTGTACTCTCAACCCCAAATGGTAGATCACTTATGCTGACACTTTCAGTCCGTTTCCGATGACGTCCCTGTATTACTTCGCTGTAAGTCGCATTACGTTGGATCTGACTCTTTCCTCTGACAAATCTGGTGCCATCTTCGGTCACAGTGCGGTATAGCTTGTCCTGTTCGTGTTCGAGCTTACCGTCAGAGGACGGGTTCCTCTCTGTAGGCTGCACTGGTGAAACTGAATCTTTCCCGTTACCTTTGTCGGATACACTTTTCACTTTGCCCTCAATGCGATTCAGTCTCCTATCAGCGAGCTTCGATTGAGTTTCTACCTTTTCCATTGTACGACCGAGTTCGTCGCCATATGAAGCAATTTCCGCCTTGACAAGCTTCATGTCATTTCTCATCTTAGATATCCCAGAACTTTTCTCGTCGGAAAGTCTATCTAAGGCCTTGGTATTCGCTGTTAACAACTCGCGTAAGTTCTGAATACTCTCACGCGATTCCTTCTGTATCGAGTTGACACTTTTCTTAATAGCAGTAATTTCGCTGGAAAGTGTATCAGTCAGGCGCTTATTCTCCTGCTTCAATCTAACTAAGTCTGCCTGAATCTGCGCTACGGTAGAAGACAGAATATCTATACTTGAAGCGTTCTTTTGGGTGCCACACATGGACGAGTTAATGTCAGGTCGAGAGCTGGACGACCTGGGAACATTAATCAGTTCTTTTATTTCACTGAATGGACCCCCATCTAACACATTCACAAGGCTGTAAATATCAGCTGCCAATTTATATGAAACGCTTTCGCCATTACGTCTGCTGATACGCCGTTTCATTTCAGCCGTAGAGGGATACGGATATTCTCTGAGCGAGCGCGTTTCTTCGAAGAGCAGGTCACGTGTATCCTCCAGCAGCGACTCGTCTGCCGAAACGTCAGCTATAAGCCTTGAAATAAATTCACTCTTTGTATACGAATTGAACCAAGACTGAAGTTTGACAATCGTACATTTCTCTTCCGATAGGCTGCTGAATAATTCTTCCACATTATCCTCATCAACACGTATCAGTTCACGTGCCAATACAGAAACACTTGTTTCCGTCTGTGATCTACTGGCCTTTTTGTGTTGCGCCGCCGTAAGAGGTTGATCATACCAGTCGACTTCATTATCACCCCGTGTATTGCCCGTGGGCGTAGCGGCATCACCAGTGCGTTTAACGTCGGTATGCTCCATTAGCGTAACGGTCCCCAGATAATCGAAAACCGCTCACATCATTGTATTCGATCAAGCGTGAAGAAAATTTCCAAACATGACCCGTAGGCCTGTGAGTGAGTAAAAACGAAATGGTACCCCACCCACAAATATTCAAATGATGTCACATAAAATGTCAAGAACAACAAAACTCACTAACAAACGTCACATACCACAGGAATGTTATTATATACACTAAGATTCTCGTCACATCTTTTCAAAGTCCAAATAAACACACAATTATCCAAAAAATTACATAAATATCTCCAGCGCGAAATAAACACTATTACACACCGGAACCGGAAACAACATTTAAAAACCAAACCAAACATTTAATTCGATCTACGTTGAATCCATCCTCAGTACTTTTAGTAGTTTGATTATCTGGTTTTATATGCAGCGCCACCTATTTGGCAGGTTCAGCTGAAGTGCATTATGTTATTATGCCTCAGGCGTTCGGTGTTCGGCTTTATACTTGTTGCTATAGGCTTAATTACCGTATTGGGTCGTGTGTCGTTGGGACATGTGTCATTGAAGAAACTTCAATGAAAGAAGGACTCCCATCTTGACATGCAATAATCGTTTAGCAAACTGTTCAATACCACAATGCAGGATGCATTTATCATGAAGCAAACTGAAATGCCACAATGCATGATGCACTTAACATGAAGCAAACTGAAATGCCACAAAGCATGATGCAATTTTGGCGTTGATCGTCCTCCATAATCTCGGGACCCACCCATGATTATGAATTAACTTATTTAATTACATTTTCAAGTGTATAAGGATATTTTGCCTTAGCAGGCAAGGTTAAAACTCCCCAAAACAGATCCAAAGGGAAAAAAATAGTACAGGCGCTGATCAGATACCTCCTGTAGCAGCTGTTTGATCAGAATGTGCAGTTTGCAAATGCATAAAAAGCATAATGTAGAGAGAATAATACGGAGAAAACAGCAAAAAGGCTAACTGATAACCCTTTCACTTTTATATAGGTAATGGTCTTGCCAACCTTAAACTTTGGACCAGTTTATTTTCTCACTTTGTGTATTTCCACAGGTCTACGTATACAATTTTGGTATTTTTACAAAATCTGATTTCGAAATGACAAACAGTGCAGACCCTTATCAAAGAAACTTTCGAATATAGGTCTACACTGTAGGGTTGGAAGGGTTAAAGCTAAATAGAGCCTGTACATTTGTGCAACACTAAGATCTTGGCTCAGGCACAATTACACTAGTGACTTTCAATAACAGGAAATGACTCGATATGTGACACTACAAAATCTACTTAACGTATCTTCTGGAATTTTATTTGGCATATTACTGTGACTGTCTCTCTTTTCTAAGTTTACAATCTGGGTAATAGTTTGGGTCTTTTCAACGCTGTGTGAACTCTCTGAGGGGAGATACTTTGGGTATTGAGAAAAAAGTTTTACACACTCTAACATTAGAACCATTAATGTCCACATTAATTTGCTCTTTTCTTATTACTTGTGCTGGACACTTTCTTACCTTTTTTTTCTTTTGTGATCCAGAATACTTTAAAAGGAACTACCGTTACCTATACTCAGGGAACCATTGGGGTCTACCGTGCACCCCTAGACTTTTTTTCATGGGTACCAAATGTTCGAAAAGTCTGCTGAATAAGAATCGCGAATATAGCTTGGAACGAGACAGAACTGGGATTTGTATGCTGGAGTATGGGGTCAACGTCACTGTTAATAAGATATCTAACACCAGTTTTCGCTTAAGAACAAAGAAGCAGTGGACAATTTGATGTATTTTTAATGGAAATAATTAAATTCTGGTCCCGTGTCTAAGTCGCGTTGTTTGTTGCTTGTTGTACTAATTACAACTCAACAGAAGTCCAAGATTAGTCCAGTGTAAATTTATTTGAAAGAACGTGTAAAAACATCTTACCATTGCACTGTGTTGCAAACGAAATATGACAAGGGAGTTATAGCCTTCCTCGAACCCCTTTCAGTGTGTTATTATCCCATGACCCTAGTTGTCTTTCAATTAAGCATTCGCCATTATATACAACTTAAGAGACCTAGTCTAAACAGTTGGAAATGTCAGTGTAAGCGCAATAACCGTTACATGAATCAAACATATTCTATGATCAATGGATATTTCGAATAATTTGGACAACTGGTCAAACATCGTCTTATGTGTTGTTATATTTTCTGCTCCTTCGGGATCACTAGTTTCAGTTTTTTAGTATGAAAATTGAATACCGCTTAAGCCGGAACCAGGGGCGTGAGTAGTGTTGCACTTTTAAGTACTACTCATGAACAGACTCTACTCATGAACAGACTCAATAAAACCGAGTCTGCAGTTTTCTCCTTCACCTGGCTAGTTTTGCTTTGAACGGATCTCTCACTTTCAGAATTTTGGATAAGATTTATTGAAAGCATCAAATCCAGATCAGACACATGTTCAACTGACGTGCGATCTGGATCCAAACTACTGTTCATTTCAATTTACTTTGTCACTGAATTTGAATCGATATTTTTTTTAATTTCTTGCCGGATTGAGTTCAAATTTAAACAACTTGTGTCATCATTTTTCACGAACTCTTTATCCGAGTTGCTCTTGAATCCATCTTTCGATAAAGATTTCAGGTATAAAAAAATGTTTTCCCATTGTTTACATGTTCCTTTCAAAATGCAAATGGTGGACGAATGACGTTGAGTGGAACGTTCGATTTTTTCTGAGGGTAATAATAGCTCTTAAAAGTTGACGTCATAAATGAAATTACGTCATTTAGTATGCAATTCATCCCTGTTGAAGAATGATACGCTCCACTATCCATAATTACGGCGGCCAATAGCAAAGAAACGGCTTATCGAATTAGCACGTAGAAAATGCATTTTCGGCATTTTCTTCCTTGTTACTGCATGGCATTGAGGGATATTTAGCGTGGCAGTTCGTGAAAAACGATGCAATCAAATGAAGTAGAGTTCAGTTTAGTATGAATCGAAATAAAAACAATCTCGATTCAAATTCAGTGACAAAGTATATTGAAATGGACAGTAGTTGCCGTTCAGCCTGTGCCCAACGGAAATCAATCAAGCCATTTTAATACACCACTTTTCGCCAGAAATTTTCAACAGACATAATTAGATTCAGAGCACATTGCGAATAAGTTTTGTCCACATTTTTATTAATATTTCTATAATGTTTGGTTCCACATTTTTTTCATTCTCAATGTGCTTTAAACATTTTAAATACTACTACTCCATTGGATGCAATTTCTGAACTACACAATTCATGATTACCTATCAATCTGTTCTGATCTGTTTGATAGTGTAACGTTTTTTAATTGATTTCTATTATATACATTTTTAAATATGGCTCCATTTTATATTCTGGGACAGTGCAGGCAATATAATTTAGTGTATTATGTATTAACAACGAGGACGTTACGATTATAAAAGCCTTTATTAATACCTCACACATGATTGGTCTATATGTTATGAATTGTTAACTCTTTCGGTGCCAATATCGTATCTGTGATTACCAAGGCAATTTTTTATCCAGATGGAACGTCGATTAACTCGACCTCTCATTATGACCCACTTGACATCGCGTGTAAAGGGGTCGAAGTTCTATGCTCGAATCCCTACTCGCTGGCATATTGTGGAAATAGTTCTGAAGAGAACTGGGGACCATTGTCACTGATACAAATATCCGGGATTCTATTTCTAGAGAAATGAACTTTCAGTTTTCTTACTTCAGTCGAGCTTTTCATGTCTGGCAGCAAGTCACCTTCGAAAAATCTGCTGTAATAATCTACAGTGACCAATAGTCTTTACTGTGTAAAGTAAAAATGTATTCTCTTATTTTATCATAGGGTCTGTCAGGCGTGTCATGTGGAACTAATGGTTCTTTTGGATTTGAGTTCATATATCTCAAACAAGTCTCACACTGTATCACGTGGTCAGTAATGTCTTTGGTCATGCCTGGCCAAAATATTGCATCTCTTATTGCACGGTAAAATGTTTTCTCTACACTCTCTTAGAGCTTGGGATAATCAGTTTCTGACCTCTGAAAATCAGATCAGCTTCAACTGATAACTAATCCCTGTGGTCCCAGTACTCTAATATAGAATTGTTACATTTACTCCGCATGTCAGGCCAACCTTGGAGTATAGTCTGTTTCAACTTTTGCATTTGTCTATTTGTTTTGATAGCATGCCTAATTTTCTCCAAGCGCCTGTCTGTTACACATGATTTTTGCAGAACTGTGTATACATACAAATCTAGTCCTTGAATTAAATCTAGGTATGTATTGCTCAATATATATTTTGACACCGAGAGGCGTTTGTCAGAAACTGGTTGTTATGCTATATTATGATGATTTGACCATATGTATGCATGTTGTAGTGTCTTTTATTCATTTTTTGGGTTGTGGAGAGGGGTGGTGGTGGTGGTGGTGGGGGGGGGGGCTAGCCGGGGGGGGGGGGGGGGGGGCTAGCGCGGGGGGGGGGGGGGTAGCACGCGTAGAACACCTGTGCTTCGATCTAGCTTTAAAAGCGCTGAATCTCCACTTCTCGTCGCCACAATGTGGTGTCTTGTAATAACAAACAGCTCGTTATGTGTATCAGGCGTATATACACGTGTAAATACATTATATATAATAAGCTGGAAGTATGGGTCATCGGTGCGGTTCTACTTTTATTAGGTGCAGTTGGGAACAGGATTATCTCACACAAGTATAATTGTGTGTAAATATTAATCACATTGACGGTATGTAATTTTGTTCATTCCGTGTGATAGCTCAGTAGATAAAGGCGTTGTATGATAATGCGTGGGTCAAGGTAGCGTGTTCGAGCCTCACCCATGGCAGATTTTTTTCTTCAAAAATTGAGTACATTACATATTCCTTGTTTTAAGCATTTATTCATGAACACGATCCTACCATTTGTTTTGTTTTTGTCAATATACATGTACATGTAACTTCAATTTGGAAAGTGACCGCAGGCGAAGGAGAATGACGCTTTTATATGCAATAATGTCATGTACTTGAAATAATATATACTTCAAAATACGTATATGTATATAATAAAATATCTGATGTATGATAATATGTTCATGAAAAATCAAGTACAAACAAATAATAGAAAATAAAATGACTTCAGGTAGATTCGAACCTGCAACCGCAAGTATGACAGGCGAAGATCTTTCCACTGCGCCACTTTAGACCGTATATTGGTCTCAACGCATAAGCCAAATTCGTACGTATGGTAATCGAATTCATCCGAGTATAGCCGGAAACGCTAATGGAAATTGATGAGTCTCAGTTTAATATGGTCAAGTAATATTTGTATGCGTCCTTGACACCAGACAAGACTATAAAAGTTTGTTTACTACCACAATTTATAAGAAGTGTAACAGAGATGAAATGGTGAGAAAATTTGCTCTTTTAAAAGTTAGTCCTGGTTTGATACCAATGTATGTATTATTATGATGATTCTTGACAAAAGAATACTAACTATTTTGGGAAAGTCAAAAAGAACATGTAATTGATGTGGTTTTGAGTGGGTAGTGTTAAATTTAAAACTTTCGTAAAAGTAGCTTAAATAGCTTAAATAATGTAGAATCAGTGATCATTATTAAATGGAGTAAGGAAGGCAATGTCCCGTGATATGTTTGGTTATTAATATGTTTTTATGCCCAACGCCTTTAAGCGACGGGGGCATTAAGTTGTACTCATCGCCGTCCCCGTCCGTCTGTCCGTCTGTCCGTCCGTCTCTCCGTGCGTACGTACCTCCGAAATTTTCGTCAAGGATTTCTTGGCTTGTTTAAGATGATTTGATATTTTGTCTGAAGCATTATCAGAGTGAGTTGTAACGTGTTTCCCCTCACAGGTCCATGGTCCATCTGCTTCCTGTTTACCACGTCAGAATGAAAATATATTTAGTAGCGGAATAAAAATTTATGTAACTGTAACTTAACTTGCTATCATACAGCCTGTCCTATGTTTGAAAATATTCAAACCCTTTACTTCAAGATAGATGTGCCTTTTCACACCTTGGCATAGTAGATAAAGATCAGACAGCTCTAATTATAGCTAGTCTGGTCTTGGTCTGCTTTGTTTGCTTATAATACTGTACATTATAGATATTACATTCCACTATTTGTTGAGATCTCAATTTATCATGTGCCTGTATAAAATTTAAGTTAATTAACCCCTTACCCCATAAGCTATATTTAGAGGTGTCATTGACTGATATTTTCATATTGAATTAATTAACGAGTCTGAAAGCGGTTTATTGATGCAGTCCGAGTTGTCTTTGAAGTTTGGAATAAGCAGATCACCAGTGTCTGATATTCTTAAAATGAAAGAATTTTGTAGGGATCAATATTTCATTTGAGTGTAAATAAACATCAACAATATTGCATTTGTGTGTAAATAAACACCAAGAGACAATGTTTATCCTTGTCATATATTTCACTTCCGTTGAACTTCCAGTTTTGCGTTGGTTGATCTCCTGACTCTGACTTTCCCGACACACTGATGTATCCGACAAATTCAGTCGGTCCCAAGGGATGTCGGATAAACCAGGTTATACTGTACCAGTTAAGAAATATCGCAATATATCAATATATCGGAAATCACAGCAAACTATAAATGTTTTAGTTATAATATGATGTCTTAGGAGGAACACTTTGAAAGAATTTTATAGTTTTGAAACCAGTGTGATAAACAGATAATAAATAGAGCATTTATCACAATGGTTTCAAAATGTGACTTATACAAAGGCATCAATATGAGGACATGTGTTAAATAGTTATAGGTGGTTTTATTGAGAAATATAGTATAAGTAAAGGGTTAAACCTCCGTTTCAAAATTATAATATAATAGATCATTTTACTCTATGCTTCATTCTTTTGTTGTTTAACGTTTATTCTGCTAAGTGGGGCTTGGTTGATTTTGCAAACAGCTTGGATCGGGATCAAATGCCGAGTGACTCGGCATTTGATCCGGTTCCAAAATGTTTGACATCTGGACTATTTGCTGCATGATAAAGGTTAATGTCATGTACAGGCAGTGCAGACTCAGATCAAAAAGCTTTTGCTTTTAAAGCCTTCGAAGTCAATGTCGTTTTATTTAAAAATGTAAGAATATTTATTAATGTAAACGCATTTAACTATATCAAGTGGCATATCCTTCCTTACTCTATTTAATAACTCTGTACACTAATTCTATAACAGATAAACTTTTGTTAAGACAGTTTTAAAATTAAGCTAATTTTTAAGAAAGTTTTAAATTTTAACCCACCCTCTCAAAATCACATAAATTACATGTGCTTTCAGACCTTCCCAAAATAGTTATTATTCATTTGTCAAGAATCTTCATAATGATATATACATGTGTATCAAATCAGAACTAACTTGTAAAAGAGCAAATTTTACAATGTGTATTGTATCTCGATCTCTTATCAACTACATGTATATGTCATACATTTTCTAGCAAGTTTTCTAACCTTTCACACTGAGTGGAATCTACATTTAAATAGAGATGGGCTATTTCACTCTGAAAATGTAGAGTTGAAAGGGTTAAATATTCTACCTGTTGTGGCTTTGTGAAAGTAACAGAAATGGTTTCCAACAAAGTTCCTATCTCATATGAATTCAATCATATGAGTAATGTGTTACAATCATGATGATCATATACTGAATAGAAGAAGTGTCAAATAAAACTTTGAAATTTATAACAAAGGGTAGTAGTGGTATCGAGCTGACAAGACCTAATACGGACTGTAGGTCGAAGCATCTGTTATGGAGTGTAACTTATACGTTCTATTCTCCCCTACATATATAAACGCGAGATTCCTAGATGCCTTAAGGTAAAGATGATGTGCCACTGGGACAAATTTAATATCTTTATCCCTGTCCCTGCTCAACAGAAGACTCAGATTTATATCATGTCATAAGCAAACAAAGCAGACCCTGATCAGACAGCTCTTATAGGAGATCATTAGTTATGATCTTATTTGTTTTGAAAATTGAATTACAATCGTAATCCAATCCTTTTTCGAATTAAGTCAGCATGTATATTACCATAATGTCCTCAGTCTAGTTCGATAAATAGCAAGATTGCACTTGACACTCCAGAATTATCTCCTCTCTCTTACTTTATGCCACCTGATATGGAGTAATGGCCTTTCAATTTCAAGACATTTGACAAACAGCTGTAAGCAATTCGATTAACCTATTTATTCCCATATTATTTAAGGAAAACCCGGCCAGGTTTTACTTTGGAACATATCCATTTTTAGCTCACCTGGCACAAAGTGCCAAGGTGAGCTATTGGGATGATCCTATGTCCGGCGTCCGTCGGCGTGCGTCGTGCGTCGTGCGTCGTGCGTATGTGCGTATGTGCGTCGTGCGTCGTGCGTACGTGCGGGCGTCAACAATTTACTTAAACATCTTCTTCTCTGGAACTACAAAGCCAAGAGCTTTGATATTTGGTATGTAGTATGATGTAATGGTCCTCTACAAAGATTGTTCAAATTATGTCCCCCGGGCCAAAAATGGCCCCGCCCCAGGGCTTATCAGTTTTTCATAGGAAAGTCTTTAAAAATCTTCTTCTCTGAAACTGTAAGTCATAGACCTTTGATATTTGGTATGTAGCATCATCTAATGGCCCTCTACTACGGTTGTTCAAATCATGACCCCTGGGCAAAAAATGGCCCGCCCCGGGGCTTATCAGTTTTTCATAGGAAAATCTTTAAAAATCTTCTTCTCTGAAACTGTCAGGCATAGACCTTTGGTATTTGGTATGTAGCATCATCTAATGGTCCTCTACTAAGATTGTTCAAATTATGACCCCCAGGACAAAAATGGCCCTGCCCAAGGGCTTATCAGTTTTTCATAGGAAATTCTTTAAAAATCATCTTATCTGAAACTGTAAGGCATAGATCTTTGATATTTGGTACGTAGCATGATCTAATGGTCCTCTACTAAGATTGTTCAAATTATGACCCCTGGGCCAAAAATGGCCCCGCCCCGGGGCGTATCAGTTTTTCATAGGAAAATCTTTAAAAATCTTCTTCTGTGAAAATGTAAGGAATAGACCTTTGGTATTTGGTATGTTGCATCATCAAATGGTCCTCTACTAAGATTGTTCAAATTATGACCCCAGGACAAAATGGCCCCGCCCCAGGGCTTATCAGTTTTTCATAGGAAAATCTTTAAAAATCATCTTCTCTGAAACTGTCATGCATAGACCTTTGATATTTGGTATGTAGCATGATCTAATGGTCCTCTACTAAGATTGTTCAAATTATGACCCCTGGGCCAAATATGGCCCCACCCCGGGGCTTATCAGTTTTTCATATGAAAATCTTTAAATATATTCTTCTCTAAAATTATAAGGTATAGACCTTTGATATTTGGTATGTAGCATTATTTAATCGTCCTCTTCCAAGATTAATCAAAATATGATCCCGGACCAAAAATGGCCCCGCCAAAGGGCTTATCAGTTTTTCATAGGAAAATCTTTAAAAATCTTCTCCTCCAGAACTGTAAGGTCTAGGCCCTTGATATTTGGCATGTAGCATCATCTAATGGTTTTCTACCAAGATTATTCAAATTATAACCCCTGGGTCAAAAATGGCCCCGCCCTGGGGCTTATCAGTGTTTCATATGAAAATCTTTAAATATATTCTTCTCTAAAATTATAAGGTATAGACCTTTGATATTTGGTATGTAGCATTATTTAATCGTCCTCTACCAAGATTAATCAAAATATGATCCCGGACCAAAAATGGCCCCGCACCAGGGCTTATCAGTTTTTCATATGAAAATCTTTAAAAATCATCTTCTCTGAAACTGTAAGGCATAGACGTTTGATATTTGGTATGTAGCATGATCTAATGGTCCTCTACTAAGATTGTTCAAATTATGACCCCTGGGCCAAATATGGCCCCACCCCGGGGCTTATCAGTTTTTCATTTGAAAATCTTTAAATATATTCTTCTCTAAAATTATAAAGTATAGACCTTTGATATTTGGTATGTAGCATTATTTAATCGTCCTCTACCAAGATTAATCAAAATATGATCCCGGACCAAAAATGGCCCCGCCCAAGGGCTTATCAGTTTTTCATAGGAAACTCTTTAAAAATCTTCTCCTCCAGAACTGTAGGGTCTAGGTCCTTTATATTTGGTATGTAGCATCATCTAATGGTTTTCCACCAAGATTATTCAAATTATTACCCCTGGGTCAAAAATGGCCCCGCCCTGGGGCTTATCAGTTTTTCATATGAAAAGCTTTAAGAGTCTTCTTCTCCAAAACTATAAGGCAGAGACCTTATATATTTGGTATGTAGCGCTATCTAATAGTTTTCTACCAAGATTGTTCAAATTATGTCCCCTGGGTTGAAAACGGCCCCGCCCAGGGGCATATCAGTTTTTAATAGGAAATCTTCTCTTAAAAATCTTTAAAAGTCTTCTCTGAACTTGTAAGGCATAGACCTTAGATATTTGGTATGTTGCATTATCTAATAGTCCTCTACCAAGATTTTCAAATTATGAACCCCAGATCAAAATTGGCCCCGCCCTGGGGCTTAACAGTTTTTCATAGGAAAATCTTTAACATATCTTCTCCTCCAAATCTGTAAGGTCTAGACTCTTTATATTTAGTATGTAGCATCATCTAATGGATTTCTACCAAGATATTTTCAAATTATGCAATCTGTCATTGAAATCATTAATCTTTTACGAACAGGTGAGCGAGTTAGGGCCATCATGGCCCTCTTGTTCATTTTGTGGGGACACGGCGTACAACATAGGGGATACTTGTTATGACACATTGCGATATTGAAAAAGTCAAATATACCTCACCGCAACGGTCTTTGTAATTATTGTTATTATTATGTCCTCCGATTTAACTTTTGTTATCTGGAAAACAATGGTCGTCTGCTACAATTTTTGTTTGAGTTTCTTCATTTTTCTGTCAAAATATTACCACAGGAACAAACAATTTGGGTCATAACGAGAGGCCGAGTTACTCGACGTTCCATCTCGATCCAAAACATTTGCATAGGTAATCATAGATACGACAATGGCAGCGAAAGAGTTAACAATTCGTAACATAGATCAATAATTATTAATGAAAGCTTTGATAAGCATAACGTCCTCGTTATTAATACTTTAATATAAAGTGGAGCTATATTATTATACCCCCCACAACGAAGTGTAGGGGGTATAATACTGGAATCATTCCGTCCGTCCGTCCGTCCGTCTGTAGACGGACTTTTGTACGGAGATTTACTCTGCCATCCTTCAACGGAACAGTTTTAAATTATGCAGTATTGTTGACCACCATCTGAAGTTGTGCACCTGTGATTGCAATTTTGATTCGGTATTTCGTTATTGATTTATCTCCCCTTTTCGCACTTTTAATAGACGAAATTATGTCCGGAGCTTAGCTCTGCCATCCTTCAATGGAACATTTTTAAATTACGCAGTATTGTTGGTCACCATCTGAAGTTGTGCACCTGCGATTGCAGTTTTGATTCGTCGTTTCGTTATTGAATTATCTCCCTTTTCGTAATTTTAATATATAAAATTTAGCGGTCCGGAGCTTTACTCTGTCATACTTTAACAGAAGCTTTATAAATTTTGAAGTATTGTTGAACACCATCTTAAGTTGTGTACCTGCGATAAGGGTTTATTCGTCTCGCCTTTTCTTTTCATAATTTAACAAATGAAAATGAAACAAGTGAAACACACACACACTTTAAATACCTATACACACATAGGTTTTCATAGGTCTTTGCTTCAATAGAATTTTATTGAAATTGTACTCCTGTGATTTTGGTTTTTACTTCATCACATCATTATTGAATTATCTCCCCTTATATTTAGTTACAGTTTAGACCATGAGATAGATATAATAATAATATCTCAGTTGATGGGTTGTACTACGAATTGAAGTTGTCCTGCATTGAGTTGATGGGTAGTGCTACGGATTGAAGTTGTCCTGCATTGAATCCATCTGTGTCAAATGTGCTAGTGGGGGGGGGGGGGGGGTATTAATCACCTTTAGTGATAGTTCTAGTTTGAAATATAGCTCCCCAGGAGCGTATCACAATGGAGCCAAGTATGGCATGAAAGATACACCACACTGATATATGTAGTCTCGGTATACTGGTATGCTTTAATGCATCTTGAGTAACTACATAATAAAAAACATGTTTTTGAAATATGATCGAAAGCGATTAAAAAACTTGAAGGTTAATACTATCAAACAGAACAGAACAGATTGATAGGTGATCATGAATTTTGTAGTTCAGAAAATGCAACACCAATGGTGTAGTAGTATTGTATGTTTAAAGCATATGTGTCTGAAAACATGCAGAACATTGAGAATGAAAAGAAATGTAGCACCAAAATTATAGAAACATTAATAACAAGATGTGCTAGTGAAACACTATGCCCCCGATATGACCTTTGACCCTGAAGAATGGCGTTGCCCTTGACATGTCATCCATCAAACTGTGCAGCTTGATAATATACACATGCATACCAAATATCAAGTCTGTAAACCTACTGGTTGAAAAAATTATGGCCAATGTTAAAGTCGTTGACCTTTGACCCTGAAGGATGACATTGACCGTGACATGTCACGCTTGAAACTACAGCATCATGAGATACACATGCATGACGAAAATATCAAGTCTATATACTGGTTCAAAAATGATGGCCAATGCTTAAGTTGTTGATTTGACCTATATATTTGAACTGATCTTGAGGATGTCCTTCACCTTGACATGTCACCCCTCAAAATGTACGACTTTATGAGATACATATGCATGCCAAATACCAAGTCTCTATCTCTACAGATTTAAAAGTTATGTACAGTGTTAAAATTGCTGACAAACAAACGTCTGACCTTTGGCCCTGATGGATGACATTGACCATGACATGTCACCATTCACACTGTGCAGCTTAATGAGATACACCTGGATGCCCAATATCAAGTCCTTTTGTTTAACACAGAGACATATATAAATATATAAATATCTATTACCTGTTAGAGTAAATCCTTGGAATTTGATTGGTCAGTTTGTCAAAATTTGCCGGGGTCTACAGGACCGTATTCCACGGGAAATACAGAATTCACTTTAGTCGCATGACATCCGCCTTTTTGTTTTTAGCTCACCAGAGCACAAAGTGCTCAAGGAGAGCTATTGTGATACCCATGTGTCCGTCGTCCGTCTGTCCGTCTGTCTGTCCGTCAACAATTTCAAACGACTTCTTCTCTGAAACCGACTGCCCAATTGTAAGCAAACTTGGTCAGATACATACTGTGGGTGGATGCTTCAAAAGTTGTTAAAAAATAGTGGGTAGAGCCATCGGTCTTGTTGCCATGGCAACTGTACACAATATCTAGAAAAATCTTCTTCTCCAGAATGACTTGTCCGATTTGAATATAGTTTGCACCAAAATGTTTCTCAGTTGATAGACCTTAAAAGTTGTTAAAATAATTTTGATCCGGCAAAAAACATGGCCGCCAGAGGGCATGGTCATTTTTTCCATATATGGAATATGGAATTTTTCATAGGAATATCTTTAAAAATCTTCTTCTCTGAAACTGTAAAGCCTAGACCTTTGATATTTGGTATGTAGCATGATCTTATGGTACTCTACAAAGATTGTTCAAATTATGTCCCCCGGGCGAAAAACGGCCCCGCCCAAGGGCTTATCAGTGTTTCATAGGAAAATCATAAAAACATCTATACTGAAACTGTAAGGCCTAGAACCTTTGATATTTGGTATGTAGCATGATTTAATGGTCCTGTAAAAAGTTTTCAAATTATGACCTCCGGGCCAAAAATGGCCCCACCCAAGGGCTTATCAGTTTTTCATAGGAAAATCTTTAAAAATCTTCTCCTTTCAAACTGTAAGGCCTAGACCTTTGCTATTTGGTATGTAGCATGATCTTATGGTCCTCTACAAATATTGTTCAAATTATGACCCCTGAGCAAAAAATGGCCCCGCCCAAGGGCTTATTAGTTTTTCATAGGAAAATCTTTAAAAATCTTCTTCTCTCAAACTGTAAGGCCTAGACCTTTGATAATTGGTATTTAGCATGATCTTATTGTCCTCTACAAAGAGTTTCAAATTATGACCCCCGGGCCAAAAATGGCCCCGCCCAAGGGCTTATCAGTTTTTAATAGGAAAATCTTTAATAATCTTCTTCTCTCAAACTGTAAGGCCTAGACCTTTGCTATTTGGTATGTAGCATGATCTAATGGCCCTCTACAAAAGTTGTTCAAATTATGACACCCGGGCCAAAAATGGCTCCGCCCAAGGGCTTATCAGTTTTTCATAGGAAAATCTTTGAAAATCTTCTCTCAAACTGTAAGGCCTAGACCTTTGATATTTGGTATGTAGCATGATCTTATGGTCCTCTACAAAGATTTTTCATATTATGACCCGGGCCAAAAATGGCCCCGCCCAAGGGCTTATCAATTTTTCATAGGAAAATCTTTAAAAATCTTCCTCTCTGATCTTATGGTCCTCTGCAAATATTGTTCAAATTATGACCCCGGGCCAAAAAATGGCCTCGCCCAAGGGCTTATCAGTTTTTCATTGGAAAATCTTTAAAAATCTACTGAAACTGTATGGCATACTGCTTTGCTTTGTGGTTCTCTACCAAGGTTGTACACATGATTTCTTGTGGTCAAAAATGGCCCAGCCCCTGGGGTTATCTAAGCTGAGCGCTTCAGGGCCCTCTTGTTATTTTTATCGTCGATTCGAATTGGCATATCATCCTTACTCCATACATTCTGGACTGATTGCGAATAAATAGTCGATAGTGAAAGTAAAAACTGTTCTTCATATGTACACACGCATTTCGTGTCGACTTTTTTGCCACAGGGGTACTGAACGCACGTAATACATATTTGACCCTTCCGGCCTGTCTGTGTACGTGGACATTAAATGGAAATAAAGAGGCAAATTGCAATGTTTTTTCATAAATCCTTCACATTGAAAAGGCCAATGAACGATCAGCAAATGTTCTAAAATAGTGTACCTCAGAGACAACAGCCAACAGCCTGTAAACCTCGGAAGGTGTTGTTCTAGGTGAACTTTTCTCGGACTTTTCCCCGAACAGCCAACAATTACTGTCAATACTGCCGCTCATCGACCTGCACCGATGTTTAGTGATACTGTGCAGGTGGTCATCAACTAAGCAAGATCAAGATATGTCTTTGAATGTCACAGTCATGCTGTTTGTGAAAGTTTGAATTCCTGTTTCGTAATTGCCCTTTGATGAAGCGATATTTGCTCTTTGATGACGTTATG
Source organism: Azorinus chamasolen (assembly GCA_963576725.1). Classification (NCBI taxonomy): domain Eukaryota; kingdom Metazoa; phylum Mollusca; class Bivalvia; order Cardiida; family Solecurtidae; genus Azorinus; species Azorinus chamasolen. The sequence goes on from OY755244.1 coordinate 5,741,389, forward strand.
TTTTCCTTGTCATATCGTCGCTTAATTAGGTCCTATAGATAAAATGTCAGTTGCAAAAATAGGTGTTCTTATCTAAATTAGGTAAATCGGATCTCTGACGGGTAATACATTTATTGCACGGTAATTTGGCAGGGTGTACGGGCTGGTATGACCGGGTTAGATCCCGTATTTCCTTCGGCTAACGCCTCAGAGATTTATGAAACTAGATTTATGAGCAGACGATAATCTGACTAGCATTCTTAAGTTTAAAGGTATATGCAGACTGCTCTATTACACACCCACACCCATACCCTAGCTTTTGACAGGACATATGCATGATGCTTTGATTGTCAGATAACTTCTTCATCCAATTAAGGCAAAGTGTTTTATCAATTATCTACAAAGGCTGGTAGGTTAGTTTAATAGATATTGGTGCTCAGTTTTGACAAGCCTGAATTAATATGCCTATGAACCAATAAAACATATACGATTAAGACCTTTAAGGGTATCAACTACCCGTCGATGACTTATCTCCATGTCATGGTCAGCTTGGTGCAAACCTAAGGCCATGCCATTAGGCAGTGTAGCTATTATACAATGTATAACTAATTATTTTAAGATAAGTAGCCAAACAATCGGTAAGTGTCTGTATGAAGAAATTACAACTTGTAATCCATTGTTATCGCTGACGTTAACCTATATCAGTAGGTCACTTGGATAACAGTACTCAGTTTTGTAGTATTATATATGTATTTTGCAGACACGCACGCTAGAAATATGAATACTTGAGAACTGAATTGTCTCTGGATACAATATTGAATTAATCATCAACATTCTGATTAACCAGGTAATGAAATACATTTGTCATGTTTTTACTGGTAAATCATTGTACCAGAATCAAAATGAATAGCTATTCATGTACATGGACTGTACGTGCATGTACATATTTCGGAGTTCATTGTATCAATACAGAATAATCGAAATACGTGGATTGACCATTTCACCCATTTCTAGACAGTAATGCATAGCATCACCGTGCATATGATGGAAATATAGCTCCATTGTACATTACCAAATACTAATATCTGATCGCTGGTGCCAAATTGTAAGACCGTAGTTTGAGACCATGTCAAAAAGTGTGAACAACTTGGGACAGATATTAAAATTACACAACATATAAACTTCCTACAATGTTTTGGTTACCTAAACTACATAAGAAACCATATAAATGAAAAAAAAGTAAAGTCAAGCAGGCTAAGCCACATACAAAACACACAACCACAACCATAACATCGATAGATAGCAACTACACACCCAAACACACACATACACGAGATGAACACAACAAACCATAACAAACACACACGTTCTAGAGATAACATTCCAAACATGAACAAAAACACAAGTACAAAGACACAAGACAAAACAAAAGTAAGGGTGACAAAAGAGAGTACCGCCTTGGAACGGTCAGTCGCAAAATCAACATTGGGGGTTTAAACCGGTTTACGGACGCCCTTACCTCACATTTATCTCAAAGTCACCCTTGCTTAACAAATAGTGTAAATAAAGATATCCCCGCCGGACTTCCCACAACATAGAAGGTGGTAAACATGACAGTATGTAAAACATATGTACTCAAATATGTACTTAATGACGTTTATGAAGTCAGAGTAACTGCAGGGAAGCCGTTAAGAGCACACCAAGGAAAAGGTCATACATGAGTCTGGTAAGCTCATCCGATTTCTGAGTTTAAGAGTATGTCCTTTAAGTGAGAGATCCTTCGAAAGCAAAAGTAACAATGCAAAAAAACCCCCGAAAACTGCAGATTCAGTTTTATTGAGTCTGTTCATGAGTAGTTATTAAAAGTTCAACACTACTCAGTCACGCCTCCCAGCACTGGCTTAATATGGAAAAAGTCAAATAGGGAAAGCCACACACGAAAAGACACCATCAAACAAGAAACTGCACAGCTACAAGACAAAACACAACGGGACGCATATCAAGACGAGGTATATTAAATAACAAAGTTGACCATAGCCATAGGGGGAAACAGGAGTACCGCCTTGGAACGGACAGTAGCCAAAAGTTGCTACTGGGGGCTTAAACCTGGTTTACGGGTACCCAACCTCGTTCTTATCCCACCTTCACACAAGTCAAAATGTAAATAAAATCCCCCCTCCCGACAACTGCACAACCTGAGTAACGATGTCTGCCAAGACTATATGATTTTGAAATAAACGGAAAAGATGAACAAGCGATGTCATCATTTAAATGACGTCATAATTTAAAAGTACGGGTACAATACACCGATATTTTAAAATTTATCGGAAGAAAATATAAATACAAATAATCTGAAAATGGGTGATCTTTCGAAAGCAAAAGTAGAAATGCAAAAAGAAAATTTTATTGAGTCTGTTCATGAGTAGTAATTAAAAGTGCAACACTACTCACAAGTTGATTCTAAATATGTGCAACTTTATTTTTGAAAAGAATGAACTTAACATCGTAAACATATACTCGATGACTATTCAGAAGCCAGAGTAATTGTGGATAAGTCATTTGAGTCAATTTTCAAAACTAATAATATCGAAACTAATGATCCCGAAGGACCAGAAAATATAACAACACTGAGAATGAAGTACGTGGCGGCCTTTTTACGGCCGTCACACAAGCACTTTACACCTGTTGTTGTGACGTCAATATATCCTGAAAGTGGGAGATCCTTCAGAAGCAAAAGTAGCAATGCAAAAAAATGAAACTTGCAGACTATGTACCATCATAGAGTACTACATCGGCCTGTCATCGCTCAAGCAAAGAGGGAAGCGGAGCTACCGACTGTAAAGGGGTCAATAACCAAACATGCAGTGCGTTGCAATATAATGGGGTCTTAACCTTTCTTCTTAAAGGTTTTAATGCGTTTAATAAACAAATCATGAAAATGGATATGACCCCGAATTTTCCTAAGTTTGTAGATAACATCACCGTAAAATTCTGAGTGAGAAATGCCTTGTTGCATTACGTCCGTAGATTGCAATTATATTTACTAAGGAGAGGTCGATAATAACATTTAGAAAATGTTTTCCGAAGTTTGTGATGATGTTTGGTGCCGTACCCTTTTGTGTGTAGCGTTAACTGCTTTTTCCACTTTGACTAAAGGCCATCATACTTGGTAATGGAGTAAATACCGATAGTGATAAATATATTAATCCAATCGTTTGAAGGTCCTAGAACAATGTTTTCGTAGCCTCTGAAAGATTTCCACGCTGTACACATGTGTATCAATAACCACTATGAATCTTTATTGAATTTTATGCAATTTAGAAAAAAAAGAAAACATGGAAAGCGGCAAATAGTCTTTTTGTAGACAAATAACCTGTTTAGAGTCTACACAAAACCTTATGAATTGCAAAGTTGCTTGTCATATCAACATTGCTGTTATATATTATGTTTAGCTTTTATGCTTAGTAGATTCTCTCCTCCCCACCATTTATAAGACGTGCATACAGCTTGTATACAGCTCAAGCCCCACAAAACACGGGGTCTGGTCTAAAATCAAAATAATGTTTGTCACTAAGACGCTACCTCTGCATAGAAATAAGAAAGGAAATCAGTATTTCTGAAAATGATGCTGACACAACATGAGCAGAAGCGAGTTCTCCAAACTGTTATTTATCAGAGATAACGACGACTTTAGACTGAAATGAAGACCATGTTTCATTATTATTTGGCAAGCATGTTTGTTTCGTTCAAAATAGCCCATACAGGTACTAAATGGGTACCGTAGTCTACCATAGTCCTCGTAACTGTTTGCATGCTAGTGGTGAATATTTTATATACAAACAGTATGGATTTAGATGTAGTGCTAAGCAACTAGGTATCGCATGACGATTCATATTAGTGGTTTTGACTACCGGGAGCATTTATCAGTCTTACAGATATTCTTTTCTGTTCCAGTGATTGAAACTAGAAGTATTTCTGACGAAATGCCTAGGAAGAAGTTGCATACAGATGGGAATCCGAAGGTTGATGAAGATTCAGATGTTACCTACAGAGGTATATTTTTTCAATAATAGTCCAAGAGCTGAGGACCATTTATTAACCATTTATTACATTTTTGTCGCCAAACGTAAAATATGCATTAATCAACATATGCTCGGATTTCAAAAATCCATTTCTTAAAAATTCTCTTTCACAACATTTACATATTCAAGAAGGCCACCAAGATAACCGCTGAGGTTATAGAATTATCCCGTGTCAAACTATGAAAATAGTCAATGTATTTTAAATAATTCTACGAAAGCTTTATGGTATACATTTGTAACAGAAGTCGTGATTCACATACTCAAGCTCTTTATACGACAATTGAGAAATAGAGAAATTAATTGAGTAAAAGAGAAATTGATAACATTGTATTCGTTAAAATGCCACAAATATGAGTTTTTAGATTTCCTTTCCTATCGTTCATTAATATATTTCCTTTAATGCTGAATATTGCTACGCAATCATTATCGCAGTAACGGTAATCATTTACAACATGAATAGAAAATCATAGGGTACCACTTTCACTTTTGAAATGTCAACATTAGTTTCAAATGTAGATGGGGTAAATCGACCCTCCGAAACGCAAATTGTTTATCTGTTCAAATATCATCGTTATTAAAGTTTCTCATATGTTTAACTCAAACTGCATGGCAATGGCGACGCTGATAGTATTTTAGCATGCATAATGTACGTAAAATACTTAAGTGATTTACAATTTTGAAGAATAAATGCCAGATTACAATCATGTTTTACATTTAATGTTTCGTAATGATGTATTAATAATCTTATTAAATGCCTTTGAAATTGTTTCAGCCAACTAAATGATTCTTACTTATGCCTGCAAACAGCGTTAGAAAATACGGCTATTTAAAACAATAATAATCACTTCAAAGTGGGTAGTGTAAATTGACCCTTGAAAATCCAATAATTTAGTTGTCCAAAGACCGTTGCTTCATCTAGGAATTTAATTGATTAACTAATAACTATCTTTATGAAGACAAATTAAACACTTATGATAGTTCGTTGACAAGTATGATATGCATTCACTGTTACATGATGATTTTGCAGAAAAAAGGCAAATAAAAACGCTCGGCATTATATGTTAATTTTATTCTTTATTGACGTTCTCGTCATTATGAAATATAAAGTTAATCTTTGCAAACAATAATGTTCTTTTTGGATATGCGTGATTCATTTTGGAGGTATATTTGCTGGCTATATCTACTGAGCCATCGATACACTTTCATATAGCGGAATAGAAGATATTGCACGAGTGTACATTACAGATTGTTTTATGAGAGTTAAATATAATAAGGGACACGAACTGTAGCAAGTGTCATATTCATTATGGTAAATGAGATTCATAAAAACAATATGTAATGAATACGAATGTATGATTCGTTTTATCATATATCCCATAAAAGTGTTATAGAAAGTGAAACAGCCTATATCTGGCGGATGTTTCGACCATTGTTTACATGACAACGCAATACAATATACTCGTAGTTTATTGCATTGAACATACAAGTAGCGGTTTTATTGAGTCTGTTCATGAGTAGTAATTAAAGGTGCAACACTACTCTCGCCCCCTAGCCCCGACTTTTTCAAAACTTATACCATCAAAACTGGTGATCTCGAAGGGCCAGAATATATAACAACACTGAGAATGAAGTACGGGGCGACTTTAAGTTTACTGTCGATATGCTGACAGAATGCTGATTACCCCCAAAAGTGGCTGCGCTGATTGTTTATTGTTCACTGCTCGTTGTTTACTTTGTACATGTTTGTTTATGGTTCACTGTTCTTTATTTACTTATACCACATGTATAATAAACCACAGTCCTCTAAAATAATTTGATTTTATACGCCCAGTTTAATTGTTGTAATTTAATCAAATTTTGCATCCTTTTGTTTAAAAAATCCATGATTGATCACTTTTTGAAATATTTTTCATCCAATATGTTATCATGACAAGTCTTCTATGGGAAAACAAAGGGAATTCTGCTTAGTTCACCATACACAGCATTGATGAAGGTGGATTTTTGACACTTAGTATTTCGCAGCACATTTTGTGTTCACGATTTCATAAATATACAGTAACTACAATGTGCGTTATGCTAGAATGTAATTGTTAGAGTCTTCAATCGAAACATTTTAACTTTCTTAATAACTTTAAATATATGGATATATAGTACACTTGGTATTTGTACGCATCAGATGAAGATGTGCCTTTTGATTGGAGCCATGCTAAGGTTAAATCAAACTTCAAGGTCAGGATTAAATGTATATACCTTTGATTATAGAAACCTTATATTTGGCACGAAATACAAATTTCACGAAGTTGCAAGTATTCGTGGGAAATTCGTGTCACATTTTAACTTTAAGGTCGAACCTATGGCATCAATGTTAATGTGTTTCTTTTTAAATCACAGGCCTAACTGTAAACAATTATGATTTTTATACGCCCGAAGGTAACTTCGGTCATAGTATGGTATGGCGCTTTTCCGTCTGTCCGTCTGTTGGTTGCTCATGGTTAGTAGATGACTCCTATTGATTTTGAGGTCAGTCGGTCAAAGGTCAAGGCCACTGACCTTCAACTCAAAATCTTGTCTGCTCAATAACTTTACAACTGTTGGGTGTGCTGTCTTCGTACTTTGTAGGAAGGTTGGTCATGGGTAGTAGATGCTATTGATTTCAAGATCAGTCAATCAAAAGTCAAGGTCACAGTAACTTCAACTCAAAAATCTTTTCTGCTCAAAAACTTTAGTATTAAGAGTGCTGTCTTCATACTTAGTGTCACGGTGACCTTCAGCTCAAGAATAGTGTCGACTCAATAATTTGATAAGTATTAGGTGTACTGTCTTCATACTTCGTAGAAAAGTTTGTCATGGCTAGTAAATGCCCCTTTTGATTTTGAGGTCAGTGGGTCAAAGGTCAAGGTCACGGTGACCTTAAACTCAAAAATATTGTCCGCTCAATAACTTAGTAAATATTAAGTGAGTTGTCTTAATACGTAGTAGGAAGGTTAGTCATGGCTAGTGGATGATCCCTATTCAGGCTATTGATTTTGAGGTCATGTGGTCAAAGGCAAAGGTCACGGTGACCTTCAACTCAAGAATTGTGTCCGCTCAATAACTTGATAAGTATTAGGTGCGCTGTCTTCATACTTAATACGGGGTTGGTTATGGTCAGGGTTGATTTTGATGTCAATCGCTCATAAGTCAAGGTCACCGTGACCTTCATTAAAAACATGTCTGCTCAATAACTTGATAACTATTAGTGTGTTTTCTTAACACTGATTAGGAAGGTTGGTCATGGCCATTAGAAGACCCCTATCGAGTTTGAGGTCAGCCTGTCAAAGGTCAAGGTCGCAGTGACTTTCAACTAAAATATTGACCGCTCAATAACTTGATAACAATAAGGTGTGCTGTCTTCAAACTTTGTAGGGAGGCTGGCCATGGCAAGTAGATGACCCCTATTGATTTTGAGGTCAGTCGGTCAAAGACATGTCCGCTCAATAATTTGATTAGGTGTCCTGTCTTCATACTTAGTAAGAAGGTTGGTCATGGTCAGTAGATAACCCCTATTCATTTTGTTACGACGGCACGTACTTTGGGCATTTAATGCTCCGACACACGGGGCTATTGTTTAAGTTCAACTCTGTATTACGAGTAGATGGAATACTTTCCCATCAATGATTAGATTGAAGTTAAATGTCTAAAAACTGCGGATTTTGAGTATTTGTACCACGTTACTTTAGCTCAAATAAGCACCATTGCTCAATGTGAACTATTACGGTATAACTGTACTAACAATTTTCTAAAAATGTAATTGTAGACCAAATTTCAATATTAAGTATGGCGACCCTTAACCAAGATTCCCAAATCATGGTTGCTGGGGATAACGTAATTTCTATGTTTAAAACGATTGGATCAATGTGATACGTTGTCTTTTAGGGTGGGGATGGAATAAGTGTGTGGTTGGGCGCCCATAAACTGGCTCAATGCCGGAAAAATAAAATAATTTTTATCTATACCAGCATTTTCGTAAATCGGGTCATTCATTTAAAGATATTACAGTTCAGCCAGTTGAACATCTTGTTTATGATTATAATTCTACAAACAGCATCAAATCTAAAGCCAGATTTATGGCAGAACTCAAATGGATGAAAAAAATTACAGACACCTTTTCCTTTAGGCCTAAATGATAACATATATCAAACCGGAAATATTTCTAAAGACCCTAACATTGATATATTTTCTATTTACTCAAGTAGAAAACGAAAAACCAGATCACATGGTTTACGTATAAACGGCAATATCAAACGCAAAGCTCGACTTAAAATGTCTGTTTAAGATTTACACAATATACGTCTACAATCTGGTAAACATACTATGCTCTCTCGTCTATGTTCTTTGTCTATTTCTTCCATAAGAGACATTGACATAGAAGCAGACAAAGTGATCTTACGAACGGATCCTTTATATAATACAGCTTCTTTCATTCAGAACTACACTCGGCATGTTCTTCGACCACACGTTGATTCAGTGTCTGACCATAAAATATATTTTTTGAAAATTCCTTTTGTTAATAAAGGTATAGATTTTATCGATCTACAATCAATATTTCGCGATAAAAACGTAATTAATACCATCCCAGCCTATTTCAAAAAATTTAGAATCTCCAATTATCTGCTATAAGTACAAAATACATATTAGGAATACTATTTCTAATTATAGTAAAATTTTATCGGACCTTAATATTGTAAATAATACTCCTGTTAGTTGAAATTGTAATTCTTCTAAGTTCCGTTACGCCGAAGCTGGTCATGTTATTACAGGCAATTTTGACATTATCGAAAACAAACGTCTCCGTACTTTATTAACTAAGGGACCTAAATACAGACTACCTTCTTTGATAGATTTCGAAATCTGCCGTAGCAAAATTATAGAATCTTTGTTAGACTTCAGTGTAAAATGGTGTCTCCGAGAACATGCAGACAATAGTGCCCTTACAAAAAGGATAAAACAAATTTCAAATATAATGTATACACGTATCGCGTTTTACTAATCTAACATTCACCTTCTTCCGCCTAAACATAAGACTTCAGTTCGCTTCTTAAAAAACAGTATACAAGAATTTCACTCTAAATACGTGTTTGTCCCAGCTGATAAAGCGTCAAACAATGTAATTATCATTTGGCGACTTTATTATGTGGATGTTTTAGAACAAGCACTAACTAAGACAAAGTCATATATTGTGGTCTCTAAGTCTGAAAACGACATAATATCTGAACATGTTAATAAATGTAAACAGTTCAATGCTGATATATTAATCACACACCATAAACTTCCGACAATGTACTGGATACCTAAACTCCATAAAACGCCATATAAATCACGCTTCATAGCAAAATCTGTCTCATGCACAACAACCGCACTATCCAAACTAATTACATCGTGTCTAACAGCGGTCAAAGAACATGTCAAGCGTTACTGCGATAAAGCTTATGAAAATTCAGGAATATACCTTTTTTGGTCTATAAAAAACTCCAATGAGGTTTTAACTAAATTAAAAATCAAGCAACACCAAGCTAACACTATAAGCACTTATGTTTTTCTACACTTTATACCACATTACCACACGATCCAATAAAGATCAAACTTACTAATCTTATAAATGAAACATTTGCCAGAGAAAAAGTATCATTTATTGCCTGTAATTCTAGACATGCGTTCTTTACCAATCGCATTACAAATAAATATACCTCGTAGACATGTTTAGATCTTTGTGACGCAATTTCAAAATTTTACCACCGTAATGTTCTACTCATCAGCAAATACAATTGTAATTTACATATTTTGATACTTTGTTTGTCAAACGTATAAAACAATTCATTAAAAAGGGATATGACCCCTCTATATTGCAGCACACTACATGCTTGGTGGTCGACCCCTTTACAGTTTGTCATTATGCTTTCCTCCTTGCTTGTGCGACGACGGAAAAGGCTTAATACTCTATAAAAAATCCCTCTTAAACCCGTTTACGGAGGGAGGAAATTAGATATTTGTATTTTGCCAGTTCTGTCGTACCCCAAATGATTTCTCCACAGCTGCTCTGACCTGAATAGTCATCGAGTACATGTCTACGATGTCATGTTTATTCTTTTTCCAACAAAACAGTTATGCATGCTTAATATCCACTAGTATTTGTATCTTCTTGCGATTTATCTTTTATTAAATGTCGGTGTAGAAGTGTTTCATATAGTTTTCCCGTACTTTTAAATTATGACGTCATTTAAATGATGACGTTGCTTGTTTACCTTTAACGTTTATTTTCAAATCATTTTCATTTTGGCAGACATCGTTATGCATGTTGTGGAGTTGTCTGGAGGGGGAATTTTATTTACATTTTGACTTTAGTGAAAGTGGGATAAGGACGAGGTTGGGTACCCGTAAACCAGGTTTAAGTCCCCCAGTAGCTTATTTTGGTTACTGGCCGTTCCAAGGCGGTACTCCTGCTTTCAGCCTACGGTCAATTTTGTTGTTTAATATGCTTAATGTTTAATGTTTTTCGTCTTGATATGCGTCCTGTTATGTTTTGTCTTGTGGCTTTACCGTTTCTTGTTTGATGGTGTTTGGTGCGGTGTCATTTCGTGTGTGGCTCTCCCTGTTTGAATATTTTTCCATATTAACCCCCAGTGACTTTTGTCACTGACCGTTCCAAGGCAGTACTGCCATCTTCCACCTATTGTATGTTTGTTTTGTCTTTGTGCGTCTCTTGTTGTTTTTATAGTTATGTACATTTGCTGTTTCCTTGTGTTGCTTTTCGGGCGACTGTTTGTTCTGTATGTGGTGTTTCCTGCATGACTCATTTTTGTACTTTTCTTATATACACAACAGGAACTGTGACATTTCGTCTCAGTTGAAAGATACAGGGCCATCATGGTATTCTTGTCCTTAATTGAAACTGAAATCATCTGCAGGAGTTTAATATAATTTGAATAAATGGTCCTTAGAAGACATGTTCTACAAATAGGTTGACAGGTGTTATTTGTAAAAGAATTTGACCATCAGGATAGAGACTAAATTTACTTAGAAGACTATATAGTCACTATATTTGGCCAGTCCTTTTTGTTCAGACTGACATCAAACGTGCACTAGCATGCTCGTAGTGATACTGATAGTAAATATCTCATTTTCCAAAATTGTTACTCAGTATTCCTCCCTTGTACTAAATCCTTCCATTTGTAAAAACACATTGTGGATAGATACCATGATACTCTGGAATTTTGGTTGTCCTGTTTAAGTTTAATTGTTTTGTAGAAATATGTAAAACGTTGCAAAATGTTTTAAGATGCCAGTATGTTTAAGTAATTAAAATGGGTTGATGATTCCATAGGTAATATTGTGACATTTTAAGTATTACTTGAAAGTGAACAATTAAGCAGAAAGATCCATGGATGGCATTCTACAAAACTTTTAAAATAATAACGTGGGGAATGTGGATAGCTCTATTTCTCTTAATATAGCTAGAGTGATCCAATGGTGTCCAAGCTGTTGTGCTAACTTCTGAAAGTGGGAGATCCTTCAAAAGTAATAGTAGCAGAACGAAAAGGGAAAATCGCAGACTGTTGTATTGAGTTTGTTCATGAGTAGTAATTTAAGGTGCAACACTACTAGCACCGGATAATTCATACTAAAACGCTGAAACTAATGATCCTGAGGTACCAGAAAATATAAAAACACTCAAACAATATGGCTGCTGTAAGAGGGGGATTTAAGTTTCATATATGTTTGTACTAAACATCAGCATTTAAATTTCTTCTAAGAGATCAATGTCAGATTGCTGAGTATATATATTTGTACTGCAATTCCAGATGAAACGCAATGTAACTCGGTATCTTACCAGGATACAACATATTGGACATTCTGGTTCTACTGTTTGGAAAAGAACATGCAAGAAAATGTGTTTTTGAATTAAAACAGGCAGCAAAATTTGACTTGATGACAATGCCATTTTGTTAGTTCATTTAGGTAATTGTTGAAGAATTTCGACTTTATCAAAACCATTGTCTTAATATGTGTATGGATAAAGTCGTATATGAATTGCTTTTAGCTGACATTATTCCGTAAACGATAATACAAAATGATGATTCATGTCAATTATAGTAATTTGGTTTGCACACTGATAAAACTTATCTTGTTTTGTAATCAATTTATAGGTGACACACACGTCTTTGTTAACTGCCAAGGTATTCAGATTGGTAACAAGAACGTTTTAGTGTCCAGCACAAGTCAGGACAAGGCACAAGCAGATAGTGATGAAGTATTCAAAGGTATGGGCATCATATGTATTTTCAGCATATATTACACAAGTATATTTACTTATTACACACGTTAGTCGACCATCAACTAGCTAACTTAGCATATTTGGTCATGGGAGCTGGAATGTAGTTTTAAAAATCCTTAACCATTTACCCGATAAAAACGCATTCACATCTTTGCAAACAGAGTTAACCTAGGGTCTGCTCTGTTGTTTTTGAAATTATACAGATGGTGAAGGATAAGAATATCTCAGTTAACACTTTCCATCTGTTATTCATTTACTTTGTCATTCACTACGTCTTCTAAATGATCACTATTTGGAAGCTTATGAAATACATGAGAGGTGTTCCCGTGTCCTCTACTAAAATTGCTATATGAATTGTATTTAATGTAGAACCATGGCAACCTAAAACAATAAAACACATAACACAAATTTTGCCTGGAATAGTCACCATATTTTATTAAAACTTAGATGAGATGAGCTTCTACTGAATTGTTCGGACTCTTGTAACTTTCAAAAACCGTGACGGCCGTTGGTTGAAATTATTTTCCTCATGTGCTTGTAGGTAAAATAAATACATAATCTGCAACCACCGGCCGGAATGCTATAAACGTGACAGCATGTATTACATATGTATGTGTGATTCGTTAAGAGTGAAGATAATTCTCTGTATACTTCTATGATTATGTGACTTTTAAAACAATCATCCGACGCTTCCTGCTATATTTATGCAGAGGCGTTTCCTTTATGACCCTCTATTGTGTGTAATATAAGGTCCCCATATTTTTAAAAGCTTAAAACAAGTTTAAATTTCGAACAGTAGCATTAATCCCAGGGATAACTGACAGTAATGCCGGTGTAACTAAGTAAAATGACCCCATAGAATACTGACCCCGGTCACTATTCTTCAGAAAAAGCGACCCTTTCTGTAATATACCGACTCCCTCTGAAAAATAGTGACCCTTCCGCGATATATATAGAATATTGACCCCCGCCCAAACAATTACTAATAAATTATCAACCATTGCAAATACATGTACTTGAATACCTAATATTGTTGCGGCTGCAGCTTTGTTTTTGTCGCTGCAGCATCGGGTGGGTGGGTATGTGTGTATGGTCGCTGCAGCATCGGGTGGGTGGGTTTGTGTGTGTGTGTGGGGGGGGGGGGAGGGGTTAAACGAAATTTAACTGAAACGCCTTTTTATTTAGAAACTGTCAGTATTTTGAAAACTGTTAACACTAGCAGAAATCTGACAGTGGGTGTAAAAGTACTGGTGATTTTGGTTGAAATACTAGAATGAGAAGAAGACGTAAAAAAGAAAGCAGGAGAAAATGTAGTAGTTGTTGTATTAGTAGAAGTAGTGGTGGTGGTAACATGTCTTATTTTAAAGATGTATTATGCGCATTTTTCGTATTAATCAATCAATACCAGAAGCTGTACAGGTATACATACAATGAAAATAATACTTACAATCCATTTTCCGATAGGATATATTTGTTCAGCTAAATATTATCGCTATCCGAATACTGCTAAATTCTTAAAAAGGAGCCTCCTTTTTAGAAACGGGGATTTTGTACGGAAATGACTCCGATTCTATTTCGGAACAACGCTTTGGATATTAATTAGGTTGTTACCACATGTACAATGGCTGACACTGGTTGTTGACCTACATAATATATTTTATTCAGGAAAATAAGTCAATATGCCCATCTTACCACATATAATTTACATGCAAATAAGCTAAATATACCGTTCAATGGTGTCAACCAAATATAACGGTTAAATACAGGTACATCGGATGATTATTTCCGGTATGTAAAAAGTTGAATCTGACGACAGATTCCGGCCAATGGTGAAGGTTGTTCCGTAGGTTTCCGTAGCTATCCATTTTTCTACTTTTTTCGACACAAACAACCACTTACTGGCCGTACTGTTTAGCGTTCAATCGGTGTTAAGGTACATAGATTCCAATTCTGAAGTCCGTTCGAATCGCAAAACTTGCGCAAATTTGTTCAGCATACATCTTTAAAGGGACTTTTCTGTGCGATATCATGAATGGTTCTATATTTCTAACAGCGAATTTCCTTATTTGTGATGTGTTTTAAATCTTTACAGTAAGTACATTCTTCTTATTATAAAGGCAAACACTATTACTTTTGTATTTGTTTTGTACACTTCAGTAATAATTCACAATATAATAAACAAACACAAACGCAAATCAACTTCAATTGAATATAAAAGGATAAAAGTGGACGATTTATGTATTTCAGTCTGATTGGCAAACTGTTTTGAAACTCAAAAGAACTGGTGCTGATATTTTCGAAGTCATTCATTTGACTAACTTGGCAGCCACAAATAGGCGACGAACATACTAAGGAAAACCATATTTTATAGGTTATGCTATGAATAGAATATAACATTCGTGTTCATGATTTATTGGCTTTATTAAACTCGTCCATTCAAACAAAAATAAACACGCGACAAATCCTTGCTGTTGTTTTCTATATGGCTCGTTAGAAAAAGTAAAAACAATTATGAACTCATCTGATGTTTATTATCTGCCGATGCAAATGGTCTGATGCAAATGCACACACTATATTGCTATGGTATATGTCACATGTGCTTGACCTTTTATATAAGAAAATCAACAGCATCTCTTCGACAATAATTGACACAATTCTCTATAAACTCTATAAATTGTATTTTGACAGGGAAGTTGTGTAGGGTTGTGTGAATGCGTTGGTTCGTGCGGAAGGGTGCTTATTTATAAGTGATTGGGTACGTGCATGTGCGTGCGTGCGTTTGCGTGTATTCTTCTGTAAGAACAATGATTGCAAGTCGTATTACTTGGCGTTCATGGTTCCAAATATCATGAAATAGTGTCAGAATGTTTTAAATACTAACTTGGGGTCAATATTCTTCACAAAAAGTGACCCTATTTCTATCAAATACCGGGGCTAAATTAACATTGCGCGCATTGGTCATGATATATTAAACAGGGCTCAAAATGATAGACCGGGTGTCAGTACATCTGTAACAATAATGACCGAAGTTAAATATTTTTCAATTCACGTGAAAACACGATTTTGCATTAGTTATATGCAAGAGAGGAGGAAGATCTCCTATATCCATGATTTTTGGACACGCAACTTGTTTTCAAATTTTCATATTCCCATTTATGTTTACAAGTTTATACTCAGTAGCGTGTATGTGACCCACTGCTAACGACAACTGTTTTGCAATGCCGTCTCATGTTCCCTATGAGATTTCTGATACAACATGGCCTCAAGTTCCTGGATGTTTCTAGGTTGCACCTGGCGAACTGATATCCATACCTTCAGTTCATTCCACATGTGCTCATAGATTAAATTTAGTAGTAGATATATTTATTTCGGTAAACAGTGTACATAATATGGCAATAACAACAAGAAGCATTAAAAAAGCCATAAAATGCGCCCTAATACCAAGGATAACACGAAAAAGGAAAGCAAACGTTTTCCATATTTCCATCTTGGTCCTTAAGCTTAAAAGTGGTAGTAGTAGTAGTAGTAGAAGTAGTGGTAATAGTAGGTAGTAGTTTATATCTTTATTTCCTCCAAATGTTGAAGAGTTAAACATACAAACAAGAAATTTAAATACATACAATTATGACAAACTATATATACAATACAAGGCAAAGTAATATGATATGAGTTTAAACAAGGATCCTAATACTTATAATTATCATCCATATCGTCATTGATATATGGTACACACATGTGTATATATTCATAATGAGCACATTTAAGATAGCACCGATACAATAGTTTTCTAAGCGTTACGATAATCTTCAAACGCAGACGGGCCCACAATGCAGCACGATATTACAGCTGCGACCTTCATCACGAGTCTTCAGCAATACCACCATGCTGCATTAAGTTGTACAAAGTGCCATCTTACATTTATAATGACAAGTTTATATTCTTTTAGCTACATTAAATGAAGAATATATAAGTTTGTGTTGCATTCACCCAACTAGTGAAATAAAGAACACCACATTTTACTAACATGTATAACCCCTGCTTTAAGAAATTGAATATACTTGTCATTCAACAGAATGTAGAGTGCATCGTCCTGAGAACCAAGAAGAACTCCAATGTAAACATCATTATGAAGATTGTTCAAGTACTCTAATACAGACAAACCAAATGCATGCCCTAGATAACTCTTAAAACGAGTACGCACGCATTCTAGATACTCACATCTAAATAGACAGTGTTCTACATCATTAGTAAATATTGAACCACATTTATGACACAGTTTGTCATATTCATAAGAGTTGATACGAGATAATAACTCTATGACGTTTTGACAATGTTCAGTACATGATGGGTCATATTTACAAAGTGACCAAATAATGCTCTCTCGATATACAGGGTGTATACACTTGAATAGTGTGAACATTTCTTCAGATAACTGTAAATACCACATATATTCCTCCCGGTGCTTAACCGACGTTTTACAGATGCGTTTCCATGTGTGTTTACCGGGGAAAACGTCATCACATGCATACCTATACAGATAATTTTCCAGACTGTAATCTGACAGAATATCAAATATATCACTAAAATAACCCATTTGATTACCACTTGTATTTAAGAATGACGACATACGCATGAGAAACACATCTTTAACACGTGATTCATAACCAAGGTTGCATAGCTGACCAAAGAGAGTCAACTTCTTTAAGTCAATTTCTGCTTTAATCGAGAATAACCCTAGCAGACCTAAAGCTATAACAGTCCTCGTTCTTGTACCTATACATTGCATAAGCTTACAACAAAAACGATGGCTCCGTTCAAGTAGCAATAGATCAGAGTCACTCAACTGGTATATCATCTCACACCCATACAACGCTTTCGGCAATACTTTAGCTTTATACACTTTCTTAAGTGTAAAAGGGTGCAGCCCCTGATTACCAAACCCTCCTACTCCCAAAAAGGTGCGTCTTAACTTAGAGTTTACATCTTTAACAATGGCATGATTAACTAAAAACTTGCTAAATGATATACCAAGATGAGTATATATATCACGTTCATCGATTCTTTCATTGCCTATGTACCATCGTCTACAGGTCTTCGAATATTGACTCTTAGACTCATTGCAAACAATAACCGCACATTTCTTGGCATTGTATTCGTAACGCCATTTGCATGAATATTTGTAACACAAAGTAGTCATTCTATCCAAGCCAGATTTTGTAAGCGCCAATAAAGTCATGTCATCAGCTGAAACTACGGCAGGTACAGCTAGACCGTTTAATTTAAAACCAATGTTCAAATCAACAAATTTTCGAATAAGCCCATCGATGAAGCAGAGGTACAGGAACGGCGAGCTTACCCCGCCTTGCCTGGTCCCTACTTCTATAGGGAAGAAATCGGATTTGAATCCCTTAAACATCAGGCAGCTCTCCAGATCTTCATGCAAATTCACGATTGCCTTCCATGAAAATGACGTTATCCCCATTTCGTGTAGCTTGAAAAACAAACCATTGTGCCACACCTTATCAAAGGCAGTCTTAACATCTAAAAAGCAGACGTACAATTTACTACTATTCTCTCTGCAAAAGTAGACACATTCTCTCAACAGAAAAGACGACATAGTACAACTCATATTTTTCTGAAAGCCACATTGCAACGGGCTAAAACAGCAATCATTTTCCGCTTTCATACGGGAAAGCAAAAGCCTCTCATATAGCTTCAATATGGCCGGAGACAATGTTATTGCCCTATAACTAGCCGGGTCGTCCTTTCTCTTATTGCCGCCTTTGTACAGGGTTATTATTACACCACGTTTCATACGCTTTGGAATATATGAAAACTTGTACATATAATTATACAACTTTAAAAGAACAGTATAGAGTAACTCATTAGCATATATAATATGTTCATTTGAGATACGATCTAATGAACAGGCCTTCTTTGTTTTCAAGGTTTTCGACTCCTTTACAAATTCGTCAATAGAAAACGGTTCAAACCTCGACTCGTCAGGAGACCTATTCTTAAGATCTGTTACAGCTTTATCAAGTGTATCTTTAAAACAAGAGTCATAGGAAGGTCTGGAGATATCAGTGTACAAATTACGAAAATACTGACCCCATTGACATGCAATCGATTCAGCATCTCGATATACTGTATCATTAAATCTCATCTCAGTACAGTAAGTGTCAGCAGAGCGACCAGTGCGTCTTTTGATCAGTTTCCAAAAGTAGCAAGAGTCGACCTCTGCTGCCTCATCAACCTCTTCATTTAGCTGCTTTAAGTAGCTATTCGAACAATTTCTATGATGTTTTCTGAAAACTCTTTTCGCCTCTTTATACTGAATGTACAGTTCATTATCAGGATTATTTGGCCTACCATTATTGATCCAAACTCTACGTTTCTGACGCATATGGTAATGTAAATTTTTCATGGCATCATCCCAGTAAGGCTTTAAATAAGGTTTAAAATCAGATATTGCAAACGAACGATCTGACGCTATACAAATAGCATTACAAATATCATCATATAGCGTATCAATATTCATCTTATAGTCGTCAGAAGAATTCAAATCTGTAGAGCACAAGGGGCCCAACAACTCATGTAGCATTGAGTTGTAGTTGACTACCTGCTCAGCAGACACTTTATTCCATTTTATTCCTCTAAAACTAGAGCCACAATTATTGGCTGTATATATACCAGCAACTAACAACGAGCAGACAATCGGTCTGTGACAAGACACATTAAGTGCATTATCATCAAGTATCTCACATGACACACACATATCACTTGCTTCCACTGGACATAAAAAATGATCAATCAGCGATTCTGCATTACCATTATATGAGACAAAACTCGAATGTGCTCCTTTACACATGGGCAAAGTGTTAACCGCTATAAAATTATTATCATTTAAGAAATCACATAGTAGTTTGCTCCGTAAGTCAACTTCCTTAATGTAGTTCCATCCATGCAGATGGGCATTGAAATCACCAAACAGTAACACTTTACCCATATGTGAGTAAGTAGAAATAATGTCCGCTAATTTAACAAGATACTCTTTAAATACCCGCGTACCGTTATTACTGCTAGGTAGGTATACTTGTATACAGAATAAAAAAGTACTTTTGTCGAGTTCTACCTGTAAACCTACTAATCTATCATCGTCAAACGAAATGGGGCTAACTATGTACGGAAGCTGTTTATTCCATAGAAAGGCCACACCCCCTTTCCCATAACTCCTAGATTCAAGAGACAGTGAAGAGTCAGATACACAGAAGCTCGTATAGTCTCTATGTATACAGTCTAAAAAGTGACTATCACTATCTAACAGCCAGTGTTCGGACAAGCCACAGATACCTATATTGTGCGTCTGTAGAACGTTACTTAAATATGCAGCGCTTGACATTATGCCAGTCGCATTCCAAGTTAAAATGTTAATTGTAGACACTATAACAAATAAAATATGTACATGTTTCAGCTTGGAAGCACCAGCATAAAACATCTGGATAAATAGTAGTAATAATAGCAGCAGTAGGTAGGTAGGTAAGTAATAGTGATGGTAGTAGTAGTGGTAGGAAGAGGAGTAAGAGTAGTAGTAGGAAAATGAGGAGCAGTAGGAGTAGTAGTAGTAGTCAAAAACGGTGTAGTAGGAGTAGCAGTAGTAGTATAAGTAGTAGGAGAAGGAGTAGTAGTACGAGTAGAAATAGTAGTAGGAGTGGAAGTAGTAGTAGGAGTAGAAGTAGGAGAAGTAGTAGTAGTAGTAGTAGTAGTAGTAGTATCAGGAGTAGTATTAGGATGAGGAGGAGTAGGAGGAGTAGTAGTAGTAGTAGGAGGAGGAGGGGGAGGAGAAGGAGAAGTGGTAATTGGAGTAGTAGCAGTAGTAGTAGAAGTAGTAGTAGTAATAGAAGGAGGAGGAGAGGAGTAGTAGTAGTAGTAGGAGGAGGAGGAGGAGGAGGAGTTGTAGTAGTAGTAGTAGTAGTAGAAGACAGTGTAGTAGGAGTAGCAGTAGTAGTATAAGTAGTAGGAGAAGGAGTAGTAGTACGAGTAGAAATAGTAGTAGGAGTGGAAGTAGTAGTATGAGTAGTAGTATGATTAGTAGTAGTAGGATGAGGAGGAGTAGAAGGAGTAGTAGTAGGAGTAGTATATAGGAGGAGGAGGAGGAGGAGAAGGAGAATTGGTAGTTGGAGTAGTAGTAGTAGTAGTAGTAGTAGTAGTAGAAGTAGTAGTAGTAAGAGTAGGAGGAGGAGAGGGAGTAGTAGTAGTAGTAGTTGGAGAAGTAGTAGTAGGAGTAGTAGTAGTAGGAGTAGTAGTAGTTGATTTTGTAGTAGGAGGAGGGGAGAAGGAGGAGTAGAAGGGATAGTGGCAGTTGTGGTAGTAGTAGTAGTAGTAGGAGGAGGAGGAGGAGAAGTAGTAAGAGAAGTAGTAGTAGGAGGATTAATAGTGATAAGAGGAGGAGTAGAATGAGGAGTAGTAGGAGTAACGGTAGTAGGAATGTGAGTAGTAGTAGTAGGAGTAGTAGAAGTAGTAGGAGAAGGAGAAGTAGTAGTTTGAGTAATAGTAGTAGTGGTAGTAGTAGGAGGAGGAGGAAGGGAGGAAAAAGTAGTAGTAGTAATAGTAGTAGGAGTAGTAGTTGGAGAAGTAGTAGTAGGAGTAGTAGTAGTAGGAGTAGTAGTAGTTGATTTTGTAGTAGGAGGAGGGGAGAAGGAGGAGTAGAAGGAATAGTGGCAGTTGTGGTAGTAGTAGTAGTAGTAGGAGGAGGAAGAGGAGAAGTAGTAAGAGAAGTAGTAGTAGGAGGATTAATAGTGGTAAGAGGAGGAGTAGAATGAGGAGTAGTAGGAGTAACGGTAGTAGGAATGTGAGTAGTAGTAGTAGGAGTAGTAGAAGTAGTAGGAGAAGGAGAAGTAGTAGTTTGAGTAATAGTAGTAGTGGTAGTAGTAGGAGGAGGAGGAGGAGAGGAAAAAGTAGTAGTAGTAATAGTAGTAGGAGTAGTAATAGTAGTTTGAGTGTAGTAGTAGTAGTAGTAATTGGTGTAGTAGTAGTAGTAGGCGGAGAAGGAGTAGTTGGAGTAGTGGTTGTAGTGGTAGTAGTAGTAGGAGGAATAGTAATTGTAGTGGCAGAAGGAATAGTAGTGGTAGTAGTAGTTGTATTAGGAGGAGAAGTAGTAGGAGTAGTAGTTGTAGTAGGAGAAGAAGTAGTAATAGGAGTAGTAGGAGTAGTAGAAGGAGGAGTAGTAGTAGGAGGAGTAATGGTAGTAGGAATATGAGTAGTTGTAGTAGGAGGAGGAGTTGTAGAAGTAGTAGTAGTAGTGGCGGTGATGGTGGTGGTAGACGAAGCAAATACAGCAACAACAAATACTATTTCCCACTCATCTAAAATCAGTGAAAAGTCATGATGTCAAACCCCTATGTTGCCTCACTTTGATGATATTTATTTCAATTAATTTCAACACGTGATTAATTACAAATGTCCTCAAAATATGGATATGATATATGGACACAGCATTGACAATATGAAAATCCACTACCAAATCCACTACAGTGATTGACACAATTTTCCATGCACGAAATTTTAAGCTAGAACTTAGATTATTGAAATTTTAACAGCTATTCACTTTTTGTAAAGCGTCAGATAGAGGTCAATTCAACATTTTACAATTGATTAAGCGATCTCTTTATAGATGCATGCTTGTACATGTGCCACCACGTGCGCGTGAGTGCGTGTGTGAGCGAGTGTGTGCTTGCATGTATGAGCGTTTCTAAGTGTATGTGTAAGTATCAGTATATATGCGTGCATGTGTGTACCGATATGTGTGCGTGCATGCGTGCGTGTGTGTAATTGTGTATGTACATGCGTGTTGTGCAGGTGCGCGCGTGTGTAGGCGTGTGGGTGTATGTTATGTTGAAATAAAGACAGGGAGTCATTCTATAGGGATCACAGTTTTTCGTAAGTGGTCAGTTTTTTTCGTGTGCAGGGGTCGTAGTATTATGACCAGGGAGTCAAAATACTATGACCGGGGTCACTTTTTAAAAGATACTGACCGGGTGTAAGTTTTCTATGGGGCCACTTTACTTCGTTACACCGGTCATATATTATAGATAAAGCGAAGCTTTGTTATCCTCATATCCTAAACTATTAACCACAGGTTAACATTATCTAGCAGAACTGTTCCCAGAGTGGTCTAAGTCTGCAATACTGTTTTAAATTACTGCAAAATACATGTATCGATTTCAGGAAGTATGCTATGAGTGGTTGTACAAACTGCTTAGGTCTGAAAAAATATAATCTGGTTTACTGAATATCTATTTCAGACAAGAGAGGAAATTATTCAAAGGAGAAACTTAGTTTACTTTTTCTGAAAGAAATTCTTAACAATCATGACCAGCCGATTCTTTACTCAGAGCTTGAGGAAAAGGTGATAGAGAAGGTGAAATTTACAGATGGGAAATCCTTCAAGGAATTATCTGGATGGTATCTGGAAAATTTCCTGATAAAGTACAAGGATGATTTTGATATTTTTACCAGGAAAACATTAAAACATGTTCGTCTCAAAAGAAAGAAACAGAACAGGTGTCATTTAATGAATGTGCAAACGCCTAGCAGTACAATATACCAAAATGAGGAATATATGGAGAACATTGGTACATCTACATCACATCCACAGTGTGGCACAAATAATGAGTCAAGCGTAACAAATAGTAAGTTTAATCACAAAGAAGATACAACAGATGAATGGACAATTGTAAAAAGAAAGAAAAGGTCACATAGAAACGGAAACGATATCAGACACAATGCTGATTCAGACTCTCATGTGTATAAAGATGTCTATGACTTTGACGAATGTACGTTTGCCTCTCTAATGAGGAGAGGCGAAGGTAGTGA
The DNA here is from genome assembly GCA_963576725.1 of Azorinus chamasolen. Taxonomy (NCBI): domain Eukaryota; kingdom Metazoa; phylum Mollusca; class Bivalvia; order Cardiida; family Solecurtidae; genus Azorinus; species Azorinus chamasolen. Next base: position 5,764,636 of record OY755244.1, read on the forward strand.
CATTTTACATATTTCTAGCTTTAAGGTATATGAGGAAAATCCACTTTTATTTTCACAAAATATTGTTGGCATGTGGAATACACCAAACAGAAGACAGTCATACATCGTTATAGGAATTGAATCAGGCGTATTACATGGAATCAAGGAACCAATTGATGATGATTTGTGTCAGAAATTATTTAGTCAAATATATTTCAGTAATAAACCAACATACAAATGTTACAATGCCTGTTATAATGATAAACTGTTTGGAGTGATACAATTATCGTCAAGTTTTGGTACAGGAACACCCTGTGCTGTAAGGCAAACCATCAGTGACACTGATATTAAATCAGAAATAGGTGACATTTGGGTTCGTAAAGGCCACAGACACGTAATTTATAAAACCACCAATGTCGAATTGACATCTGTTTATCAGTGGTTTTTGGGAAGTGTGACAGAAAGTATGACCAACTTTTCTGAAAGTATAAGAAGATCTGAGACGGAGTCTGTGAAGATGACAATACGACCAACTCTTAATTACCAAGACACAAGTGCAGAAAGTGAAGGTTGTAGTTTAAATAGACCAGTGGCAGAAAAAACGTTTGCTTACTTTTGGAATTCTGTAAACCAGTTTAGAAAAGGCCATTTTGTTTTGATAGCTGGTGATGTCCCAAATACTACAAAGGATTTGGAAGCATTGGCCCTACCTCCTTGGATTTGTGTGTATGACTTCGACGTATTTAGTAATAGCTCAGGTCTCCTGAATGTTGTACAGGACAGACTTGAAAAAGAACGGCACTTACGACTGCGCACATGGAAAGACCCGTCTGAGAATATTTCAGAACATGGAACTTGGTGGTGTTTTATGAGGGGGAGGGAGGAAATTGGTGATTCCCGAACAGACTTAGTAAATAATGCCATTGAAGATATACATGTATGGATGAAACATGTAAGCAATGGACTATACAGTAATTGTGAAACACTTGCAAGATTCAGAGAAGATTACACTGTACTAACCCTTGTGGTACTTTGGCCACAGAATGAGAAATTACTGCAGTTTATTTATAAATTTTTAGATAGGTTATATGAGACTCTGACGTGCTCAGCCAATATAGTTATCTGTTTGAGCAGGGAGCCACAGACTCCCAAAGGCAAAACTAGACTTGATACACTAAGGGAAGATTTTCATGGTAACATATCCATCTGTCAACTTGACTTTCAACAGCTCTGTCAAGGAATACGGAACAACATTTCCTTGATAGAAGGGAACTGTGTTGAATACACTCTTCCAACCAATGAAATTGATACACCTTCGTTGCTTACTGAAACTGATGCAGCCTGGTTAAGAGAAGACTTTGAAGTGTTATATCTAAGCAATCCATACACAAAAAGTTCAGCTGATGACGAAGACGTTGAAGAGGAAATAAATACCTTTTTCAAAGGAGGAAATCTTCACTGGTTTGCATGGTACAAAACGGAAAACAAAGGCAACCAAATTCCTATTGAGCGAACAACAATGAACATAATTCAAGACAAAATAAAAACACACATTGAGGAATTTAAAACTACCATTATTACTCTGTATCATTCTCCAGGTGCTGGTGGCACTACACTTGCACAATCGGTCCTTTGGACATTTCATGATAGGGTGCCTTGTATTCATATGAAACTCAGAACTGGATCCAACATTGACGAACTTGTAAAGAAAATATCATTTCTGAATGATAAAACTGACCTTCCAACATTGTTGTTAATAGACGGGGAGGAAGAATCCAAAGTCAGGTATCTTTCCAGACGTCTCAAGTATACGATAATACTCTATGTGAAACGCTATCCATACCCAATCCGCACAGTTGAAGTCAGAAATACAGTGTATTTGTCAGGGTTCGTGACACATGTTGAAGCATCTAGGTTGGCGACTAAATTAGGAGAGAGGCAGGATAAAAATAAGAAAAAGGCTTTATCCAAACTCAAAGATGACGTGTGTACACATGGTATAAAACACCACCTGTTCGAATTCGGAATGACCATTCATCTGCATGAATTCAAAGGTATTGTTTCTTACGTACAAGGATACCTGCAGCTCGAGAACGTTTCTCCAAACACTGAATTGTTTCCATGGCAGAAATGCCTTGGTTACTTGGCATTGGTTTACTACTACGGACAATCATCTGTTCCATGTCAGTTTTTTGCAGGACTGTTTGGAAAGCCATCAAATTACATTATGGCTCTGGAAGATTTTCCATATCCAATTCAAGAATTTGTTGTGTATGACACAAATGAATCTTGCAAAAACAACCTTAGGATTTGCCATTTCATAGTTGCTAAAGAAATACTCGAGCAGTTGCTGTCAAGGAAATTCAAACATTCAAAGGAGAGGTCAGAAAGATTGAGTTTAGATGCATGTCGCAACCTATCTAAACTCTGCCTCGACTTCATTGAATATGCAAGTAGAAAGAAATCAAGGAACCATGTATTATCAACAACAATAAGGTTTATCCTAACGAAAACCTTCATATTTCGTGACGATAAAGATATGAGCGAAAACCAGGAACAAGTACGACGAAAGCCTGTATTATCAAAGTTAATGATTGACATACCAGGTGGACAACCTTTATTCACAGAGAGATTGGGTGTTCTTCAAAAACTATCTTCTTCTTTTCCAGATGATCCAAATTTCTGGGCACATTTAGGTCGATTCTATGCCTATTGTAGACCTGATGATGAAAAGGAAGCAGAAAAGTGTTTCATAAAGGCGCTTGAACTCTGTGACAAGCAGTGTCAGGGACGGCGTGATGAAGATATAGATGAATGGCTGAAATTATCCATGATGCATATATATCATATGTATGGAATAGTCAAGCAAAGATACGTGTCAAAGTACACAAGAAGGTCACAGAGAGAAAAGGCTGTTGCCTTTGATGAAGAACTGGTTTTTTATGAGACAATGGAAGAGATCGTACCGATAGCGGAAGATGCATGTGAACTATTCAGAAAAAGTAGGGATATTACCCCGGAAACACATCAAGTGTACACATACGCCTATACAGGTGAAATACAAGTTCGTCTGCAAATCTGTGATTTTGTCCTGCGCCACTTTGACTCTGAAAGTGGTGTCAGAAGTATATCTGCCTTTTTTGCATCAACTGCACATTCAGATTGCAAGTTGTTTGTTCAGAACAGCATATCGGCAATCGAAAACTTGATACTGGAGTGTTACACAGATGTGGATCTTGTAGGAGATGACACAACAGGACTTCGAACTCAAGTCGCATGGTACAATAGTCTTTTTAAGAAATCCATAACTTCTATTAAGCCATTAAAAACTGAAAATGGCATCAGCGAAAGAAGACTGCAGATTGCAGCGACGAAATTAAAGTATGGAATGAATAACAACCTGGCAGGAATGGAAAACATTGATAATGAAAAGGACATCAACGGGATTATAGATCTGTATGAAGAGAACTTTAATGATGTGCATATGTTTGGATTTCAAAGTATATACAAACAAAGAGACTTTGACCGTGAGTCCCGCGAATGGATTTTAGCCATTCGACATGAGAAGGTCAAAAAAAACTATTCATTGGAAGATGTTCTCAGTCATGTTGAGAGATGGCACTCTTTAGTCAAATCGCCATTTTCAATGTTTTATCTTTTCATCCTCAGAAGCCTTTTGGGATTTGGAACTGAAGATACACCCGGTAAAACCGATTGTTTGGTGGATGCCATTGCAGCAAAAGAAGAACTGGGCAAAATGACACATCTTGTGATTAGACCAAAGTACCCAAGAGAATGGCTAGGTGTTTCTGGAGAAGGAATTAAAAACCTTATTCCTGGAAAAAGACATGTTGGGGTATCTAATGCAGAAGATAGCAGTGTTACAAATGTTTGTATGTCCAATCTTGCAGTATGCAAGGGGATCATTTTACATCCTAACACGAACAAAGTTGGTGGATTGATTGAATTCAGGCTTCATTTCAAGTCAGTGAAAGTTTTCTTCATTCCAAAGTATGTCAATCTTGTAGGAAAACGATATGTTGGCCGAAAGGTTGAGTTCAAATTAGCATTTACTGTCAGAAATGGATATGAGGCATATAATGTTAAACTGTTGAAACGATATGGCTGCTCGTCATGCAATGCAAAGTTGGAATTCACAAGCGCAGACAATGTCCTGAAATGCAAATGTGGGAATCAGGTACACAAGGATGAAATCAATGAGATTAGATAGACTCGACGGATTATGCTGTTGCAGTGTACATACAAAGTGTGGAAACTAAATTCATTACTTTTTGTTGTACTCCAATTATTATGTAACTATGCGAACGTGTTGGTGAATGAATCATCAATATGTTCATGAATATTTATCATATCTTTGATCAAATTTGGAACAAAATCTTCTTCAAAATTGGAGTTAAAGAGCACCTTTCATTTGATTAAATGTGTATTCAACGTGTTATTTGTAATTTAAAATACGTTTAAGCAAGTTTAGCCTTAAGGCGTAAACTTGCTAGAGGACTTAAAATGACAAACAGTGCATATCTTTATCAAAGGGTTTCTAAAGGGGCCTCTGATCTGGGTCTACACTGTTTGTAAATGACAGTGCATACATGTGTCTCTCATATTTTCATTTTATTTTGATTAAAAATTCTGAAGGAAGATGATCGCCCGAGAGCAAAAATTGCAACACAAAAAGAGAAAATTGCAGACTCGGATTTATTGAGTCTGTTCATGAACAGTAATTGAAAGTGCAACACTGCTCACGCCCCCTAGCACCGGCTTAAGCGGTATTCAATTTTCAGAACAAGAAGTACTGAAATTCATGATCTCGAAGGATCAGAAGGTATAACAACACTGAGAATGAAGTACGGGGCGACGTTTTACGGCCGCCACACAAGTATTTAACACCTGCTGTTGTGAAGATTATAAATTCTGAAGGGAGGTGATCCCCCGAGAGCAAAAATTGCAACACAAAAAGAGAAAATTGCAGACTCGGTTTTATTAAGTCTGTTCATAAACAGTAATTGAAAGTGCAACACTGCTCACGCCCCCTAGCACCGGCTTAAGCGGTATTCAATTTTCAGAACAAGAAGTACTGAAATTCATGATCTCGAAGGATCAGAACGTATAAGTTGAATTCATGAATATGGTACATTTTCAGATTTAGGAAACCATTTAAATACATTTTAACAGATGTGCTTTATATTGTAAATGATATTTTAAATTTTCTCATTCGAAACGTGTTCTGACTGACATTTGCAAACGCATGGCGTCTCATCGGGATCCAAGTTGTTTGACACTTGGTCAATAGTTTCTCAAAAGCTTGGGAGAATTGCATGTAAGAATAAATTATAACAGATCCTACTTTAATGTAAGCATTTTAAAGAAGAGTTAGTGGACAGGCTTTTTTTGTTTTTGACCGCAGTTTTGCAATTAAGGGCTAGTAGACGCTAAATACGCTATTGTTTTTAGCATGAGAAGGGCTACCTTGAATTACATTGCATGCGCAGGTTTTTATATAAATTTAAGAATGGTGGGTTGATTAATAAACACCGTCGCATATGGCTATTTCCGTTTACAATTTTGTGCCAGTTAATGTCTACTACAGAATATTGTTTTTGAATCTAAACCACATTGATTTAGTTATGATGGATTTTTTGGACCCCAAGTTCAATTGCTTAAATATACATCAATTTCTCTTATCCCAGACCTGTCCTAGTACTACTAGGAAATACTTAGCAAGGAAATACCAATTGCCACCACTTCATGAAAAAAAAATATACTGACTGATCTATAAAGCGAATATGTGGCAGATATGATTTCTTTGTTCACCATGCCTGGTTGAGGATACATACTTCCATCTCCCCCTTCCGTTTGTCTGTTGTGTCTTTTCGCGTCTCTTTGTGGTTTTTTATATGCATGTACATTTGCTGTCGTGATGCTGTTCGGGCGACTGTGTGTTTTATATGAGGTGTTTCCTGCATACATGTGTTTTCACTGTATAATTGTGTAAGTGAAACACCTGTTGGGTCATGCTGATTAAATCTTTAAAATGGTAATATTGACATCCTAGTATGGTATTCTTTCAGCTGTTACGGTGGGAGTTATAGCCGTTGTGTAGGGAGGATACGACTTGTATGGTTTGAAATACATGTAGTTTGAAATGGGCTCATCAACGAATCGATGCCCCAAAGAGGGTCCGTCTTTATCCAAATCCCTATGCAGAACACACATTAACAAAAATTGATTGTTAAACATACAAATAAAACCAACAAACATACAGATAAGAGATGTACTGCATATAGAAAGCATGTGACTATCCACAATTATTCAAGTAAATGTAAAACGTTATACAATTTGTAAGTACGGCGTATGCCAAAATGTTGTATGGTGTTTCTACTAATTATACCTATTAATAATGAAACCGGCTAAAATCTGACTAACTAAAGATAAACAAACTAGGTATGGCAGTTACGCCAAATCAATAACAAAACTAAAAATAGACAGGTTTTCCTCAATATATGCTGTGCATGGGATAATTATTAATAAATAAGACAAACATTACGCCATTGGATATCCGATACCGTGGTCTAAAGGATGTGTATGCGGCTTTGCATGCGCGCTACCCAAGTTCGAAACTCGTCTGCGTTTTTATTTTTATTTGTCTGGTTGCTCTTTGTAAATATTTTTTAAATAGTTTTGTCAGTATTTTTTTTCTGTTTTTATCTTTTGAAAAAAAGCTTTTCACATATGTGTTGTTGGGGGAAAGAAAATAAGAAAAAAAAAGATTTGACTTAAGAGGGTTCCGAACTAGGTACTTTTTTGTTCGGATGAGAACGCCTTTATCCACTCGGCTACGGACTACACAAGCATGTCAACATAATCAAATAGTCTTCTCTTTTAAGAAATAACATGGAATATAAATATTCAAGTAAACTAATTATGACGTAACTGTCAGGAATTCCCTGTCGGACTATACCATGACTATATCATGAATGTGTACACGCGATTACTTGTTATTAAAATTAGCTTGCAAAGAGTCCCCAATATACAAACATTTAAAGTTCAGATTTTCAACATGTAGAGTATATTGAGCTTCATTAGAGTTTCCTTTGTTATGCCCCCACAAAGTGGTGGCATATTGGGTTGCTGTTATCCGTACGTACATCCGTCCGTCTGTAGCACATCTAGAAGAATTTGTACCGGCTCTTTCTTGGAAGGCATTTGCCCAATCCACACCAAACTTTACAAACATGTTTGTGGCCATAATATATTGGCCACGTTTGATATGCTCTTTCTTGTAACGTATTTGTCCAATCCTCACCAAACATGTCCGTGGCTAGCATATCCTTGTCAAGTTTGATAGGCATGTAAATCGCTTATGTAGTTTAGGAGTTGCAGCACTTTCATTGCAAAAATGGCATATATCGCTTCAGTCGTTGCATACATGATTATGGCCCTCACTTTCTGTGACAAAAAATCTGAAGTGGGGGCATCAGTGTCCTATGGACACATTTCTAGTGTTAATTACGCTTTGCATAACGATATAATTCTGTGATATGTGATAGAAATACAAATTCAGTACAAAATACACTCTGGTTTTATACAGAGCTGTTGTTTTTATGTTTTGAACTGTCTATTTTGTTCTTCTGTTATAATGTATGAAATAAGTAAATAACTGAAGGCAGAAAATGTTATTTACTGAGATAGGTTTTTAGTTATAGTGTTACTGTTTTGTTAAATACGTTTGCGTTTATTTGGTATGTTTATGATAACCTCTGATTGTACCCAGGTCATTATATCCTTATTTTGCATGTTCCGAATTCAATATAACTAAGCATATATGTTTATATTGTATTTAGACTCGCTTCTGTTTACAGTGCTCTTAACCGTTTACATATATTCAATTGGTTTTGTATTAACTATTATTTTAGTGTTTTGTACTAGATTAATAGTGTAATAAATGTTATGTACTTGTGTAGCAGCAATTACTTACAGTATACATGTATATATGTAATATAATGTTGGCAATGTTAAGTAGGTTCACTTGTACTTATGATGTTTATAGAGTGATTCATGAGGAGTGTCACATTAACCCTTTCAATGCTGGCTGTTTAGAGTGGAATGGCCCATTAGTGATTAACTATAGTATCCTCCCATATGTAAGGCTTTTGAGGAATTTGAATGACAAACGGTGCCGACCCGCATCCGAGGGATCAATTGATACCTCTGATCTGGTTCTACACGTTTTGCTGATATCAGTGACTGTACGTTCCGCATTCAAGGGGTTAAACCATTCCGTGTTAACCCATTTGCTCCCACTATCCCATATACTGGACGTAGGCAAACTGTGTAGACTCTGATCAGACGCCACATAATGCGGCGTCTGATCAGATTTTACACTGTTTGCTGATAGGAATTTCAATATAAAACAAAACAAAATTGAAAATTAAGGCCAGGCACCCCTTAGATAAATAAATTGACTAATCCAATATATATAAACATGGAAGAACTCACTGGGCGCAAATGGGTTAACCATTTATTACTCATTGTAAAAGTGGAGACTCATTTCGTCTGCCACTTTTCGACATTTTATCTGCGATCTCTGAAAACAGTTGAAAGTTGCCAAACCTTTTGCAATGCACTGATACTTTGTTTTGTTTTTAATTGTGAAAAGGCTTGCTTATACAGTAGAGTCTCCTTAATGCGACCACACAATATATTAATCTAGGAAGTCTATTTAAGTAGGTGATTGCCTAATGCGGCTAATATAATACAGAAAGCTCCTTTATGGGTATTCTGCATAACTTCAGTCGTTCGGGAGTTGCGGCCCTTTATTTGCAAAAAATGAATTGAAAAATATCTTGTCCGGACTCTTTCTTGTAAAGTATTTGTCCAGTCCTCAACAAACAACACACGTGTCCGTGGCTAGTATATCCTGGTCAAGTTTGATAGTCATGTAAATCGCTTAAGTAGTTTAGGAGTTGCAGCCCTTTAATTTCCAAAAATGGCATATATCGCTTCAGTCGTTGCATACATGATTATGGCCCTCACTTTCTGTGCCAAAAAATCTGAAGTGGGGGCATCAGTGTCCTATGGACACATTTCTAGTGTTAATTACGCTTTGCATAACGATATGATTCTGTGATAGGTGCTAGAAATACATATTCAGTACAAAATACACTCTGGTTTCATACAGAGCTGTTGATTTTATGTTTTGAACTGTCTATTTTGTTCTTCTGTTATAATGTATGAAATAAGTAAATAACTGAAGACAGAAACTGTTATTTACTGAGATAGGTTTTTAGTTATAGTGTTTTGTACTAGATTAATAGTGTAATAAATGTTATGTACTTGTGTAGCAGCAATTACTTACAGTATACATGTATATATGTAATATAATGTTGGCAATGTTAAGTAGGTTCACTTGTACTTATGATGTTTATAGAGTGATTCATGAGGAGTGTCACATTAACCCTTTCAATGCTGGCTGTTTAGAGTGGAATGGCCCATTAGTGATTAACTATAGTATCCTCCCATATGTAAGGCTTTTGAGGAATTTGAATGACAAACGGTGCCGACCCGCATCCGAGGGATCAATTGATACCTCTGATCTGGTTCTACACGTTTTGCTGATATCAGTGACTGTACGTTCCGCATTCAAGGGGTTAAACCATTCCGTGTTAACCCATTTGCTCCCACTATCCCATATACTGGACGTAGGCAAACTGTGTAGACTCTGATCAGACGCCACATAATGCGGCGTCTGATCAGATTTTACACTGTTTGCTGATAGGAATTTCAATATAAAACAAAACAAAATTGAAAATTAAGGCCAGGCACCCCTTCGATAAATAAATTCACTAATCCAATATAAAAACATGGAAGAATTCACTGGGCACAAATGGGTTAAATATTTTATAAGTCATTGCTAAAGTGGAGACTCACATCATCTGCCACTTTTCGACATTTTATCTGCGATCTCTGAAAACAGTTGAAAGTTAGATATTTCACGGTTCCCAAACCTTTTGCAATGCACTTTGTTTTGTTTTTAATTGTGAAAAGGCTTGCTTATACAGTAGAGTCTCCTTAATGCGACCACACAATATATTAATCTAGGAAGTCTATTTAAGTAGGTTATTGCCTAATGCAGCAAATATAATACAGAAAGCTCCTTTATGAGCATTCTGCATAACTTTAGTCCTGCATTAAGCTATCGCCTGTATACGAATCCAGACTAAGACTTCTTACGAGTGGTCGTACAAGTAAGACTTTACTGTACCATCCTTAAAACTATATATTCTCCTCAGTTTCCGTATAAATCAATCAATACCAAACGTACATTTATTCATGTCATTGAAATAATGCTTATAGCCCATTTTCAGACTGCGTGTATAAATTCAGTTAAATATCAGAGATATATGACTACTACTGCTAAGCTTACAAAAACACCGACTATTTAAGAGATGGAAAACATCGTCGAATTTTACGGAAATCAATGGTTATGTTCCGCTAAGCTCTGACTCCAAATCCATTTTCAAACATCACTATGAATATTAATAAGATGTTTACAACGATGTCTAATTCGGATCAGACAACAATCACGAAATAGAAGTGCACTGTGTATTTTAACCTACATACACATCAAAATGAGTGCGTCTGGTACACATATTAAAATTCAGGTGAATAGCGAACATGTTAACGTTGGTTTCCGTAGCAATCAAATTTCCTCATTTTTCGATGTAAACGACCATTTCTTTTTCATACACTTTAGTAATAGGTTAGTTTTAAGTCTTATTGATTCCGATTCTTCAGTTAATTTGTTATGCAAACTTTGCGAAAATATAAGCAGAGTACAACCTCTCTATAACGGCCACTAAATTGCGTTAATTAGTTGGTATTTAGGGCAGGTGGCTGCTTAAAGCAAGGTGAAAGTAAAACAGAACGCTTCTGGTGGCTGCTTAAAGCAATGTGAAATTAAAACAGAACGCTCCCATAGGAGCGTTCTGTTTTACTTTCTCCTTCCTGTCTTTAAAACAAACTATTTGATATAATTTAGTGGCCGTTATAGAGAGGTTTTACTGTATATCTGTAACCCCTTTCGGTGCCCAATTTCTACTTGTAATCTGAATTTCCAAGTTTGTTAAACCATTCGATAAAATGGGGGAATATAAGGTAAATAAATGCAAATTTCAAAGGAATAAAGCACAGATATAGAAATAGAGATTGAACCAAAAAGTGAAGTGCCTGCTCAGACGCCGCCTTAAAAAGGCGGCGTCTGATCTGGGACTGCACTATTTGTCGTGATGCATTTATGTGACAATGGCGGTGAAATGGTATGAAAGAATATATTATTTCGTTACGATTGATGAATTAAATTATGTAAAACAATTCCCAAAATGCATTCTTAGTTTATAATTTATTCATAAAATTTGTTTCACATGTATTTCAGCTCGCATGAGCTGAAAGTGTTCAATGTGAGCTATTTTGATAGTGCTTTGTTCGTCGTTGTTCGTCTTCCGCCCACCAACAGTTGACTTTGAGAAAATTCTCTTTTAAAAACGCCTGCGTCAAGTTCATTGAGTTATGAGGTCGTCTTTCACCTTCAAAGAATTTTAATCCATGTGAAACTTTTTCGCCACAGCAACCGAAAGGATAAACGTTTTGACAATCGTCTTGTGTTCCCTCTTTTCACTGCCATAAATTGTCGTCTGCAAACGTTGTTGTCTGCTGCTACATTTTTCGTTTGCTAATATTCTCCCCTTTTCTCTCAAAAATATTACTATAGAAGCAAAAGTTTCGATCTTGATGAGACGCCGAGTTATTCGGTGTCTCATCTGGATCCAAACGGTTTGCATAGGTAAATACACATGTGACATTGAAAGCTAAAGAGTTAAATGTCTATGCGGATTTCGATGTCATGGTCCTATGTTGACCTACTACCAAACGGTTCAAAGCACGACCTCCAGGGTTGGGGTTAATTTCCTTAATATGTCTATAAGCACTATGATAACCACTTTTTTGGCCGGATTGCTCGCAATCCAGGCTTATAGATTGGCGAATGCCGTCCGTCCGTCCGTCCGGCCGTCTGTCCGGTTGACCTTTTTGTTTGAGTTAGTTATAGCCAAAGTATAATACCTACAGTAACCAAACTTGGCATGTGGGTTCAGAATGAGGATCACATTACATGTCATAGGTTAGCATGTTACTATGACCCCTTTTTGACCTAGTTTTTACGCTTTATTGACTTAGAGAATTTCCAGGTTGACCTTTTTGTTTGTGTTAGTTATAGCCAAAGTATAACACCTACAGTAACCAAACTTGGCATGTGGGTTCATAATGAGGGTCACATTACATGTCATAGGTTAGTAGGTTATTATGACCCCTTTTTGATCTAGTACGCTTTATTGACTTAGAGAATTTCCAGGTTGACCTTTTTGTTTCTGATCGATAACTAATAAACGACTTGGCCTAGAATCTTCAAACTTGCTGTGGTGGTTGGTCATGACAACTAGATGAATCCTATAATTTTTGAGTTCACTAGGTCAAAGGTCAATGTCACAATGGCCTTAACTGGTGAAATAGTTTCCGATCAATAACTGCTCAAGGGATTGGCTTTGGATCTTTAAACTTGCTGTGATGATTTGTCATGACAACTAGATGACCCCTAATGCTTTTGAGGTCACTAGGTCAAAGGCCAAGGTCACCATGACCTTAACTGGTGAAATGGTTTCCGATCAATAACTGCTCAAGGGTTTGGTTTAGAATCTTCAAACTTGCTGTTGTAGTTGGTCATGACCACTGGATGACTCCTATTGTTTTTGAGGTCACTAGGTCAAAGGTCAAGGTCACCATGACCGTAATTGGTAAAATTGTTTCTGATCAATAACTGCTCATGGGTTTGGCTTATGATCTTCAAATTTGCTGTGGTGGTTGGTCATGACAACTAGATGAGCCCTCTTGTTTTTGAGGTCACTAGGTGTAAGGTCAAGTTCACCATGACTATAACTGGTGAAATGGTTTCCAGTCAATAACTGCTGACGGGTTTGGCTTAGGATCTTCAAACTTGCTGTGGTGGTTTGTCATGACCACTAGATGACCCCTAATGTTTTTAGGTCACTAGGTCAAAGGTCAAGGTCATCATGACATTAACAGGTAAATTGGTTTCCAATCAATAGCTGATCAAGGGTTTGGTTTAGGATCTTTAAACTTACTGTGGTGGTTGGTCATGACAACTAGATGACCCCTATTGTTTTAGAGGTCACTAGGTCAAAGATTAAGGTCACCATGACCGTAACTGATGAAATGGTTTCAAATAATAACTGCTCAATGGTTTGGTTGGGGATCTTCAAACTTGCTGTGGAGGTTGGTCGTGACCACTAGATGGCCCCTATAGTTGTTGAGGTCACTAGGTCAAAGGTCAAGGTCACCATTACCTTAACTTCTGAAATGTTTTCAGATCAATAAATGATTAGTGGTTTGGCTTAGGATCGTCAAAGTTGCTGTGGAGTTTAGTCATGACCACTAGATGACCCCTATAGTTGAGGTCACTAGAACAAAGGTCAGGGGGTCTGGGGATATACATGTTTTACAAACATCTCTTGATTGTTATGCTTCAATGAATTTCTAGATTGACCTTTTTAACATGTGGAGTCATAATGAGGAACTCATTACATGCAATTGGAATATGTTTAACTATTTATTATGCCTTCAGCATCTGCTGATGCAGAAATGTACAATGTATAATGATTGTCTGTTCATCTATATCACTTTAATCGGCAATCCAGCCATACCGACATTGGCGGTTTCTTGTTACTTTATACGGCTACCCCCACTTTAATAACCACCGTTTGAAACCACTTGGTAGATATCGATATAAGATTGTGTTTTTAAAAGGCACGGAATTTGTTTCATATACTGCTAAAAGAGTTTCCTCTGAAATCACTGGGATGTTTTCAATATACTTTTGAAGTTTTCCTTAGGTAACCCCTTACCATTTCTTTCAAGGCTTTTTCATATGCGAAATGTATCCTGAAACCTAGTTTCTAACGCAGCACTATGTTAAGAGTTTAAAAGAATTAGGTAATAAATGTGGGAAATAAATGCAATAGGTAAATGTTGTAGTGTTTTAGTCCTTACAATATAACACACGAACAGAAAAAATTAAGATACCTGCGACACATGTAACATGTAGTATAATGGTTATTGTATTACCAGTATTAAATGTGTGTAATCTTATCAAGTTTTAAAGTTCGCCATTAATCAATGTGATTATGTCTACATAATTTTAAACAGTATATACGCTCCCATAGGAGTCTTTGTCCTATGTTTATTTTGTATATTCAATGGAAAAGACGAGTATGTAATATATTTGAACATAACGTAAGTGTGTTCTAATTCCCCAAAATAGAGCAGATCCAAGTTGAAAGTTTCTTTTCAAAAGTTTAATCTGGATAAAATCTGTTAGAAATTTTGATAGAACTTCTAATTAAAGAATTGTTCGATGTGTCTGTTGAGCTGTGGCTTTCGGTTTCTTACCCATTCCACTGTGTATTTAACCGTTTTTATTCTTTTTTCAAGTAGATGCGAAATAATGAATTACCGTATTATCTCTATAATAATGTACACTCCATTTGTATCAAAGGGTGTGTTATCCATTTTTACAGCTTTTTGATAGTTGTAAGATCCGGATCTACACTGTTTGTAAAAGAATATTAAGACAGAAGGAAGGGAAAGAACACCAAAAGCATACTTTTGTCAATCGTGTAGTTGTTTAAACTGTTCCAGATCTTATTTATATTATATGTGCTCATTGCTCTTCTTATTACACTAAGTCTTAGTATTCATGGAAATATCAGTATGACTTGAAAATGTAGTTTTGTAATTCCTGAAAACTAATTGCCTTTCATCAGAAAAAACTATTTTGTTCTATTAATAACACATAAAACAAATCCATATCAGACACTTCATGCAGAAGTTTCTGATTAGGGACTTTTCTGTTTTTGTGAAAAGATATTTTAGAAAAGGGTACTGAACATATATAATTGATACACTATTATTTAGTATGCTTATTTAATATGATTTTTATTTGTTTAAAGTTGTCATATTGTATGAAATGTACTTATTTTGAGGGCCTCGGGGGCGGGGGATATGAGTATTTTGACTAACTGAGCTACCCTCGTAAAAGAAAGTATTTCATTCATTCATTCATTCATAGACACGGTGTGCAAATGGAACGGATCCATGTAGGAAACTTTCCTTGGTTCAGTTCTATTTGTTTATGCAGTTTGTATTATTATGCTGATTTCTTTTTGCATTATTGAAATGGTTTAGCATAATTACTGCATTGGGCACATTGTTTATCAATATGTTCTGTGATTGCTATTTTTGCATATAAGTGTATGAATGCGCTGATTAACAAGTCCTCGGGAAAGATTAGCCATTCTAATAGGCTAATCGAGCTACCCTCATTAAACAAAGTATTTTAGCATTCATTCGTTCATTCATTTAGATTACTTGGGTTACTCTCAAGCCTTTCATTCATTCATTCATTCAATTCGTCATGAACATTGTGCATACAGTTTGGATCCAGATGAGGCGATGAATGACTCTACATCTCATCAGCTTTAATTAGTTTACACAATAACTGCATTTTTCTAAATTTGAAGCAGAGTACTTTTCATTTAACTAATACTTAGCAAATATATGTTCTCGTATTTATAGTAATGACAGCGTGGGTAAATGACGTCACAGCTATGTGGTTTTAATAGCGCTTGCATCTATCCATCTGAATCGGGGTCAAATGTCATTTAAGCATTTCATTTGTTTGGTGCAACACTTAAGCTAGATTTATATTAACTAGTGGCAATTAAAAACTATGACACCAGATTGGATCCAGATTAGACGCCAAGTTAGGCTACTCGGAGTTTTATCAGGATCCAAATGCGTGTCCTTGAAGAATAGATCTGCAAAATGAAGCAGACAACGTTATCAATCATAAAGACGCAACATTACTTAGCGAGCAATGGGTTAATCTGAACAATGATTGATTGATTGATTTCTTGTGATTTCTGTGTTTTACTGTTTTGTATTTTGTATAAAATGCTTTTGTTTGAGGGACTCAAGGTAGATTAGTTATTATAACTAATTGAGCTATCCTCGTTAAATAAAGTATTTCATTAATTTATTTCATTCATTTCATTCATTCAAATTGCATCCTGTTGGAAATATGAGCAAAGTGTTAATGAAGTCTGTCTAATTTACCAAGGTTATAAGATTTAAATCATTGTAAGGCTAATTTCTACTAGGATGTATAGACAGCTGAGTTGGATTTAAGATTACCATTTCCTTCTCTTACTGTTAAATGTCGTACTACCCATACGTAATCTGATCTACATAAGAAAATACAGTGAAACCTCTCTAAACCGGACATTAAATTTGGTATAAATATCGGTCATGGAGACAGATGGAAGCTTAATGCAGGATGAAAGCTCATCTGAGAGCTTTCTGCATGACGTTCACTCTGCATTAAGCAGTTACCTGCCTAAATATCTAAATTCTTCTCTACTAGAATTCAGGTTTAGAGGGTTTTTTTTACTGTATTTGGTTACAAACAAACGACAAGGTCCAACTTGCTTGTAATCTCAAACACGGTATGACAAGCATAGACGTTGCATCCTATCGATTCATATGTAATCTTTCAATATCGTGATAAAGCCATTTTCGTTTGTAAATATGTAAGACTCAAATCGAGGGCCGGTCCCAGATCGAGGGCCGATTCGAAAATCGTGGGCCGATCCAAAATCGTGGGCCGTTTGCTCCCTAATCGTGGGCCGATTTATAACACACAAAAACACAAATAGACAGATCACCAATTTGATATAGATCTAAATGCCCACAGCAATGTAAAAGGGTTCCATACTCATTAAAAACTGCAGATTCATCTAAAATTTTAAAAACGTAGATCTATATAGACTGGTGGAGTTAAAGAAAATAAGAGTCCAAATAATGGTGACGCGAAATGATACGACGTCGAAACAGACGACGTTGTGCGTAAATGACGTCATATTTTTTTCAACCGTAGATGTCGGAGTGAAACTAGATCTAGTTCAGAACCGGAGACAACCCATGTCAAAAGATCCGAACTCCAATTGGTTCCGGAAAGAGATGGATTATATAACAGAATTTGCGTGATTGAAGGCTTAAAATCCTATGTGGGGGGGGGGGGGGGGGGGGGTTAAAGCGCCTTTCAAGATTTCAGAAAACATGCAACGATTTTGGATCGGCCCACGATTTGCAAATCGGCCCTCGATCTGGGACCGACCCACGATTTGAGTCTTACAAATATACTATTTCTTATTAACCCATTGTTTACATATTGGATTAGTTAAAAAAAATTATCTAAGGGGTGCCTGGTCTTAATTTTCAATTTCGTTTTGTTTTATATAACAATTCCTATCAGCAAACAGTGTAGACTCTGATCAGACGCCGCGTTATGCGTCGTCTGATCAGAGTCTACACTGTTTACCTATGCCCCTTATATGGGATCGTGGGAACAAATGGGTAAAAACTGTAAACACTGCTAACCCCCTCCCAGCAACAAATTTGGTGATCCCGCACACAATGGAACGTACCTATACAATACAATTTGTTTAACCATTGAATTTGTAACTGTTATTAAGAGCAATATTTATTGGATGTAAGCGAATATGACGACACTAGAGACACCCGGAACATTTCAGATCAATATATTAAACATTCTTATATATTCTTCTATACTATTAATCTTTATTTTTCTTATATTAACGCTGGTATATAAGCAAAATATTACACTAAAGTACTGCACGAGAATATCCATTTATCTAATATCAGTTTCCAGTATCGAAATGTGGCCGACTACTGATAACAGTTTCCGATTGTAATTTTGAAATACAATCAAATTACAGTGATCCATTTCTAACAAGGTTCAATAATAGGCGGAATCATTTATCAAGGGTCTCTGCAGGATCATTTATTAATTGAACAGAGTCCTCCTAGTCATCTGAAATTAGAGTCAACACTCACAATGGGCGTAGATGGTATAGATAATCTTGTTGGGCATTTCTGTAAGTTTTCAATATCCTGAAACAAGCCTAAAATACCAAGAAAACATCGAAAACTGGAACCTAAAGCAGTATAAAAATAAGAACGGTATAAGACTTGGTTTGGCTAGGTGTGGTAAAAGAGTAATATGGACGGTGTACATGTATACCTCTTGCGCCTCCAATTACGACTTTATCCCCTTGAATATATTCGCACATTTATCTAAAAACTCGAAACAGAGAAGGGATGATATTAGAGTACTTATAGAACATGATTTAAATATGTGTGGAGTAAGATCAGCAATTCTATAGTATTACACATTTTCATCTTTTGTAACAATCTTTGTCTGGAACATTTATTACGTAAAGGTAAACTTTGAACTTGTTTTAATAATATTGAAACGCACTCTTCTCAGTTGAGTAAATGACTCACAGAAGACTGCAAGAGTTAAACCATTTATTATAATCCAAACATCGAGCTAACTGCCCCGCACAAATCAAACCAATCGTATTTATAGGAGACGCAGCTCCGTTACACGTGCAACCTCTGCAAACTAACTCCATTGCATGAAATAAAACACAAACATGAATTAAGACATCTCACAGCTCCGTTACACGAAAAGCACCATGAAGCTATGCTTCAGTGTGTGTTTCATGTAACAATATAAGCTCCATTTGCTCCGTTGCATGATAAGCAAGATTCTAAAGGAATCGTAAAGTAAACATAGAAAAGGAGAAAAACGTACACAATGATGAGGTCAATGAACAATAATGAACAACAACCAGTTTAGCTGACCGACATATGAGTAGACTGGCAGAAAGACATACAGACAGGAAGAAAGGCAGACAGACAGACAGATAGATAGACCAACAGACAGGCATACAGACAGGAAGAAAGGCAGACAGACAGATAGACCAACAGACAGACATACAGACAGACAGATAGATAGACAGAAAGACAAACAGATTAAGTATGAAAATAATGATAACAGAGGCAAACATCCCATAAAACAATGTAAAAGACGTTTTTTGTTACTCATGCCCCTTTTGAGCAAGCATGAACTACCACTGTTCATAAACTTTAATACGACAGAATCCATTAGAAACACAAAAAAACCATTAATCAACATATGACCACTTGTCCAAGCTAGAGAAAGTTTCCTCATGAATGGTTTCATCGTCAATTGTAGTGATTACCTTCTTCCATGTCATACTAACTATGTAGTGAAAACACTTTTTACCTCTAGCACTAGAGATTTCATTCCCAAGAATATCATTGTCTGAGTCTATTACTATGACGTCATTATCACTGTCATTCATTTCATCCTCACTCATTTCACCACCGTAAGTGTCCACTTCTATAAAACCTGTGTCACTTACACTGTCTCTTTCTTCTTTTTCAATCTCCTCTTCTTCACTATACCTCTCGTCTTCCTTGTCCTGCCCACCAGACTGTAGTATCTCACTCTCCTCGGTATCACTACTAATATCAACAATGTCTGATTGACTATAATTCTCCACTTCAGGAATGTCAGCAGGGTTCTGAACACTGTGTACCATCCCTAATTCACCAATGTCTCCACTAACACTTTCACCGAATAATATTCCCTCATGAAACATCTCATCTACCAGTACTGTATCGTGTCCGCTGTCTCTATCTACATCATCTCTTTACACAACTCTTCTAGATAATTTACCTCATCTAGTTCACCACTGTTGTCAAACTCTCTCGCTATCTCATCTAAAAGAATAGGAATCTCACTAGTATCCAAAGGTAGGTATGCTTCAGTTTCATCGTCAGGTGCTTCATTTTCATCAATACTGATATCCTCAACTTCCGGATAATATGAAGTAATATTTTGTCGGCAGTCCTCAGACGGCACGCACATTTCTTCAATAATGTTAATGGATGAGCTATATGCATATCTCCTAGCCGTGACAGCATCTAACAAGTGAACATTCTGCAGATGGACTTTCAAGTATCCCCTCCGAATAAATCTTCTTTTGCACATTTCTATCACGCATGGATGATATTCAATGTTCATGTGTCTTTCCTTGATGTGGCGTATAAGGTTCTTCTTATATTTGAATTCTCACCGACAATGGTCACACACGTGGCACATAATTCCTTTAGTTATCACTAATAGAGTAAGTTCTGATAAAATTTTGTTAACCGTACCCTCTGGCGTTCACGTGAAGAATGAGCGACCCTAACACCTTTCTGTTCTACATCACGTGGCACTCTAATTTGCTCCGTTGCACGGGATCTCTGAATAGCACTTCCGGAGCAGTACAGATTCGTTTGCTCCGTTACAGGTTTTGCACGTTCTGATCGTGGTATCCGTGACGGTTGCTCTCCACCTGTCATATAAGATCTACTGATATGCTCCGTTGAATTTGTATTTGCTTCACTAATGGCACTTTTTGACGGAGAGTTATTAGGAGACTTTTCGTACTGAGTAACTTCGCCCCTAACTGATTCGTCCCCTGAGTAATTCCACGCGTGTTCTATATCCACTGAATCACATGGTAATACAACACTTTCGCCCATTGCAACATAAAAACAACCATTTTCGTCGAACTCGGGCCTTACGAAACCGAACTTTCTATTATTCACCACTGGCCGAATCTAATGATGTGTCGACACTTGCTCTCGAATCTGACTCATAAACTGTATCTTTTTTTCCATGAACCACGGATTGGATTATACCCGCTCCTGCATAAAAACCTTGAATATCTGGAAATTGCACCTCTGGACTATTGCCAGTTTGAACTTCTTCTCTCTCTAGAGCAATGGGTTTCTTCCCGAAATATGGTTTTAGGTTGTCACCATGAATCACAACACAGGGTGACTCTTCAGAATGTTTTATTTTAAATAGCACATCACAAATCTTCTCTACGATTATCCAAGGACCAGTCCAGTGCCTACTTATCTTAGATTTTGATCCAACGACGACCTGCTTCTGATTTCTCCAAACCAGATTCCCGGGCTTATACGTATATTCTTTCACTATTGCATCATACTGCTTCTTTTGCCTACTTGCAGATCTTTGTAAATTCTCACGAACCATGGAATAAATTCTCCTTAGTTTTTCTCTCAGTTTGAAGGAATACAGTCTTTCATCACTTATTTCATAATCCTTTTCTTCTCTAATCGGATCAGAGAGCAAGTCAATAGGCATTTGCATTTCTTCTCCATACAACATTCGGTGTGGGCTAATACCGGTACTGTCATGTGGAATCGAATTATAGGCCATAGCCACAAAATCTAAATGCTTATCCCAATCTCTCTGGTCTTCACGCACAAACTTTGCCAAAACATTCTGAATAGACCTGTTCATTTTCTCAATCATCCCATTTGCTCGTGGATGGAACAGCGTTGTTCTATTTTTAGTAATTTCAAGCATCTTACAAAGTTCATTGAAAAGAGCACTTTCGAATTGTCTTCCTTGGTCTGAAAATATTTCCCTTGGGCAACCATATCTTTTTATCCAACCTCAAAAGAGAAAGTCAGCAACTGTGCTTGCTTTGATACCTGGCAGAGGAAACATTTCTGTAATCTTCGTAAAATAACCACTGATGACCAGAATATAAGCATTACCTTTCTCAGACTTTGGATATGGTCCAGCCAGATCCATGCCGATCCTTTCAAACTTCCCTCCTTCTAGATAAGTCTGTAACCTGTGTCTTTTTTCCTTGGTGGATCTTTAGCCTCGCCACATATCTGACAAGCTCGCACATAGTCTGAAACCGTCTCAACCATTCTATGCCAATAAAATGGACACATATTGGCACGCTCCAAAGATTTCTTCATCCCAAGATGTCCTGGCGCGTGTGAATCATGAATATACCACAGTATGTTTATCACGAGAGAATTTGGCAAGCAAATTCTCCACTTGCACTCGTCTGAAGAATACTCCCACCTCATACACAACACACCATTCACGATATTCAATATATTCCATCTTGCAATCCAGAATTTCACCTCTGGACTTTTACTGGATACGTCTGACCATTGCGGTTTGTCTGTATCGTCTTCTTTAAGTTTGAACACAAAACCTAAGCAATCGTCTTCTTGCTGCCTTCGCCTAAGCATCTCTAGGCTAACTGATTCACCTGCAGGTTCTGGTCGAGGTATAGTTGGTTCTGGTCTATTGGGCTTTCTGCCACGTTTTCTGTTCTTTTTTCTAGGTGAAACATTAGGAACACGAACCTGCTCCTCCTCTGAATCACTCTCAAACAAACCTGCTATATTAACAGTCTTCTCTGAACAATCTTTATTAGTGCAACACAAAGTACAAGAACTGCCTTCACATAAGTAAGAATAATGGTCCTTAACTATAGCACTATATACACCTTTATGACCTGCAGGAACCACAAATGATCACCCGAGGTAATCCTTTCCTTCTTTTCCTAGAACTAGGCGTTTCGGAAACGCCACTTTTCAAGATAACAAACTCTCTATTTTCATGATCGAAGTTACACTTGAAGAAATTGATAACATCTTCACCAAGCAAGTTATGGGTGACACCTCCAACAATAACAGGGAAATACAACTCGTACTCACCAAACTTCAACAGTAAAGTTGTTTCACCATCACTACGGACTTTATCCCCATTGGCGGTCACAAAATTTCGTTTCGATGATATGATGCCTGGTCGTAGTGAATATGGGATTTTTCTAAATGTTTCTAAAGTAACAAATGTGCTCTTTGCACATGTGTCCACCTTCCAGGAGACTGGTAGGCCACATACCTTCCCGGATATTCGCATACCGGAATCTGAACTTTACACGCACGGAATTATCACTCTTAGTAGGCCTTTCTTCAAACCCGACCTTCCCGTGGCCTACCGGGTCGGTCCTTTCTAGTTTAAAGGTTCCATCTCCTTTTTGTGTGTCCTCTTCTCTTCCTTGACTGCTGAAACCTCGATAATTGCTCCGTCCACCTCTTCCTCTACCTCTCCATTGTACATCAAACACTTGATTTTGTTTCCATCGAGGATACCAACGTTCGTTTTCCATCTCACGTAAAGACTCTTCTTGAATTGCACTAGTTACTGCTTCCTGAATAGTTCCTGGCCGCATACGCTTCACTGCTAATCTAAAATCTGGTACGTCATGACAATTATTCAGAAATGTAGTTAGAGCATGTTCGTTGACCATTTCAGCATTACCTGGATAGGCTTTTCTATACAACTCCTCTAAAGCTTGTCCAAATTCTCTGAGAGCTTCAGTGTTAAGTTTCTTTCTTGACTTGGCGTCCGCTAGGTAACTTTCCTTCATATTGAGAATACCAAACCTTCGTTCTAAACTGTCAAGTAGGCTATTCAGATTCCCTTGGACTTGCTCAGGGAGACCATAGGCATACGACTCAGCCTGGCCCCTGAGAGAACACAACAACATCCTTCTCGCGTATTCATTATCCCATCTATTGAGAAGAGCGATATTCTCATAGTATCTCCTAAATTCGTTCCACACGTCGGGCCCTTGTCCAGTGAAGGTTCGCCTGCACGGGACTTCACGTTTCGTAGAACTACAAATGTTAGCATTATCACGCTCAACCGATTCATTAATTTGGGATAGTGGTGATGTCAAGTCCGTGTGTTGATCTGGTGATTCCCCTTGTTTACCGATATTCAAGGTAGCCATAATTGAGAACAAAAACATTATTGTTAACCCAGCACAGACACCAATCCAAGGTTGTTCAAAGTAGTAACGTACCTTTCCATGAAAAGTTCTCATTGACTGCTCCAGGTTTTGACTTATCGAATAGAAACCGAAAACACTAAACAATATAATCCAAAGCAGAACGAACATTTTCCACTTCCGAGCAAGTCCTGAAGAACCCCTTCTCTTTGGGGCTGGTTTTAACACAAATGTTGGTGTATCAAAGTGTGGTTGAGCAGGTGGTGTTGACTCGGCAGTTGGAGTTGTTGGTTGAAAACTCGATGAAAAGAAACTTTGGCCTAAACCGGAACCTCCACCAGCACTACGAGCCTCTACACGACTGACACCAGCACTAACTCGAAACGGAGTTGTTGGAGAAGCCATGGAGTCCTGCATGCCGTCAAATAAATACTCAACACAAAAATAGAGAGGCACTGAATCCAAAATCCCACTGGATTTTCACAGAATAGCACAAATACTATCCAACCGCTGCCACCAATGAAACGCACTCTTCTCAGTTGAGTAAATGATTCACAGAAGACTGCAACAGTTTAACCATTTATTATAATCCAAACATCGAGCTAACTGCCCAGCACAAATCAAACCAATCGTATTTATAGGAGACGCAGCTCCGTTACACGTGCAACCTCTGCAAACT
This sequence comes from Azorinus chamasolen, assembly GCA_963576725.1. Taxonomy (NCBI): domain Eukaryota; kingdom Metazoa; phylum Mollusca; class Bivalvia; order Cardiida; family Solecurtidae; genus Azorinus; species Azorinus chamasolen. The sequence goes on from OY755244.1 coordinate 5,789,020, forward strand.
AACTCCGTTGCATGAAATAAAACACAAACATGAATTAAGACATCTCACAGCTCCGTTACACGAAAAGCACTATGAAGCTATGCTTCAGTGTGTGTTTCATGTAACAATATAAGCTCCATTTGCTCCGTTGCATGATAAGCAAGATTATAAAGGAATCGTAAAGTAAACATAGAAAAGGAGAAAAACGTACACAATGATGAAGTCAAAGAACAATAATGAACAACAACCAGTTTAACTGACCGACATATGAGTAGACTGGCAGAAAGACATACAGACAGGAAGAAAGGCAGACAGACAGACAGATAGATAGATAGACCAACAGACAGCCATACAGACAGGAAGAAAGGCAGACAGACAGATAGACCAACAGACAGACATACAGACAGACAGATAGATAGACAGAAAGACAAACTGATTAAGTATGAAAATAATGATAAAAGAGGCAAATATCCCATAAAACAATGTAAAAGACGTTTTTCGTTACAATATTATATTATTAGCATTTTATTTTTCGTTCCTCTTCTGGGTCATTTCTTCTCAACCTGGTACAAATACGTACCCTGATCAGGGTCTACTCTGTTTGCGAAGGCGTAGAAAGGCGCACTTATGGAGTAAAGGGTGTAATAATAAGATATATTATATATATTGCTCTATATATAATTTACATTTAATTAACCCTCATGTGTAAGTCAAATTAAGATCGTGTCAACGTACTAAAACCAATTGTAAGGGGTGGAGGTGGGCAAACTTAAATGTTGACAACAAAGTATAGTATAACCTCTCTATAGCGGCCACTAAATTTTGTTATATATAGGAGCGTTCTGTTTCACTTTCACCTTGCTTTAAGCAGCCACCTGTCTTTAACACGAAATACTTGATGTAATTTAGTGGCCGTTATAGAGAAGTTTTACTGTAGTAGACAGTAGGAGTTTGTACTATGTAATATAACAGAGCAGCAGATAAATGTGCGTATTCAAATTTCTCCACCAAACCCTATGTTGTTACCACTCTCTAGAATCATCTCGGAGAGACAACTCGAAAGAGTGGTCACAACATAAGGTTGGGTGGAGAAATGAAGGAGCTTTTCTGGAATATGTTTTAATTTACGCATTTTATCTAGGTCTCTGATATGGTAAAATGAAATATTTCATTTCTTCGCTAAACCCTATCTTGCTGGTATTCATCTTCAGAATCGTATCGGAGAATAGCAGCAAGATTAGGATAGTCTGAGAAATGAGAGCTTTTGATAGATAAGTACGCTTCTTGTCTACTACCTTGGTAGGAATAACTTGTTTAACCCTTCTCTTGCTGAATTTTAAAATACATTTCTCCTTCTTCACCCATGTCCTGTTGTTTAATTACATATATCTTCACTGTGTACAAGTAATTTGCTGTGCAATCACTGATGTAGAGTGCACTGGTTGCACAATCAACACTTGTAAATAGTGCAGACCCTGATGAGACAGCTCCTGCAGGAGCTGTCTCATCTGGGTCTTCACTATTTGCAGGTAGGTAATTTGACGTGTGAATAGCAAGCGAAGGGTTAACCTATCCCTTTTGTAAACGTGCCCATACCCATATAGGGTTTATTACATCCTCGAAACGAAGTGGGGGGCATTTTTCATCTTATTATTATTAATTCTTCCGATTCTTTTTCTTATTATTTTTTCTTCTGCCTTGAACTTGTCCGGCACATTAATTTTTTCAGTAATAGCTCGAAACTAATAATTATTCACATAGATATTGCTGGTTATGTGCAGACGAGCATCCCACTTTTGGTGTTTTAATGATGCCATGGTAACCGAATGGTTCTGATTGGTCGAAATTTATATATTGTTTGACGAAGTTAGATATTGTTCGATTTTGCTGTAAATTGGTATCCCATGATATTTTAGCATTTGATTGGCAGGAGTTTGGAAAGTATTGGTTGCTAAGGTAACGTAATGGTTGGCTCTATTTAGTTGGATGAAAGTTAGTTTTGGTCGATTTTTCTGAAAATTAGTATGTCGTGATATTTCGGTACTCCGAATTGATTGGTAGATGCTTCGAAAGTATAACGGGCTCTGATCTGTTGAAATTTGAATGTTGATCGATTTTGCTGGAAATCGGTATGTAGGAGTATTAGGGTATCCTGATCTCAATCGTAGGTGTTTCAAAACAGTTGGTTGTCATGGTAACGGAGTGGTGTCCTCTGATTGGTCACAATTTAGATATTACTCGTTTTTACTGAAATTAGTTAGCAGGGGTACATGACATAATGGTGGGTATTTCAAACGTGTTTGTTGTCATGTTACCAGGCGATGACATGTGATTGGTTGAACTTTAGAAATTTTACTCATCAATACCTGTTGTTTATTTCGTTTTTGGAAAGGCTGTAACGGATTCCGCTACAATTAGATCTTGTTCGATATTTGTATTTCAATTATAATATTTAGATAATACAGAAAATACTCTGTAAACTGGAATTCCACATTAATATCAACGCCGGTCATTATCATGTTGTCAAAAAGGAACCTTCTGCATTAAGCCGCGACCTGTCCATATAACATATCTTATTAAAGACCTGTTCCGATTGAGAGGAGTTTCACTGTATAGTACACTTTTAGCTGATACTGCACATAGTAAATTTTAATGTAACGTTCAAAAACAGAATGCAAGCAGTGCGAATATCATTTATGATTACTTTTGGCAAAAATATAAAAGAAATAATTATAAGAATAATACGCATTTACATGCAATACCTGTTTAATCTACGAGAATGCAAGAAAATGAAGTAACATTCATTCATGGATAAATTAGGGCTATTCACTCTCAATGGTAATATACCAAACTGTACAATCACTAACATGCTACTTATGGCACTGTGTCTGTGATATGATAACTTTCTTGTTTGTCAAATCGTAAAGTATAAACTTAACTTTTTACCTGTTCAATTTTATGTAAAAATAATGACATCATGAATATGTCTTAGATGATTGGTTTGATATAAAGTTTTCAGGGGAATGTTTGTTTTTGCTTTGACAAAACAACTGGTGGACTCAGTTCTGTATTATAATGTCATAATCAAACAGAACAGACGTTGATCAGGCGGCTCCCTCAGGAGTCGACTGATCAGACTCTGCTCTGTTTGCAAAGGAGTGAAAAAGCGTTTATATGAAGGAAATGGTTAACCCATTTACCCCATAGCGATTGACCAAAGCAGTTGTTATCATTTACTCATTGTATGCATTAACTCTAAAATAATAAGTAAACTTCCACATTTAAGAGTCACAAGTAATAAATTGCTGTACAGCAAAGGGAGTAAGTGCTGCGGCAAAACAAAGTCTACCATTATGTAGACATAATTATGTATATTTAGACTGAAGAGTATAGTGTTTATCACTTGAGCATTGGACAGCAAAGTAGTTTTAAACTGTATAGACCCTGGTAAAGTACCAATTTTATTTTGAGTATACTACTATACAAAAGGCTAGTCTTCTGATGCTGATATGAATTAATTATGCTTGGAGGTAATAAGAATAGCAAACGTCGGGTATAGAAAAGGAACAACAAAGTTAAAGATTAATTATCTTTATTTTAAAAAAGCTTCTAAATAATATACAATAGCAAAGGAACACTTTTGGTGTTGATAGCAAAATTAAAACTACTAGGTAAATGGCAATTGGGGACATTAGTTAGTTGTTTTCTCTTGATAAAAGTAGAAGCTTTTTTGAAAAAAAAATCATGGCTCCTTTTATTTGAAAACCCTTTTTTATCCTTGATGCACATGTCGACCAAGTAAAGGTTTACATAGGGTTAATGGAAAATTATATGGATGAACTTAACTTTGTGAAAAGAAATAAGGACCTATCCTTCTTTGAAGTGTAGCAAAGGGAAATAAACAACTAATGTTCCTCATTACAGCATGCGCAAAATCAAGAATGATTAACCTTTCCTCCTTTCATCTGTACAAAAGTTTAGTTTTAGTGAATATTTTATTGAATAAATCATTTGGAAAAATAGGAAAAACTTTTTTCTTTAAATGTAGCAGACGAAAATGAAACAAGCTTCTTTAGGATCTTTCAGATCTGAGTTTACTCTGAAAAGATGTTGAAATGTATCTGTGAGAGAAAAGGTTAAAAATAAACATTTGAAACAATCTAATCTACACAAAGGAAGTGCATGTAACATATGTTTTTACAACGCAGTGATAACAAAAGAACAGTGTAATATACACGACTTTGTACCAAAGTAAACAACTCAAAAACCTACAATGAGACTATAGAAATAAATGAATACTTTTCAAAACTATGTAACTTTTATTTCCTATGCAAATAATTTTGATACCAGAAATATGAATTGTTTTACTTGGAACTACGAATCAGTGCAAATTCTGATATGAGGGCTCATAAAGAATGCCCTAATGAATTTATTGGTCAAGCTATCATGACCAAAATGACAGATTTACAGGTTCATATGATATTGAATGAGTGTTGTCCATTTGGTGCATGTGCACAATTCTATATGATAACAAAGGAGTATACAAAGCTTGTGAAATATTCATAGAAAGATGACCGGGTAATGCTCCGGACAAAACAGGACAGACCGATGAATGGACAGACAGTCTGACCAACAGACAGAATGATTGCAGTATATCCCCCTCAACTAGTTGGAGGGGGGTAATAAAAGTTAAAACCGTGGGAACAAATGTCAGTATTTTGCACATAAATTAAAATCAATTGCACATATAAATCGTCGTGGTTGAATGGTTTATGGGCCGTTATTCTGGCGCCTCTTTCCAAATAGTCCTGTACAACTCATAAAAACAAACATGGAATTACTGTTAATCACTGTCTTAATGAATAATATTTTAATGAAGGTCAGACCTTCTTAGCTGAAGGAATTGGTAACTGAATATCCAAATACTTCATTGCGACTTGGGAGTATATCGTACAATATACACGCACACGCAGTTAGTTCCGTGCATCAGATTGTAACTAATGCAAAATATTTGATCTTTTTCAGACAATAGATGTATATCGTGCTATATCTTGCTATGCATGTACTTATATATGTACATATGCATTTTAACACCTTGGCAAATAAAACAGACCCAGATTCGACACTCCTGTAGGATCATATTTATGAAATAAAAAGAAATATCAGATATAGTTTTATCATGTCGCTATATAGCTCAAGCATTGCTATGTGTGCCTTATCGATTTGCTCTGTATATGTATTGTTTGATAAATATGGTTGCTCATTCGTATTTGTTCGGTATAGTTATTGTTTGATAAGTGTGTTTTCTTATTTGTTTCGTATCAAAATACAATTCCAATTTCAAAATGAACCGATGTTGTTTTAATTCCATGCCTTGACTTTACAATTTCCACAACGTTGTAATTTAAATTAAACAGGATACTGACATCCTTCCCCATACTTGACTATCATAATACGGTATATACCGGTGCTGAAAGCTTGTTTATCATCTAATAAAAAACATATATCTATTGGATGCAATTCTGCGTACATTGGTACTTTCCGTTCAATCATATCACAATTGCCATTTCTATACTTTGAATGCAAATCGGTTGGACTAAATTTTGCGTAAAATGGCTATATTTTATAATGGGGCCGAAACGACTAAGCCCGAAACGGATTGGGACCGAATCGTTCATAACAAATAAACTCTTCCAGGCAGAAGGTAAAAATGTTACTCCAGTGCCTAGAAAGAAGACCATACCAAACCATTACATACTCTGTGCTGCGTATAACCGTAGCACAATAATTGCCAATAAACAACTGTTCTGTCATAGGAAAGGCCAGTCATTCAGTGGCATATTCAATATAAAGACAATGCTAATAAAGAAATGACAGTTAAATTTCAAATAGGTTTATTGATCTTGCATATATCCCCTTGAAAATGTGCTTGTTTGTGTGCTTGTTTATATCAGTATTTCAGTCATATAGCGACATCCAGCTAATTACATGGGGAGAAAGACACCAGACCAAAATAAACATCAATAATGAAGGAGCCATTTTACCCATTCCTTCATATTGAAGACTTTTGACGACTCTGTAAAAGTCACTGTGTAAACCCATTATGATGAATAGAGCATTTTGCTCCTATAAGAGCAAATACTCTATTTATCACAATGGTTTCAAACTACAAAATTCTACAATTTTCCTTTTCTCTAGTTAATGCTCCTTTTCGGTAGGTTTATTCAAAGAGGTTGTAGCTAAAAGTAGCCTATGAGGTAATGGGTTAATCAGGTTCTATTCTATTTGCTGATCTGATTCGACAGTTGTTGCATTGGTAAATAATTCCCGAATTCATATGCCATACATGTATATACAAACCAATTTAAATTCTACTTACGGTGTCATTAATTTAACATGGATATTCATGGAGCAGGTATCAGAGTCTGATGTAAAATTGTTCCAGAATTTTTTTTAGTATAAAATGTAAGGTTTTAATAATAATATACATATCAACATTTGGCTCTTTTTATATATCTCGGCTATAAATTCAAGTTTTGCAAAATCTAACAGGAAACTGGCTGTTGAATACAATGATGGGTCAGCCTTTGAATTTGGATACGTACATTATTATTATTATTAATACGTTACATTTTGTTATACATTTCTGTTGTAATACTAATGTTTTACACGCGTTTCTGGAATGTTATTCATTAACCCATTCCCTCCTACTAACATCTTTTTGCGCCTCTGTAAATCTCATTTATTGAAGCCATTGTGATAAATAGAGCATTTGCTCCATAGGAGCAAATGCTCTATTTATCACAATGGTTTAAAAACTACGTAATTCTAAAATTCTCCTTTCCTATAATTAATGCTCCTTTTCGGTAGGTTAATTCAAAGACGTTGGGTCTAAAAATAGTACATTAGGGAATGAGTTAAGTTATACATTTCGTTATATTCTAAAATACTAACATATAATAAAATGGAATACACCGGTATATGATTGGAGAGTGGTGCTGTTACAACTACCCTAATTCAATGTTGACAAATGACACTCCTCTCTGTTGAGTTTTGTGTGCCTCTCCTGAAGCATGGTCTGGCTCAGTCTTTAACACGAAGAAGCAATGCTCGTTTTCCAGAATTTACACGAAATACACTTTTATTGTTTATTCATAGATCCACAGCATTCTAAATCGAATATACATGTATTACAGAGTCGAATGTGGTATTACCTTGCAGTTTTATACACGTGTGTGGTTTCAATGTGATGATTCGCGCCATCTTGTGCCGGTTAAAGTATTAACGCTGACTCTTGCCTGAGTCAGTCTCTATAGAGAGCATCGCAACATTAGGCAGCGTGGTTTAACCGTTAGCCTGCTGTATGTGGATGAGTGATTACCTACGCAAACTGTTTGAATCCAGATCAGACGCCGAGTAACTCGGCATCGAATCAGGATCCAACCGTTTGACACCCTGATTGCATACAGGCGGAGTATAGCTTAAATGTTGAAAATGCAGTCGATAACAAAATTTTAATTATGTAGAAATAATAGGCTAAAGGTTAATGAAAATAAATGCTGGATGATTCATGTTAATGTTGAATTATGAAGACAGCAGGGCCACTCTACAGCAGCAATCTATAAAGCAATCACCCCTCGTGTCTATAAATCAATAACCATGGTGACAATAGTTTGCCAAATGTCTAGAATAAAACTCACAAGTAAGCAAACCTTGATAACTATACAACTGTTTACGTTTCTTCCTTTTCATTTCTACACTCCCTCTCCCCAAAATTAGTTGTGGATCAAGTATAATTCAAAACGATTTACATCACTCGTCACCTTAAATGCTCTTCTCTGCGCTACAGGACAGGAATGCACTTTTTAGGTCCGGCAAGAATTGCATACCAGGGCAAGACAAGCAGTTTCATTGCATATGCATTATTTACAGCGTCTTGTTTGGAAAGTCAGATAATGAAATACAGTAAAACCCCTCTAATGCGACCACCAAAAAGGGGCACAATTCTGGGTGCCAGGGGCAGGTGGTAGCTTAATGCAGGAGCTTTCTGCATAACTTTCGTCCTGCATTAAGCAACCACCTGCTTATAAAGACAGGCATGTTTATTCATTAAGAAGTCGCATTAGAGGGTTTTTACTGTAGTTAGTGTTTATTAAATGATACTATATCAGCTTGAGCCACTGGCAACTGCATCTGAAGAAATAAAGACAAATAATGTTATGAGTTGGTCTGAAACATCTACAGAGTACAACAACTAAATACATGTGTATAATGGATTATTGAACTATGTTTTCAGTTTAGTGGCTTTACATACTGCCCAGGGGAATGTATTCTGTTTTTTAAACTGATCAATAAAGTTATATTACAATATTAAAAAATTATATTTTTTTATATCTTTTATCGAATTCTTCCATGGTTTTAACATATTCCAAGGATGATATACAGATCATGTGGTCTGATGATAAGTACCCCTTTGTGAATGGAATAACGAAAGTTCGATCTCCAAACAATGACTCCTGATTTTTCTGCCTGGTGCTTGATGGAGGAACTGAGCAAGAGAATAAGGTCGAAATGGCTGACCTTTCCAATAGAGACAGAACTATTATAAATAGTCACGATGGTATGCCATTTTCAGGTCAATATATGGCATGGATGTCCAGAATAAAATCTGCGGCAAACACTGATGAGTGTGTGACAGTGAAGACCCTGAACAAACATCGCATTTTCAACGCGCCAGCTGGTCTAGAACTATATTGGTTGCAAGATCAAAATGCACATTTTCTCTTGAAGCGACCTCATTCTATTTTGATTGTCTCTAAGTATATAACCACTTATTACCTCATAGTCTTTGTAAACAGAATAGACCTATATCAGACGACTCCTACATCAGTCACCAGTATCCATGCTTATAAAACATTTTAGTTGAGTCTGAGTTCGTTCTCAAGTTTTTGATTGGGCTCAAATCTGACCAATCAAAAGCTTGAGAACAAACTCAGACTCATTTAAAAAGCTTTTTAAGCATGGACCCTGATCAGGGTTTGCTCTGTTTGCTTATGGAATTATATAGATCTTATTCTGCAAAAATATTGTTTGTATGTATATGTCATTTACAAACTTCAACTACTTAATATTCATGCAGTCATTATTTCTTACATAAATATGCATAAAGGGATACACTGCATGTACTTACGTCTCGAGATTAACTGCTCTGGGATAGATTTAGAATGACTCCTAATACCGTCACAGTGAATATCCACCCTGCAATAAAAACAGCACGCAGCTACAGCTGAACCATAGAGACAGGACACGATGTATATGTCGCCTGCAAACTATATTGGGTTTTAAATTATCAAAACTAGATTTTTCTATTTTTCTTAAATGTTGTTATCAAAATGTACCAATCAACTCTGAACCCGATACGGTTTGGGTTTTTGGTTTGGTTTTTTTTTTTGGGGGGGGGGGGGGGGGGGTGGAGGGGTGGTACATTTACAGATAGAGCAAAGACCATTTGGCCGTACAGTCTTATTTGTCGCCATTTTATCCATTACATTTAAGACCTGTCAATCAAAAGTATATTTTATTATAAATATAAGTATAATACACTCTATAATTGTGACATTATATATATTAGAAACAGTATATACCCTGATGAGAGGGCTCCTCTTATCAGGGTCTGCACTATTTGTCATGCTACACTTTTCTATAGAAGAATTCCTAAATATTCACCATACGTTTGACCTATTTGAAGTTTGGAATAGTCCATTTGCAATGTCAGCATTGTAAGGGTGAACTAGTTGCACGGGTTATCCAGAAATCGTTCTTAGCGTCAAAGAGCTAATAACTTTAGCGCTTTGCAATGAGATCGAATTCTTATAGAGAGCGGCTGATATTGCAAGTACGTGAGACGTACATTTAAGTTTATTGTGTGATAAGGAAAACGACACTTTGGCATTGGAATCTAGTGACCTTTTACAAATTTCATTTCAGCAGAAAATGTCGTTAATATCAACTCTTAAACCACGATTATCTTCTCCACTTCCACTCAAACAAAGAGTCAGAGTGTCAAACAGGAGAGATCCTGATGAAAAGCTGACTTGTACTGCGTCTTATCTGGATCCAAACTGTTCGCATCGGTAATCACGGATTCGCCCGTAATTTGTGCAGAAGCAACGACAATAACTAAACCCATTCCTCCATGAGTATTAATGTAAGTAATCATGACATAATGAATATTAATTAGATTAATTGTTATTATAGCATATGAGCACATGAATTTGTAGAAACTGTAGGATCAGAACTACAGTAGAACCCCTTAATGCGACCACTTAATGAATAAACATGGGTGTCTTTATAAGCAGATGGTTGCTTAATGCAGGACAAAAGTAATGCAGAAAGCTCATCTAGGCGCTTTCTGCATTACTTTTGTCCTGCATTAAGCTACCACCGGCATCTAGCACCCAGAATAATACCGCATTTAGGTGGTCGCATTAGCGGGGTTTTAATGTATATTATTACATAAGCAAATAGAGTAGACCCTGATTCGACAGCTTATTTACAGTAGCCGTCTGATCTGGGTCTACTCTGTTTGCAAAGGAGTAGATTTAAGGCATATTTTATGGAGGAAAGGGTTAAGTTACTGTTCGATACAAAATTGTAACTTTGTTGCTAATAAAAATCATTTTCAAATTCTTAAGAAAGATGTGCAGATTAGTACAAACCTGCTTGTAATTTCGCAGAAATATTCGTTTTGCCTTTGTCTTGGTCCTCGCCTCCAATAGCTACTGAAGTATACATTATTGGAGATGTGACTGTCACACCAGTGCTTAATCCTGTAGTTGATCGGGAGCCTGTTCTTCAAAAAAATGTACAGTAACACCTGTCTTTGGTCACCGTATAATGGATAAATGCAGGACAAATGTAATGCAGAAACCTCACAGAAGAGCTTTCTGCATAACATTAGTCCTGCATTTAGCTTCCATCTGCCTTAAAAATTCCAAATTAAGACCTTATTTTAATGGTCGCTGTAGACAGACTTTTCTGTACTTTACTTAATACATCTGGATCTCGAAATGACGTACTACTTTTAACGCGAACTCTTAAATTTTAAATGTAACTTTGAGAAACTAGTAAGACGAAAAATGACTGGAACGTTAGAAATTGTTTCAGCTTTATTTACATTGTATTCTTTTCTGTTTAACAGGATGAATTATAGTAATTATTTTCACAACAGATAATGTGAACATTCCAGGGACAAATCACGATAGTTAAATGATAGAATTATAGAACTAAATAGTTACGATTAGTATAAAAGCGTGGAAAGCCTTTACATGTTTGCAATGTTACCTTCTTAATGGAATGTTTTGCTTAGTCAAAATGTAGGATCAAATCTATATAATTCCACAAACGAACAGAGCAGAGTATGAGCTGTCTGATCTGGATTTATCCTGTTTGCAAAGGTTTTGAAAAAAGAATTCAATACGTATATGAGGGAACGGGTTCAATATTAAATTCCATGTTATGTAATAAAACGTGTTTTCACAGTGTAATTTGTTTAACTGCTGAAAAGTCATCCCTTCTCATACTGAAAAAATAAGGTCTGTCCAATCTCTGATTTGTTGAGTTTTCACCGATCTCCGATAATGTCTGCTAAATTCGATCAAATGTTTGAGAAACTATTAGCGCACCGAATTACTCGGCATCTCATCAGGATCCAAACTGTTTGCAAATGCAAGGCAATGCGCCATCAGCATGAGAAGAATTAACAAAAAAAAGTTAAATAACAAACCGGTTGTCCATCTTGCAACAAATCCTTTGTTGGTCAGGGTTTTATCAGTCCGGAAAAGAATCACAAGCTGGTTCCCAGTAGATGTCACTGTATGTGAACTGTGTCCACACCAGGTATCAATAACACTGCTGTCTCTGCTATTTCCGTCATACACCTGTTATTATATAGTTCAAAAGAAGTCTGGTAAGATACAGTAAAACTCATGTAAACCGGACTTTTTAAGGAAGTGTACTGTGGCTGCGTAACCCCTTTTCTCATATAGACGGCAGCGTGGACCCAAATCCTGTCGAAACTATCGGATCAGGGTCTACTGTGGTTGCTACAGTTTCTACCGAAGTCAACATACGATTGTGTTCATATACCACTAAGAAACAGCAGCTAATGAAAATTCATGGTGGCATTATTTCATACCTGATTATTCACGAGGGAAAAGGGTTAATGAACTGTAATAAATGGACAAGTGGCTGTTTAATGCAGGGTAATAGTCATGCAGAGAGCTCCTCTAGGAGTTATCTGTATTACTTTTCCATGCATTAAGCTGTCGTATGTTTTTAATTACCAGCACGGATACTAATTTTAAAGTATGGTTTAGAGAGAGTTACTGTATATGTAAATGTATATATATATATATTCCCTACTGACACTAGATCGAAAAAGACCACACGTAGTTCATTTATAAAACATATATTAATGCATCAATTGATATTTTTTCGCCGTTTCCAGCGAGTTAAATGTCTATTTTGTAGAATTACACCGTATCTTTTATATTAGTCAGTGCCTTTTATTGAAAAAGAACGTCGGAACGGAGTGGGTGCGTTCAGTCTTGTTTACCAATGTGTATTAATGAATAGGTGTTATAAATAAATAAATAAATAAATAAACTATAGTCTTTTCGATCTATAGTGCCAGTGATATTCCCTGAATATGAGATGTGTCGTTGCCAAATACCGGTACATACTACGAATGGTTAGTCATTCGAATTAAAAAATCTCCAGTTTAGTTAACATTTTCACTGTTTAATATTCATGTAAGAAATAATAACATTGTGGAATTTATTAGCTGATTTATGTTATAATATCATATGAAAACATGATTATTTTAGTATTGTACATATTGTAGAGTAAGATTAATCATATGTAAGGAAACTGAGCAGACCCTGCGCAGATTGCTACTAAAGTAGCCGTCTGATCTGGATCTATTCGGTTTGCAAAAGGCATGGTACATCATTTACATGAAGAAAGGGTCAAACCCAGCATCAACTTTGACATAATCACTAGTGGAAATGAAGCTGCAAATTTAATCAAGAAAATCAATTCGAAAACTGGTGTAACTCATTATGTTATAACCAATCAAATTATCGTCATATTCAGATCTATCATGAACATGTATTAGCTCAATTGTATAGTTGTATGTGAACATAGGCTTTTTGCCATTGCAAAAACTCCAAAAACAGGTATATACTATAATTCCATTAGTCTGATTAGACAGTTCTGGTTTGGGTCTCCTTTGCTTGCAATGACGTGAAAATGCTTCGCTATCGGATAACGGATTGTTTTTCATACAGTGAAATACGTCATCGTTTTGAAGGCATGTGGTATCTCACCTAAATCAAAACTGTTGAGAAAGCTCGCCATGGACTTGAAACTAGCACAATGGTATTTTAACTCTGTACTCCAAACATATGCCTTTCTATGCCTTTGCAAACAAAGAAGACCAGAATCAGACAAATTGCCATTAAAGCCAATGTCTACATCGTAAATGAAATTCTCTAACGAATGTTTTCTTACATAGACCACACTATGGTGATACACATTGCTTTTAGATAATATAATGAAAAACAAACTGCCTTATCCTCCTTTTCATTTTATGTTCTATTCCTCTTGCAAACTGATTCCTTGACCCTTGACTTTTAATCCAAAAGTTCCCTGACATTTATCTGACATCTGTCAAATTTTCAAACATTTTCTTGACTTTTCCTTGACAGTAGGGACCCTGTCCTGAACATGGAAAATGGCTGAGTTTCAGAGTAATTTTTGGACGGGTCTTCCTTAAATATTAGGGAAATGTAGTTGCTTTTGTAAGAAACATCATTGCATTTGAGCAATCAAGTTAACAAGCATATTATTTTGAAACAGGCTGTAATGGTCTGAATTCTAACCAACCACTACGTGTGAGAGGCATACTGATCTATCTCATTATATTTTCCCCCTGCCTGCCACTATCTCATGCTTACCCTTATATAGTCATTCTGGCATGCATATGACTGTTCAATATCAAACTCAAGGCCTAGTGTGACGTAGTATCCTGGTTCCACGTTTATTTCCCATCTACAGTAAAGCATGCTTGTGTAGTTAAGCGGGTATCCAGGAGACTGGAATGTTCCATTGTGAGAGAGGAATGTTTCTCCACATGTTACAGTCGCTGTAAGTATGTAAGTAAAATTTAAGATTTATCTAGATTTGTCTAGATATACAAAAACTAATACGTCCCCTTTGCAAACAATGTAGAACAAATACACATATACTAAAAGAGAAATCCCGAAAGTAAAGAATTCACTGTCTCACTCACTGCCTCACTCACCCACTGACTGACTGACTCACTCTCTCATTCATCTGTTGCTAAATGTAGCACTAGTGGTAAGTAGTTTAAGCCCTTCTCCTGCTAAGAGCGGTCTGGCTGACATTTAAAATCCAGACAAGTTGCCAAGCGACTCTGCATCTCACCAGGATCCAAACGGTTTGCCATTCAGTGAATAGTTACGCGTGATTAAGAAAATGAAAATTGTAACATATCTAAATTTAAGCAAATACATGTAGTATTTTTCTTATGTCACATATGCCCTATTTGCCACATTTTCACAATTGTATCATAAATAATACAATACAGCCTGTTATAAGCGGTCATTCATTTACTGAACACACGAGTCTTAAAAGTAGGCGGTTTGCTTAATGCAGGTCAAAAGTAATGCACAAAGCTCCATTAATCTTGGTTATGACAAAGTCAAATACCATACCACTGGTGTATTGGTCCCATATGAAAATAAAACTCCTGCGGTCGATTATTAAATTTCGTGCCACTGATATTATTGTAAGTCCCAATTTTCGCAAACCCAATTTTCGCAAATCAATCCTGCTTGGAGAATCGAAATCATTGTACATTTTAGTGTTCAGCAATGCGTACGACAGAAAGTATCAAACGTTCTGTCACACAACGCTCGTAGTTTGTGGTTGTTTAATGCATGGCAAAAGTAATGCAGAAAGCTCCAATAGGAGCTTTCTGCCTTACTTTTGACCTATATTAAACTACCACCTCCCTTACAGATCTATACTTTCATGGTGGTCATTTAAGACAGGTTCTACTGTATGTTAATTTCAGCCATACTATCTGTAGTAAGACGTACCTCGTGTGAATATCTTATCCCATGTATGAAGTTTGATGAATGTAGGTCTACACGTAAACATGGATAGTACGGATAGACAGCCACTTTAAGTGTATCTGTATATCTAGTTTCTTAGAAAATCCGTTATATAACGTATATAATTCTTACCGTGTTGGCAAAAGTAGGGTAACTTAATATCGCAGCTGGAACCAGTTTCCGTAAACCACCCCACGTCTACTGTCCCACAATCTACTGGCGGCTGCATAACATCTATTGTAAACCAGTTAAACATTTTTATTATACTGCTTTCCGTTTAAAGCACAGGGGTCCGGACCGCTTCATGGAGGTCTATATGGGGAGACCGGGGCTAGTTGATACATGGGGCTAGATGGTACAGCACACATAATAATGTAAAACCTCCCAAAATGACGCCAATCACTTCATATTTAAAAACAGTAAAATATTGCGGCCGTTTTGCTGTTGATGCCAATCCTCTACGACGATAACTGCTTCTCGTAGGTCCATGTGTATGATTTATAACAACGTAAGCAACTTTTGGGGTTATTGTGTTAATCAGTAACTAAGCGTTTACTATTGCGAATTTACTTTATATGTAAGGTTCAGCTTGAAACATAATGTGTTTGTAGCGATGGCATGAGCATAATTTGGAACGTTCTTGATCTAGGTAACATAGACGAGTCCATTTTTATAGGAAGTTGGCTTGGGGCTAATTGATACACATGCCCTGGGGCTATTTGATACAATGTATCAACTAGCCCCAGTCAAGACTTTAATATTAGTATAGGTCAAAATACACTAGATCTATATGTTTTTATGCTCAATTCTACTCTTTTTATTTCTAAAATGTATAGATCTAATTAGAAGTAATGCTGATACAGTTGCTAGTTTATAAACAAGTTTGTATATAAATGTGTTCTTATAATTATAATCTACCAAGTAACTGCATGCCTCTAATAGTTATGTAAGAAACAATGTGATTTTTTCACTTCTTAAGGTAGATCTAGACGTTATTGAATAGCCTAGGTCTCCCCCAATATTTATATGGGGGAGACATATTGTTTTTGTGAGAGTTGTCTGTCTGTCCGTCCGTCTGTCTGTCTTTCCGTCTGTCCGTCACCCTTTCTTGTCCGGACGATAACTTCTATATGCCTGACGCCAGTTGGTTGAAACTTTACACATGGAAAAACATAATGAGAGGAATAGTCATGCCCAAGGTCCGTAACTCTGGCTTCACTAATATTGGAGTTAATTGCCCAATGTACATTTTTGTAACTTTTTTCGGACGATAACTCCTATATGGCTCATGCCATCGTATTGAAACTTCATACATAGGAAGAGAATGGTAAGAGGAAGTGTCATGCTCAATGTCCATAACTCTGACTTCACTAACATTAGAGTTAATGCCCCTTGTACATTTTCACTTTTTTTGTCCGGACGATAACTCCTAAATGGCTCAATGGATTGAAATGATTGAAACTTCATTGCATGCACAAGGTCCACACCTCTGGCTTCAATAATATTGGAGTTATTGTCCCTTGTACATTTTTTTCACACTTTTTCGGACTATAGCTCCTATATGGCTCATGCCATTGGATTGAAACTTAATACATGGAAATAGCATGATGAGAGGAAGTGTCATGCACAAGGTCCATAACTCTGACTTCACTAATATTGGAGTTATTGCCCCTTTTACATTTTTTCACACTCTTTTGTCCAGGCGATTACTTCTATATAGCTCATGCCATTGGATTGAAACTCCATACATGGAAAGAGCATGATGAATGGAAGTGCTATATACAATGTCCATAACTTTGGCTGGAGTTGTTTCCCCTTATACTTTTGTTTCACACTTTCTTGTCCAGACGATAACTCCTATAATATTATAGTTCATGCTATTGGATTGAAACGTCATACACGGAAAGAGCATGATGAGAGAAAGTGCCATGTACAATAGCCATAACTCTTGTCTCAATACTTTAGGAGTTATTGCCCTTTGTTACGTTTTTGTCCGATCAATTACTCCTGTTCTACTGGAAAGACATTTCATCTATGGAAAGATCATGCAGAAAGTAAATGTCATACTAGAAGGGGGGGGGCACCTATTTTTGTGACAAAAACCTCTAGTTTATTATTTATTTAATGTATTACCGCGCATCAACAGCTAATGGTTATGTAGTGCGCATAAAAATATAACAAAACGTAAAAGATATTATTGTTTTATAAAAAATATCAGGGTAACAAAAAAAGATTATCAGAATCGATGGCGGTAGACGTGCACAATGTTTTAATTAAAAAGAGAACGGTTTAAATCAGAATTGAATTTCATTTTGGTTCAGGATGGTCCGTATTTGTAAAAGGAAAATGAACAGGTGCGATATATATATCACCAGATGCAATTCTGACAGCAAACAACAATAATAAGAAGGGATTTAAAGCGCCGAAAAGGTAAACAATAATAAAACGTAAAAACGAAGACAAAACGTGTAGAATCATCTGAATGATCTGATGATGAAAAATGGTATTGCCCAGGCGGCCTTGAACCATAATCTAACTGGAGGCCCCGCGAGAAATGGATTGAATGTGTTGATTACAGTGAATGAGACCATGTCGAATGTACAAATGTTTCTAAATGGTGTGTTTATTTTTGCACGAATTGCGATTCAGATGTCGATGACTTTAGCTACTGACGTCAGTGACGTGTATCAATTAGCCCCACACTATGTACCAATTAGCCCCGAGTATGGGGTTTGTTGATACACTACAAAGGCTATCAAAATCTTTTTATATTTTCGTTAACTTCAATTCTGTATCCTAAACTACCCCTTGTTTAAATAAAGCGCATTCAATGCATTCAGACTTGTACCACTGATTTTCCATATTTTCCAAATCAGATGAAAAAGAACACAAAATGTAAAAAATGTACCAACTAGCCCCGATCTCCCCTACTATATAATAACAAGGGTTCCAACTAGCAGAACGGATATCCGTGTACCACGAGTACAAATATGACTGTAACTCTTTTTTTCTATCAAATAAATATAATCTTATAACGGTAACTTATGAACAAGTATCAATCCAACAATGATTTTTTCAAAATTTCACGTGTTTTTAGGGTCATTGACAAACGTTCGTTCACTCCGGTTTCACTATATCACAGCAATAACCTGGCAATTTGCAGTTCAAAAAATGGCTTGAGTCAATAAAACGAATCAATTCTAACACCCACCTCCAATTATTTAGTCCCCAGCATCAAAAGAATGATGTAAAACTAGCGAGTTTTGTCAGTTTGCTTCAAATCGTCGAGGAAGGAGCCATTGTACGCGACGTCACGGATTTTCCAACTTTTCCTTCGCTCATCCAATGAAATGGCTCCATTCAAATTTGATGCAAAACGGCAGCTTCCGAAATAGAAACATAACGACAGACGGAAGGGTCGTGTTGCTAGTTGCTTATTTATTAAGAGGACAAAACAAATGGAGATTGGTGATATAATTGGGTTGTTTTATTGAACCACGCCATCTTTTGAACTGAAAATCGCCAGGTTATGGCTGTGATATAGTGAAACCGAGGTGAACGAACGTTTGTCAATGACCCAGAAAACACGTGAAATTTTGAGAAAATCGTTGTTGGATTGATAATTGCGCGTAAGTTACCGTGAGATAGTAAACTATATTGACTTTCACTAGCCGAAAGAATTACAAAATTATCATTGCAATTGCAAGGGTTACATTCATATTTGTACTTGTGGTACACGGATGTCCGTTCTGCTAGTTGGAACCCTTGTTATTATATAGTACATATAGACCCCAATGAAGCGGTCCAGACCCCTGTGGTTTAAAGATGTATGCTGCGCAAATTTCCGCAAACTATGCGTTTAGAACTCACTTCAGAATTGGAATCTATGTACCTTAACGCTAACCAGCACGGTGGTTGTTTGTGTAAAAAAGATGGACTGCTACGGAAACCAACGGAACAGCCTTCACCATTGGCCGGAATGTGTCGTAAGATTCAAGTTTTTACATACCGGAAATAATCATTCGATGTACCTGTATGAGTTAGCTTCCTTTGACCGTTATATTTGATTGACACCATTGAACGGTATATTTAGCTTATTTGCATGTAAATTATATGTAGTAAGATGGGCACATTGCCTCATTTTCCTGAATAAAATCTATTATGTAGGCCAACAACCAGTGTCAGCCATTTAACATGTGGTAACAACCTAATTAATATTCAAAGCGTTGTTCCGAAATAGAATCGGAGTCATTCAGAACTTGGCCGAAGATGTCCGCTGATTTCCGTACAAAATCCCCGTTTCTGAAAAGGAGGCTCCTTTTTTTTTTAAGAATTTAGCAGTATTCGGATAGCGATAATATTTAGCTGAACAATAATATATACTGTCGAAAAATGGGTTGTAAGCATTATTTCCATTGTATGTATACCTGTAAAGCCTCTGGTGTTGAACAATGCGCATAATACATTTTTAAATGAAATAAGATACACTATCATATGATATGTTCAATGAGAAACGTTAAACCCTTTCCCTGTTCAATAATCATTTAAGAAATAATGGTGTGGCCGGGTAGAGATTGTGGTGAAATAAGTTGATAGGCTTTACTTTGTGGCTTGGTAGCTCAGTCGGTAGAGTGTTGGCATGGTAAGCCAGAGGCCCTGGGTTCGAGTCCCAGTCGAGTCACGACTTTTTCACCATGTTACATTTGGCGCCCAACGTAAATAACCCATAAGGTGATTTATATGAAGATTATATGAAGATAATGTGTAATAATAAGAAACTCGTTGAGTGTTCTTTGAGTAAGAATTCGGGACGAATTCTTCTGTAGAGGGTGTGTGTGTGGCCGGGTAGAGATTGTGGTGAAATAAGTTGATAGGCTTTACTGTGTGGCTTGGTAGATCAGTCGGTAGAGTGTTGGCATGGTAAGCCAGAGGACCTGGGTTCGAGTCCCAGTCGAGTCACAACTTGTTCACCATGTTACAATGGCATGGTGAATATTTATTAGCTGATTTGTCTTAACCCATTCCTCCATATGCTATTTTTAGACCCAACCTCTTTGAATGAATCTACCCAAACGGAGCATGTACTAGAGAAAAGTAAAAGTTTAGAATTTTGTAGTTTGAAACCATTGTGATAAATAGAGCATTTGCTCCTATAGGAGCAAATGCTCTATTTATCACAATGGTTTCAAGAAGTGGTTATTACAGAGGAGTAGAAAAGCGTATTTATGGAGAAAAGGTTTAAATATTGGAATATGTTCGCAGGAGGTTCCGGTATTGGTAGAAATTGTAGTCAGATCTATTATAATTTCTTAAGCAAACAGTGCAGACTCTGACCTCCTATAGGAGCCGTCTGATCCGGGTCTAATCTGTTTTCAAATGCGTGAAAAATGTTTATATGAGGGAAAGGGTTAACTTTTTCCCTGCCAAAGTCACAGGAAAGCGACTCATGCGAATTTGTTATTATCTATGCACACAGTTTGGATCTATGTGAGATACCAAGTAACTGTTTGACACATTATATATTTACATTTTAAGGAAGAAATTAGAGAAGAAATTAAAAGAAAGTCCATCTTGAAACTTAACGCAGACTAAAATTATTTTACGCGAAAGGAGTTATGCGAATAGCGCAAAACCGGCTTACTTTCAGGTATCTGTGGAAACAGGCGAACAACATCTAAAGCTAACATTTAGCCCTTTCCTTCATATAAACGCATTTTCATGTATTTGCAAACAGAGTAGACCCAGATCAAACGGTTCCTATAGGAACCGTCTCATCAAGGTATTGTCTGTTTGCTAATGGAATTTTATAGATCTGTGTCGTTCCTTTCTAAAATGGCTACAGTATTCCACCTTCCAGATTTCATTATAACTACTGTACTTGTACTGTACTTGTCCACGAATCTTCAGTAGGTATTGAACTTTGGAATAAACAAAGAACATATCTTTTGGGGAAATACTTCAAGTTAACCCTTTCAACACTGAATGTTCAGAGTGAAATAAACCATCAGGGCCCACTAGGTATGAAAGGCTTAAACATCGTTTTGAATGACAAACAGTGCAGACCCTGATCAGAGTGAAATAAACCATCAGAGCCAAAAGCGTATGAAAGGCTTAAACATGAGTTTAAATGACAGACATTGCATGCCCTGATCAGAGGGTTCCTCTAGGAGCCCTCTTATAGAGTCTACACTGTTTGCAAATGTCAGTACACGCATGTCCTGCATGCATTCAAAGGGTAGACATGGACATGAAGAAACTGCATTGGCTTCCGATTAAACATCGAATTGAATTCAACATTCTGAGACTTACATACAAAGTCATGCACAAAGAATTCCCCAAGTACATTGCCGACATGCTTGGTGTGTGCGGGTCCCGCTGAGAGTTAAGGTCAGCAAGTAGTTCATTGTCGTTGGTTGTACCAAGAAATCGTATGGTAAAATACGGTGAGAGAAGTGTCATGCATGCAGCTCCAAACTTTGGAATGCTCTTCCATCAGGCATTAGAGACGCAAGCTCGTTAGCTTCTTTTAAAAGATTCTGAAAACGCATTTCTTCAACATTTATTACTAGAACAGTTTAGGAAACGTAGCAATTAACCCTTCGCTTGCTGTTCACGTCAATATACCTTCCAGTAAATAGTGAAGACCCAGATGAGACAGCTCCTGCAGGAGCTGTCTCATCAGAGTCTGCACTATTTACAACTTGATTGTGCAACCAGTGTACTCCGCAGCAGTGATTGCACTGAGAAATAATTGTAGACAGTGAAGACATATGTAATTATACATCAGGTCATGGGTAAAGAAGAAGAAATGTATTTTAAAATTCAGCACGAGAAGGGTTAATTATTAACTGTGATACCTGTAGCATTAGCGAACCAGTGTAAATTGGTCCGATATTATCTCTTTGCCATTTTGCGTATGGGATATGTCGGTTGTATATTTGTATGTTTTGTATTACATTGTGTAGTTTATATGCATGCATGAACTACAAATTGACTTATTCTGTTACCCTATTGTCCTACATACGTAAGGCAATATTTTTGTGCAGTGTTGTATGCCAAACATACACCCAAGTCAGTTGGTTCTGGGTCATAACTGTGTGACGTACAATCTATATGTGATGTACTATACATACACTGTTACATTTGAGTTGTGGTGATCTAACATAATATAATATTGAATAATATGACACAGTCAGATAAACTTATGGAAAAGCCCAAAAGGACGATGTAGGTTTACCTGTGATTCTTAAATTAATTACAATTTTATTATTCTTATCGATATCTATTCATATCTATATGAAGCCGTCTGATATGGATCTACTCTGTTTGCAAAGGCGTAGATATGTATACAGTAGAACCCCTCTAATGCGACCACTTAATGAATAAGCATAGCTACCTTTATAAGCAGGTGGTTGCTTAATGCAGGACAAAAGTAATACAGAAAGCTCCTCTAGGAGCTTTCTGCATTACTTTTGTCCTGCATTAAGCTACCACCTGCATCTAGCACCCAGAATTGTACCTCTTTTAGGTGGTCGCTTTAGCGGGGTTTTACTTTTTATATATATGGAGGAAATGGTTAAAATTCAATGTGAATCATGAGAGAAATAAAAATAAACTGACATACGTACTATAGCTTGACGAATGAACACGTGCTCTAGTAAAACCTCTCCAGTATGGTCCAACTTCATAGTCTGTAACGAAGTGCCCTGTATTCCATCTACTAAGGGTGGTGTAACTAGCCCACGCCTGTTTCCATGACAACAAAAAGTGGTCACTGCCATTGTCATATTGCAACGTTTCCATGCCATTTTCTGAAATGGTTCTTCTGATACTTCCACACGTATTACAGCAATCTCTCGTTTATACGACCATATAATTTATTAACACGGGTGTTTGTAGAATCATCATGTTACAGGGGAGACGTTTTGCAGAAAATAATATTCGTCCAGCATAAAGCTATCATCTGGTTTTGTTTTTGTTTTCATTTAAGTTTAGTGGTCGTATTAGCGAGAATTTACTGTCTCATAATTCCAATAGAAAAGATGTGTCTACTTTTCTTTGTGAAATATATAAATTAATTACCTAATTTATTTAGTTACCTGTGTGATCTAGTTATACATAGTGCCCTTTAAAACCCTTTACTCCATGAATATTCATACAAGAATCGACCTGTTATGAATAAAAACGGTGTACCTATCGCTATATAATCCTATCCATATCCGAAAAGAAAACAGATCAGACGTTCATCAGACCACTCCTGCTGGAATATTCTTGGAGTAAATTGTTGAAGCTCGACTTTTTACTTACCTTCTACAATTTGCAAGTTAATGTAATTGTTTCTTTTGGAGCATGCAACCTGTATTGTTTTCACTGTGTTGTCATCATAGGTAAATTGAATACACGTGGACGGAGCGTCATCCGACACATCTGCAGAGGAAGTGAAGAAGTTTTGCTATAAGTTACCGTTATGATATTATGCTATAAGTTACCGTTATGATATTATGCTATAAGTTACCGTTATGATATTATGCTATAAGTTACCGTTATGATATTATGCTGTAAGTTACCGTTATGATGTTTTGCTATAAGTTACCGTTATGATATTATGCTATAAGTTACCGTTATGATATTATGCTATAAGTTTCACTCTTTACTGATGAGCTGCTTCGCCTACTTTACCCTTTGCAAACAGAGTGGATCCAGATCAGACAACTGCTATGGAAGTTATCTGACCTTGGTCTACTATGTTTACTTATATAGTATAGGTCTTCTTCACTACTGTTTACCATGGCAATGATTATCATAAACGTATATTTTGACTCTTCCGCTGCCACATTTTGTCGTCTGCAAACTGTGTCGTCTGCTACATTTTATAGATTTTACTTTTTCTCCATTTTTGTTTCAAAAGCAGTCACAGTAACAAACAGTTTGGACTCTGATGAAATGCAGAGTTACTCGGCGCCTCATCTGGATTCAAACTATTTGCATAGATACCCACAGATGCGACATTGGCAGCGAAAGAATTAAAACAACATTTACCTTAATTATTTGTTAACCCTCCGCATGCTATTCACGTCAATATACCTACCTGTAAATAGTGAAGACCCAGATGAGACAGCTCCTGCAGGAGCTGTCTCATCAGGGTCTGCACTATTTACAAGTTGATTGTGCAACCAGTGCACTCCACAGCAGTGATTGCACAGCGAAATACTTGTACACAGTGAAGATATATGTAATTATACAACAGGACATGGGTAAAGAAGGAAAAATGTATTTTAAAAGTCAGCAAGAGAAGGGTTAAGATGGACAGCGCTTCGTACGAATATTTACCAAGAAAGTTTTAATAGCATCCAAGCACGAAACTCTGAGCGGACCGGTCCAACTAAATACATTAACAAAATGTGATTTTCACATCGAGATATATCTGCAATAACATTTAATTAGGCAGTCAGTCAAGTCCCTGATTTTGCGGACTACTTCGAGTGCATTCCGATATGTTTACCACTGTTCCTTTACTTTTCGGAGATTATCAATTGTACAGAGTCAAAAACATTAGTAAAATATACCAAGATTCGTTTTGACAAAACTGAAGGTGCAAATATCAGTATGTTTTCCTATACAAAACAGTAGAAATTACCCGGGTGAGTTCAATTAACAGTTACCGGTACAGTTTTATGCAACAAATCGCAAATTTTAAGACGAAAATGCTGTGATTACTCCTTGCAGTCGTTACAGTTTTATGCTACCCATTTAAACGCAGTATTTTGGTTTTAAAATTTGCAAACAGTTGTATAAAACTATAGCGGTTACTGTTAAGTGAACGCAAGGCTGGTATTTCGTATGCTTGATTCAGGTTATTACATATTTCGCCCATGGTAGCAAAGCAGTTACCTTCCTTTGCACACTTTGGCACGTCACAGTACTGACTGTAGCCCTTTGCGAAGCACCAGAGGGACCCGGTTCCTTCCGGGTCCCTACAATAGTTGGATGCACTCTGTACAGAGCTATCTGGAAACAGGCTGTCGTAGGAAGAGTTGAAGTACGTTGTCCAGGGTTGACACATGTTACCACTAATGGTTTGTGCAACTGTTCCCATCCACTTTGAAGAGTTGCCGAAACAAATATCTGCCAAGTAAAACAATTACAGTAGAATCCCCCTAATGCGACCACTTAATAAATAAACATGTGTGTCTTAATAAGCAGGTGGTTGCTTAATGTAGGACAAAAGTAATGCAGAAAGCTCCTCAAGGAGCTTTCTGCATTACTTTTGTCCTGCATTAAGCTACCACCTGCATCTAGCACCCATAATTATACCTCTTTAGGTGGTCGCATAAGTGGGGTTTTACTGTACATGTATTGAACCTTTAAC
Source organism: Azorinus chamasolen (assembly GCA_963576725.1). Lineage (NCBI taxonomy): Eukaryota > Metazoa > Mollusca > Bivalvia > Cardiida > Solecurtidae > Azorinus > Azorinus chamasolen. The sequence continues at coordinate 5,814,568 of OY755244.1, forward strand.
ACTTTAACCTATGAATGTTCATTTAAGAAATAATGACATCATGAATATTAATTAGATTGACTGGTATAATAGTCATGAACACGGGAATTGTTGACCGTGGTAGAAACTGTAGTATCATATCTATTATATCCTATGGGAGCCGTCTGAATTGGTTCTACTCTATTTGCAAAGGCGTAGAAAAGCGTATTAATGTCTTAAAGGTTTAAAAAAAAAAGAAGATAGGACATAGGCAAACAGTATTGACCCAGATCAGAATGTTCCTTAGGGAGCCCTCTGATCAGAGTCAAGGCTGTTTGCTGTGAAATTTTGGAGCTTTCTTCATTATTTTCGTCCTGCATTAAGAGTTCACCTGCTTTTAAATTCATATAATATGTTTGTTTATAAAGTTGATTTCGAGGAGTTAGACCGTTTGTGAAAAGAAACGCAATGCGCTTTTGTGATTTATATTTTTCTAATAGTCCTATGACGCAGAAAGTAATAAGTCAAGATGTAAATAACAACTATAGACATCAAATATGTATATTGACCCTTTATTCTATAAACTTTGCAAACAGAGAGAACAGATGGATTGTGCAGGATCCGGGTTTGTGGCTAGTCTGTTTGCTTATGAGATAATATAGATCTGATTCTACAGTTTCTGCCCTGGCCAAATCGTTTCGTGTGTATACGCTATTTTAAGAATTAACTCATTTAATAAACATACATATTTTTTCATCTGAATATTCATGAAGTAAAGCGTCGAGCGATATGTTGTTTGAAACTCAATAGCTTAGTTCTTTGAGCTTGCTCATCCAATACCCGCCTTTGTTACTTTCAAGGTCAACATGACATTACCGTTCATATAGACCGTGTACGTTTCCTTTCCACCACACACCCCCCCCTTCATTCCACGACATTCGGTCTGACAATTATCTTCAGGGTCCAGAAATTCTCCTTCAAATTGATCCAAACATATACACTTGTCACCCTGAAAGCAATTTCAAATGATGTACTATTTCCTTGATATGCTTTCAAAGAATATTTCAACACGTGGACCTTTTGGCATATCATCTGAATCCAAACTGTTGGTAAATGCGAGTCGGTTCGCTTTAACCCTTTCTTTGATATAAACACCATCTCACGTTTTGGCAAACAGGGTAGATTCAGATAAGACCGCTCTAATAGGAGCTGTCTGATCAGGGCCTGACATGTTTGCTTTTGAAATTATATTAGGTCTGACTCTACAGTTTCTGTTAATACCAGAAGATCCTGTGAACAGATAACAATATAAAACAATCCGCTAATTAATATTCATGACGTAATTATATCTTACATGAATATTCATCAGGGAAAGGGTTAAGCAGGATCAAGCTTTAAGTAAGATGACAAATATGATAAACATGCAGATAAAACATGAGATAAACATGCAGATAAAACATGAGATAAACATACAGATAAAGCATGAGATAAACATACAGATAAAACATGAGATAAACATACAGATAAAGCATGAGATAAACATACAGATAAAGCATGAGATTCAAAAGAACATCGCCTTATTCTAAGATATATTATTCCTCAATATGCACAATTAAGTATCACCACAGATAATGACGGCCATTTGTTTATAAACTTGAAACAAACATACATTTTGTGAATGCTTTTTGTAAAGGATGACTGTAAAAATGAACGAAACACTTTCCTAAATAAACATTCATTAATATTCATAAATTTATTTTTATACGGTAAAACTTTAAAAGCAAAGTGTTGGCTTAGACAAAAACTCTAGGTTAAGATCTGTACAAGTTTATGAGCGAACCGGACAGACCCTGATTAGATGGATCCTACACGAACTGTCTGATCTGGGTCTACTTTGCTTGCAAATGAGTTAAAAGGCGTCTGTATGAAGGAAAGGATTTATATCCAAGATAAGGATTTATATTTAATGTGCAGCGACATGAGAACGTGTAGACACATACAATATACTGCACTAGTCTTCCAATATTTACAGATTATGTACATTAACACCTATACTACAGAAGCCAGTCAGTAGACGACTAACCTTTTACCTCGTAGATATTCACCCTTTATAATTATTAACTCTTACAGTGCGGGACACGACTCGATTATTTCATTTGCAAACAGTGAAGACCAAGATGAATGGGCTCCTCGAGGAGCCCTTTCACCAGGGTCTGTACTATTTGCCATGTTACACTTTTCTTTAAACAAATAAATTTGACCTGTTTGAATTCTGGAACAGTCCATTTGAAAATTCAGCGTTGTAAGGTTGAATTAACTACATTTATTTGCGTAAATTGTTATATTAAACAATGAATGCATTGCTATGATAAACGATAATAAGATGTTCTCTAAGCAAACAGAGGAAATCCTGATCAGTGTCCGTGCTTATAAAGCTTTTAGTTGAGTCCGAGTTCGTTCTCAAGCTTTTGATTGGTCAGATTTGAGTTCTCAAGCTTTTGATTGGTCAGATTTGAGCCAAAAGGCTCAAATCTGACCAATCAAAAACTTGAGAACGAACTCAGACTCAACTAAAAGTTTTATAAGCATGGGCCCATATGACTTCTAAAAGAGCCGTCTGGTGTGGGTCATCGCGTTTGCAAAAGCGTGAAAAGGCATTTATATGAAGGAAATGTTATGAAAATAAGCATAATGTCATTGAGTCTGTGAGTAGTCAATGTTTAAGACAGGTGTCACTTAATGCAGGACAAAGGTTATACTGAAAGTTTCATAGGAGTTTTCTGTATGCATTTCGCAACAACCTGCTTTTAAAGGCGTCTATGGTTTATTCTTTAAGTGACCATGGTAGAATGATTGCCATGTAAAGATCGTCTTCTGTTTTGTAGAAATCTGGATCAGACACATTATTTACAAACCTGCAGGGCAAAGTAGTTGGTCTTGGCGCAGTGATTTAGGCAAACTGTCCAACTGTTCAATTTGAAATGTTCTACATTTTCTTCGGACATTGTCCTGGTAGGTTTAAAGCAACCTGCAACAGAAAATATTGCCACACCGAAGCATATACAAAGAAATGAATCCTTTACTCCATCAAGACACACGCTGACGCATTTACAGAGTGGACCCAGATAAGACAATTGCTTTAGGAGCTGTCCGGTCAAGGTTTGCTAATAGAATAATATATAAAGTCATATGTCCATACGACATTACACAAATTCAGCAAGTTAATATTCATAAAAAGTATTTCTTGATAAATATATAATTAAGTAACATGTTTAAACCATTTTCGCCATACCAACGCTTTTCACGTCTTTACAAACGGAGTAGAACCAGATCAGGGTATTCTACCAATACCAACATTCATGTGTGAACATTCAGCTAATAAATATGCATGATGTCATTATTTCTTACATGAATACTCAGCTGGGAAAGGGTTAAACTGATAAGCATGCAGATTCGGTCTGATTTTCTGCTGTTCTCAAGGGCGAATGTCTTCCAATTGTAGTATAGTTCATCCTTTGTTCAGTTCCCAACTGGCATGTGATTCGGTCATCAAATGAAAACATGTTTAACCCACATGGAAAGAAATTAAAATTGTTTTGACAGCTTGCAAAATTGTTTTAATAGCATGCCTATATAAAATTCAGTATTATCTTTCACAATACTAGGATAAATTTGTCAGGTTTGCATTTGTTGGTTATGCGAGTCATGTTTTGCCGTATTAAACAACATTTCCTCTTGAGATGCGATTTCACGTATGAGTAACTATATACAAATCTACTCTAAACAGTTGCATGTGATATGCCTTACTTGACAACCTGACGAATATTCAAGTGAGAAATCATGAATATTAATTATCTGAATATTTGTTATAGCATATGAACACAAGATCTTTTGGCTACTTTATAGAAACTGTATAATTCGATAAGTAAACACAGCAGACCCTGACCAGTTAGTTCCTACAATAACAGTCTGATCTGAGGTTACCATTTGAAAATGCGTAGAAATGTCTCTATTATGTACATGTACATGTATAAGGTTAACTAATTTGAGACGGCCTCCCTATACGTACTTCCAAGTTCATTTTATGTAGCACTTCGTGCGTATGTAACGGTCTAAATGCGGTCGAATAACATTTGTGATATCGATGCTTTTTGCTAGTCTCATTAACCCTTTCGGTGACAAATTTCTAATTGTTGTCTGCGATTCAATTTTGTTAAATCTTTCGGTAAAATAAGGAAATAAGATAAATAAATTTCAAAGGAATAAAGTACAGATACAGAAATGGAGTTTAAGACAAAAAGTGAAGTCCCTGATCAGACGCCGCCTTGAAAAGGCGACGTCTGATCTGGGAATGCACACTTTGTCGTGTTGCAGTATTGCGACATTGGCGGTGAAAGGGTTAATGAGCTGTAAGACAGCATGCTAATTTTGTGATTGTTGCCGTCTGCCGGGATATCGTTAAAACCGAAAGTAGCTCGATCTCACCATTTAGAGTCCACAACTGCGAACTAGTTTAACCCATTCTCTCCTACTGACGCCTTTTGGTGTCTCTTCAAAACTCACTTTTTGAAACCATTGTGATAAATAGAGCTCCATTGGTCACAATGGTTTCCAGACTACATAATTATAATCATCTCCTTTTCAATAGTTAATGCTCCTTTTTTGATAGATTTATTCAAAGAGGTTGGGTCTAAACATAGCCTAGGAAGGAATTAGTTAAGTGATTCGTAAGGTTATATCCGTACCATTTTTATTTATTATTTACGGACTTCCAAAGTCCGTCATTTATGGACGATTTGTCTTTAACCCTTTGAATGAAGGGCGCGCATGCACCGTCGTTTGCAAACAGTGTAGACCCAGAGCATAGGACCCCTCCAAAAGCCCTATGATCGGAGTATGCACTGTTTGTCATTCAAACCCCTCAAACCATATCCAGATTTGCTGTTCACCTTTTAACCAGACCCAAGGTGTAAAGTAGGTGTCGGTCCATGCCTTGGTGTCATTTGCGACTGATTCTAAATTCTGAAGGGAGGTGATCCAGTCTGTAATTTGTCTTTGGGTGCCGTCATCCAGTTTGACCAAGCTTGCCCCAGCAGCTGAACAATCATCCGAGGCATCAAGCCAGGATTTTGGCTCTGCGTGATATGTTATCTTGTCTACAACTGAAAACAAATTGTAATAATGCATCATAATGCTTACGAAAGTGGAAAACGAGTGGACTGGCATTTGCAAACAATGTAGAGTAGACCCAGATCAGATGACTCCTAGAGGTGCCCTCTGATCCGGGTCTGCACTGTTTGTCAATCAAAATCCTGTTTGTTTCATACCGAATGGACTCTCTCGCTGAACACTGATAGGCCATTCTTCTTTGATTATCCTGCAAAGGTATGCAGAAAACTCCTCCATGAGTATCATCCAGCATTAAGCAATCTCATTTGCATGTACAGTCCAATGTTTATTTATTATGCGGTTGCTACATGTATATAGACAGGTTATCAAGTATACAAGCGATCTGGATTCAAATGAGATGTGTAAGTAATTCGGCATCATAGAGGTCTGTACCGTTCCCTGTGAGTCTTATGATATTATACAGTACATATAGACTCCCAGGGAGCGTTACATACCGCTGTGCTCTGCACCATATCTATATTCAAATTGCTTGTTTTAAAATGTTCAGTCCTGAATCAACAGAATGAAATAACCCATCCGTGTTTCAGTACAGAGTCCACTCAATATGAAAGACTTGAACTTGCTGGACAATTTTGAATGGCAAATAATGCATACCCTGATCAGAGGACTCCTCTAGGAGCACTCTAGGCTTGATCTACACTGTTTGCAAACAACAGCACATAGGAGTACCGGGTTGAATAGGTCTACACTACCCTTTCCTTCATATTAACGGATTTTCACGCATCTGCAAACAGAGCATTCCCAGATCAGACGGTTGCTATAGGAGCCGTCTGAGCAGGGTCTGCTCTGTTTTCTTATGGAATTTGATAGGTCTGTTCCATATTTCATTATATCTATTTGTTCATGAAGATTCGGTAGGTATTGAAATTCGGAATAGATATTTGACAGGGAAATGGTTAACAGGGAAAGAGTTAACAACTGGGGAAAGGGGTAACAACAGGGAAAGGGATAACAACGGGGTTAGGGTTAACAACATGGAAAATGTTAACAGGGAAATTTATAAAGATACAAACATAATACATAAATACTTGAACTGCTCTGATCTAATATTTCGACCACTAAGGGCCTTTTTCAAAGATTATCATGTCAAAATACACGTCACATTTTTGTTACATGCATTCAGCCATAAAATCAAAGATAATAATGTTGATCCAGCGTCATGGTGACATTGGGTTGTTTTTTAAAATGTCATGACGTCATCAAATGACGTCATGGGTGCAACGACGTCATACATGCATTTGGGCATTATCCTCTTTGATGTTACAGCCAAATGGTCTGTACGTTCTCAGCCTCCATATCCAATCAATTTCATGGATCTGTCTTTCAGTTCTACATGCATGGAACATCCGTTTCAAAACTACAAACATAATGTCTGCTCAACCTCTGACCTGCTGAACTTTTCACTGACCGATTCGATCAAACGTTAGAGAAACTTTTGACCGAGTGTCAGGCAGTTTAAACTTTTGATCTTGACGAGATGTCGAGTTACTCGGCGTCCCATCCCATCTGGATCCAAGCAGTTTGCAAATGACAGCCAAGACGCGTTTCGTTTGAGAAGAGTTACCCCCATACCCTCATAGGCTAATGTTAGACCCAACATATTTGAATAAATCTATTGAAAACAAGCATTTACAAACCCAAAGGGGTAAAATAGAATCGTGTAGTTATGAAACCATTGCGATAAATAGAGCATTTGCTCCTAAGGAGCAAATGCTCTTTTTTTCACAATGGTTTAAAAAAAGTGACTTTTACAGAGGCGTCGATATAGCGGAATGGGATAAAACTTTACTTTCTGAATATTCATGTAGGAATTTATGGCATAGGGAGAGAAGCACAATTGGCAGTCCTGCTTCCGAGTCCATCATCCTTTTTCTTTTGTGTCGTCAATACAACATTCATACAAATACTAACAGATAAGATATGTTTAAATCAATAATGACATCGTGAATATAATTGGATGGGTCTATAGAATGCCATAAGCACAAAGAGCAGACCTTGATCAGACGGCTCCTCTTTTTTGCAAAGGCTTTAGAGGCGTATATATGGAGTAAATGGAAGACAAAATACTGAAACAGACATCATAACTTTGAAATTGACAAATAATTTGCAAAGGCAGAATACCAACCTCCCATACACTAAACCCTTACTATGCATACAGTAAAACCTCTCTATAACGGCCACTTAATTGTGTTGGTATTTAGGGCAGGTGGCTGCTTAAAGCAAGGTGAAAGTAAAACAGAACGCTCCTATTAAGCAACCACCTGCCTGTAACAAACAATACTTGATGTAATTCAGTGGCCGTTATAGAGAGGTTTTACTTACTTTTCAAATGAACTATTCCAAAGTTCAAACAGCTCAAGCTTAAGGTGAATGTTTAAGAAAAGTGTATCATGACAAACTGTCCTCTAGGAGCCCTCTCATCTGGGTCCACACTATTTGCAAAGGACATTTGTGATTCGTGTCCCACACAGAAAGGGTAAAGAAGACTTACATCTATAACCTAAGAATATGTTTCAGTGTTAATTAATTTCCGTAACAATAAGATTGATATTTCCTTTAACATTCTATGCAAACTTAGCTCTTTCCCTCATAAAAACGACTTTTGGTACCTTTGCAAACAGAGTAGACCCAGACCAGACATTCCCTGTAGCGGCTATCTGATGAGGGTCTGTTCTGCTTAGTCATGGTTTAACGCCTGATTCAGAGGTTTCTCTCACAGCCTATACAGCCTATAATTTCCTTGTTAATTGTATAATAATATATAAAAATGGATGCTACTTAAAACTTTTGTTTCCTTGATAAAGAACATGACTCTGCAAATCCGAAATAGAGCGTGCTTAATAACTACATAGCTGTATTTTTTATTACTTCCCTTAGGACTTACTATTTATATTACTGTTTAGTCCAAAAATATTCACATATTATAACATTCTTCAATTAATATTCATCGGGGAAGTGTTTAAATGTCAGATGAAAATGAACGATATATTTGAATAATTTACTGGACCAAACTTGTATGTTTTGGCATCTCAGTATAGTCTTTACAGTTTGTCACAGCGCAATAAATGTTTCAAATATGAGTTTCTGATCTTCATCTATATCCAAACTGTTTGCACAGAAGAACCTGCCTCAATCGGTCATTAAAAAGAGTTCTAAATATGGGCATGTAAGGCAGGTGGTAGCTTAATGCTTGAGTAACTTTCTGCATTACTTTTGCCATGCATTAAGCAAATATCCGCTTTTTAAGATTTTTGTGTCCAATCAGTATAACGCTACTTAATCCATTCCCTCATATTGGCGACTTTTGACGACACTTTGTGAAACCATTGTGACGGCACTTTGTGAAACCATTGTGATAAATGGAGCATTTGCTCCTATAGGAGCAAATGCTCTATTTATCACAAAGGTTTCAAAGGAATCTAAAAAATCCTTTTCTCTACGTAATGCTCCCTTTGGGTAGATTTATTTAAAGAGGTAGGATCTAAAAATAGCCTATGAGGTAATGTGTTAAGACAGGTTCTACTGTATATGTAAAGGTAACCATGGATTCACTCACATCATGCTCAAGTAAAAAAAAAAACACGACACTTTGTCCAACCTTTCCATTCTAGGCGAAATCCTTTAAACTCTGTAGATTTGTCGGAATGGAAATGAAATGTGACGTTGTTATTCAAACTCAAGATACTATCCGGTGGAGAGATTTTCACCTCACACAGTAATTTGGTATTCTCCGGGTTCCCACCGATAACAGGATATATCTGAAACAAAGCACACAGTACTGTAACCTTATGCACTATAAATACGAGTTTGCATAGTAGACCCAGACCAGACAGCTTGCGCAGGAGCCGTATTGTCCGGGTCTATGGATTGTAACACATTTACAAACAGAGTAGACCAAGATCAGACGGCTCCTACATAAGGATTTGTTATGTTTGCCGAAGGAATTACGTAATCTGATTATACAGGTTTTGCTACCGCCAAACATGTGTGTGTCGGCCATATGTCATCATGAATATTCAACTAATTAATAATTTTAATGTTATTATTTCTCATTCATGGAGTAAAGTGTTAAGAGACAGTATGAAATATATATACATGTATATACAATTATGTTGTTTATACAGTATGAAAATAAAAAAATAGAGAGAACGTTTAGACACGTGGGTTGAATGAAGCACTATCACATAACTATGTTGATACAATGTATATGTAAATGTATTGAAAATATGCAATTAGACATCCGCCTATGGTGCATTAATACACAAAAAATGTTAAATCGGACGTAGCATTGGTACGATTGTTGAATCTGATTCGCGGTACTAAAGACTGGCTTCCGCCAGTCTAATAATATAGATTAAACTATGTTGCTTCTGCCTTGGGAAAACTTATAAAATTCAGCTCATTGCTATTTATATTTTTATCATTTCTTGATGATTATTCATCATGCAAGGCATTAATAATTGGTCAAGAAAATACCGTGGTCGTCTTGCTCCGTTCTCTTTCTTACTTCGAATAACGTCATGAACATAAACCCTTCGCTTGCTATTCGCGTCAATAAACCTACCTGTAAATAGTGAAGACCCAGATGAGACAGCTCCTGCAGGAGCTGTCTCATCAGGGTCTGCACGATTTAAAAGTTGATTGTGCAACCAGTGCACTCCACAGCAGTGATTGCACAGGAAAGTACTTGTACACAGTGAATATATATGTAATTATACAACAGGGCATGGGTAAAGAAGGAGACATGCATTTTAAAATTCAGCAAGCGAAGGGTTAATTAGATGCATTTTGAATTTGGCATATGAACACAGACAACTTTTGACATGACATAAGCTGTATTATAAGTCTAAATCAGACAAGATGCAAACAATACAGACCTAAAGGAGCCCTCTGATCTGGGTCAACTTTGTTTGAAAAAGGCGCGTATATGGCGTAAAGATTGTTTCATACATGTAAATCTTTTTTTTTCAAATAATTTGGGTAGAATCTAATCCTGAATGAAAATACAGCACGCTCCCTCTAAAGCGACCACCATAGGTACAGTTCTGGGCCATGGAGACAGCTTAATGCAGCACAAAACTTATGCAGAAAGTTCCTATAGGCTTTTGTCAAGCATAAAGCAACCACATGCTGTTAAAGACGACATTTCCTTTATTCCTTTTGTTCGCTTTAGAATGTTTTTTTTTCTGTATATCAATAACAATACACTGTCCAATTGTTCTTTATTTACCTTCAAGAAGTCGTATTTGCAGCTCTCTGTTTGAAACTCAAAGAAAGATATGAGCAGTTGTGAACCTTCAGGGGCCACAACCGTCGTAAAACAGTCGGCTTCACTGGGGTAGTTGTTGGGGTAGTTTGGTGACGTCAGTTCGCCGTAGGGTGTCGAGACAATGTCATCACAGGCAAGGTCTGTTAAAAAAGAGTGTTAACTTCACATCAAATTGTATACAGTCTTTTGTTGCATGCAACATTGTCTTCTGTCTCAATATTTTATAATGGAGTTTCTCCATTCTTTTCTGAAACCACAACCACGTGTGTCTCAAGCAAGTCTGTATCCCGATGAGACACAGAGTAATTCATGTTCTGATCTGGATCCGAACATCTAGGTTAGCACAAAGTTACACTTTACCATGGTAGAATCAAATCTACAGTAAAACCTCTCTATAACGGCCACTCAATTGTATTAATTATTTGGTATCTAGGGCAGGTGGCTGCTTAAAGCAAGGTGAAAGTAAAACAGAACGCTCCTATAGGAGCGTTCTGTTTTACTGTCACCTTGCTTTAAGCAACCACCTGCCTTTAACGTAAAATACTTGATGTGATTTAGTGGCCGTAATAGACAGGTTTTAATGTATATCATTTTATAAGCAAACAGAGCAGACCCTTGCAAGACGGTTCTCACAGGAGCCGTCTGATCTGGGTCTACTCGATTTGCCGTCAACCCTAATCCTGCTGACATTCGGTCAGAAATTCGGAACTTAGCCAAAATGGGACAGATCTGAATTAAAGCAGATAAGTCCAAATAAGAGCCACTGCCAAGTAAAACCTCGCTAATCCGAATATATTAATATCGGCATATGAGACAGGTGGCTGATTAAAGCAGGATGAAAGTCATGCAGAAAGCTTCTCTGGGGGCTTTTTATATCTCTTTAACCCTGCATAAAGTAGCCACTTACCTTAAACGTTCTTCATTGGTCTTTACTATAGTCTATATATATTTTAGAGCAATTCTCTATTGTAAGTTTTGGAAGGACCGAACTTTTAGTTCGAGTTATCCGAGGATTGAGTTATCTAAGTTCGAGGTATCGAGGTTCAACTGTAAAGGATATTCATACATTTATTATTTCTTATAGGAGCATTCTGTTTAACTTTCACCTTGCTTTTAGCAGCCACCTGCCCTAAATACCCACTAATTAATACAATTTAGTGGCCGTTATAGAGAGGTTTTACTGTAGAACAAAATGTTTTAACCCTTTCCCTGTTCTGTGTTTATTCCAACTTTCAATACCTACTGAATATTCATTGACAAAATAGGTATATTGAATTATGCAAGAAGGAATATTGTACCCATTTTAAAAACTAAAGAAACATGTCTATCAAATTCATATGTAAACAGAGCAGACCCTGATCAGACGGCTCCTCTAGGAGCCGTCTGATCTGGGTCTACTCTGTTTGCAAATGCGTGAAAACACGTTTATATGAGGGAAAGGGTTAACCACCTACCATCAGAATTATTGTATTGCTTTAATCTGAATTAGTAAATATGTGTACTTACATGGAGGTACAGCCTGTATCAAGAGAAGGAATAACCCACCAACTGCTGCTCTGTGTAAGTCACAAAACATATTTCTGTATGGTGAACCTGTAGAATTCCAATGCGTATACACAGAAAACTTCTTCTGATAAAATACTGGGTCAAATTACTAACATCAAACAAGGAACTATTACTCTTTAAAACTTATAATACGTTAAAAATTGACGCTGATAAAAATATAACATATAATAAATGCAACTGGGCTTTCCAGATCAAAATCATACTTGATGAGTACGATCTATCATATATTTGGCAAAATTTAGAATTTTAGATATATATTATCAAAGCTGGTATAGCTCTATTATTAATTCATGAAGATTATAAACTTACTGAGTCTTTAAAAATACTTTTGAGTTCGTAAATTATCTCGATTTCATAAAATATTTAGAATTGCCTTAACAAGATTTCGAATGTCGTCTAATGATTTAGATATTGAACGGGGTCGATATACACATTTACCCAGGAATGCGAGAACTTGTAAAAACTGTAACTTAAGACAAACAGAAAAATGAGATTCATTTCTTACTTACGCGTTCGAAATACACTGACTTAACCCTTTCCCTGTTCTATGTTTATTTCAAATTCAAATACCTAATGAATATTCATGAACAAAATAGTTATAAAGAAATATGAGAGATGGACCATAGTAGACGTTTTAGAAAGCAAAGAAACAGATCTATCAAATTATACTAGCAAACAGAGTAGACCCTGATCAGACGGCTCCTCTAGGAGCCGTCTGATCTGGGTCTTCTCTGTTTGCAAATGCGTGAAAACACGTTTATATGAGGGAAAGGGTTAAGAAATAATTATTTGAAACACTGCCATTATACATGGCCTACATTACAAAAAAATACCAATCTGATGTTATCAGATTCCAAAACAGTCGTTCAAGGTCTATCAAGATATCTGTACTTTGCAAATTTGTGTAGAGAGTAAAACTAAGGAAATATTAAATCAATTCCAATACAGTCTGGTGGAAAATTCAGGTTAATTTGTATCTTAAGCTCTTTGTAAATCCATTTTACCGGCAAAGAAATCCATGTTTACTGCCTATATATTGGTTTTGCTATAAGCATATGTATATGTGTTTAATACAATAAGTTATTTGAGTTGAGTTGAGTTGAGTAAAACAGTCGTGTGTTCAGAGAAGAATAACGCTCGCAACTGTTTGCAACAACTCGTCAATTAGTGTAACGTTTTGCATATGAACGGCCCTATTTGGACAATGCAGATGAAAATCGTCGTGAGCTGTTTCCAACAGTTGGGGACGCATGGAGGATGATGGAACTACAGTAAAACCTTTCTATAACGGCCACTAAATTACATCAAGTATTTTGTGTTAAAGGCAGGTAGCTGCTTAAGGAGCGTTCTATTAACTTTCACATTGCTTTAAGCAGACACCTGCCCTAAATACCAACTAATTAAAACAATTTAGTGGCCGTTATAGAGAGATTTTACTGTACTACAACCTTTACACACAGTTTAGACACACATAAGTCGCGGAGTATTTCGGAATTTCATCAGGATCCAAACTGGTTGATGCTGTGACAGTGTTGGTTTTAAAATAACAATTGAAGCAGACAAACAATTATTGCGAACGAAAATGCTTGCCAAAGAAAGAGTTAATCATTTACCTGTTCTATATTGTTCTTCCAAATTTCAATACCTACTTGAATATTCATGACACACTAGTTATAATGAAATACGGAAGGTTGAAACTTGTAGCCATTTTGAAAGTAAAGAAACACATCTTTCAAATTCCATTAGCAAACAGAGCAGATCCTGATCAGACGGGTTCATCAAGGAGTCGTCTGATATGGGTCTACTCTGTATGCAATTGCGTGTAAACATGAAGGAAGGGGTTAAAGAAACCGTGTCCAGATATTAGGACCAACACTCAGTGAATAATTCCTTAATACAGTAGAGTCTCACTAATGCGACCATGCACGTAATTTATTGACATAGGAGTCTGTACAACAGGTGGTTGCTTAATGCAGGGCAAATGTAATGCAGCAACTTCCTATATGAGTTTTCTGGACAATGTTTGGTTTGCATCAAGCTACCGCATGTTGTTGGGTGTTTTAATTCTATTTTTTAACCTAGAATTAGACTTCTTTTAAACGGCTGTATTAGCTAGACATTTTAACAAATCGAGGGCTCTGTGTTATGCTTTGTAACTAATTCTGTTCAGTTAATGCTCAACTTCAAATTATAAAGTGGTCTCTCATCTAGGTTTATACTGTTAGCAGAGGACATTAGTGACTCGTTTCCGACACTGAAAATGTTAAGGTAGATGATTACTTACTACAAACCCAAAGGTAGACATAAAGCTCCCATCGGAGCATTTTGAATTACTTTCGTCCTGTATAAATCAATTGTTTGCTGTTAAAGACATCTTTGTTATTTATTAACCTTTAGCTGCTGCCAGCGTATCAGTGATCACTCGAAAAACAAACAGTTTGGATCCTGATTAGACATCGAGTCACTCGGTGTCTCATCATGATCCATATTGTTGACGAGCTGGTTGCAATTTGGTTGACATTTTGAGTAAAGATTGAAAAAGTAGTTGGTAAACAATTGTGCAAAATTAATTTTCTCACCAGGCTAAAGGTTGGTGAATTTTTAGAGAAATTAAAAAGTATATGTTTTGTTGTTTTGTTTTTTTCTAAAAAAAAGTAACTACAACACCCTATACAGATATTCACCCCATATGTACACACATGTTTATGGCAACATATATAGAGAGAACAAATTATTGTAACCCCCCCCCCCCCTCTAATGCGATCAACATATTCTGGTTGGCAGAGGCATTTGGTAGTTTAATGCAGGACGAAAGTTACGCAGAAAACTCATATTGGAGCTTTCTGCATTACTTTCGTCCTGCATTAAGCAACCACCTGCTTATAAAAGCAGCTATGATTATTCGTTGCATTAGAGGGGTTCTACTGTATTGTAAAACATTCACTGAATGACCTATATACGAATCCGACAATTAAGAAGACATATTCTTTTTATATACAAATGTACTTGATAGTTGGGCATCCAACTGAGGAAAATGTGTCGAGCCATGGCATTAAATAGTAGAATTTGGCATGCACTGGATATGTAATGTTTGATGTCTGAGTAATCAGAAACTGCCCCATGCCACCTGAAAATTTGCCCTTGTTTCTCTTAATTAGGTCAAAGGTCAACTAAGTGCATATTTTATATACGTTATTTGAGAAATCATTATATCTTTATCAATTTTAGTTGTAAAATAACAAACATGGTACCAAAATGAAGGTTAAACATTGGCCTTTAATTTGCACTCACTTTGTGTAAAATATATTATTTGAATATTCATGAATATTAATGAGAACATAAAAAAAACAGTAAAAAATCATTAAAACCAACATATAACGATGATACATGATGTCACGTCTTCGTCATTATTGCTATTTAACAAAAATAAATTACGTTAAAATAAAGGTTAGACAGACTGCTACTGAATAAAAAACTGTATTCAGTCATACCAGCTATATATTATGCACACATACTTCTTAAATTAAAGTGGGTGGGGTAAATATACACCTAAACAAAACATTCAGTTCTGTTTAAAGTAACCATTTTATTCACTATATTTTTATGGATATTTTCTTGGTTGGTACAATTAACACCATCGCAAAGGATATGTAATGTTTGATGTCTGAGTAATCAGAAATTGCGCCATGCCACCTGAAAATTTGCCCTTGTTTCTCTTAATTAGGTCAAAGGTCAACTAAGTGCATATTTTATATACGTTATTTGAGAAATTAATATATCTTTATCAATTGTAGGTGTAAAATAACAAACATGGTATCAAAATGAAGGTTAAACATTGGCCTTTAATTTGCACTTACGTTTTGTAAAATATATTGTTTGAATATTCATGAATATTAATGAGAACATAAAAACAGTAAAAATCATTAAAATCAACATAAAACGATGATACATGATGTCATGTCTTCGTCATTATTTCTATTTAACAAATATAAATTACGTTAGATAAAGGTTAGACAGACTGCTACTGAAAACAAACTGTATGCAGTCATACCAGCTATATATTATGCACACATACTTCTTAAAGTAAAGTTGGTGGGGTAAATGAACACCTAAACAAAATGTTAAGTTCTGTTTAAAGTAACTAATTAATTCACTATATTTTTATGGATATTTTCTTGGTTGGTACAATTAACACCATCGCAAACACATGTTAGTGTGTTTTTAAACTACTTTGAAGCATTTACAGCGAATAGATTTGCACTTGATTTTGCACCCATAACTTGTTCAATGCAAGCATCAAGTGCAGTTGGTACATTTCCGAACCACTTATAAAGGTTCAGCACCATCGTGCTATGTGTTAGTATCAATAGCATTAATGTCTGTATCCATTAGCTCAGATCCATATAGCTGCTTGATAGTTTGCTCTTGAAATTTTCAGTCCAAGTACATCCTTTGTTGGTAGAACCAGTTCAAGTGTTTTCTCTACCTTAACCATTTTGTGAAATTCTTGCATCATCAATGGGTTCTCCATTCAGACACCATACATCAAACATCAAACGTTTGTGCCTTGTCTGACCGTGCATCTCTTCTAATATCTGAAAGCAGATCGGACATGTAAAATATTTCTTCCAACAGGTCTTCTTTCCGATTCCAGTGAAAGCAAGGGTTATGTTACATCCAGTTATTGCATGATACCCTGGCATGTTCCGGCAGACATCTTGAGATAACTTGCGGAAAATACAATTTTGTTTTTCCCTGCCATTATTCAGACTTCAGTGCCTAAAGGTCCAAGATGGTATGCATGTATCAGTACAAGCAGTACATCAAAATCTTGGCATTTGACAACTATCCAGCATTGGCCCCTTTCTAGCAGCATCGCAAGCCATGTATCCACCTCGTCATGATTTGATGGCAGATGGGACACTTCATGCCTGCACTTGTCTTGAATGACGATATTCAAATGTATCTGTTGAATACTGCAATACTAGTATACTACATCAACTCTGTGTTTGTGTCTTCTGCTTCTTATTTTGTCATGCTTGGCCGCTTTAAAGCAGGCATACTCACACCCTTGTGATATGCACATAGGTGAGGGAGCGTCCAACGTGTAAGTTAAAATAACAGGTTAAAACATTGCAAACAGAAGAAGAGTACATGACATCTAAAATCTTAACCTGGAAAGTTGGGAGCTATCACTTGATGTTATGGTAACTTGTTCCAAATTATGTTGACAGCAGAGTGGAAGAAATATTCCCTCAGGAAAATGGTCCTGCAAAACCTTGGAACGAACCATAAGGAATGACCCCTTGTAGGTGCACCGTAAAGGAGTCAGAAGGTGGGGCGTCAGCTGCAACAAAATCATTTACAAACCTATAGAACATCACGGCCTTTACTTGTTTCTGCCTCTGTTTGAGCAAATCTTGTTGAACATGGCACCAACGCTGAGCACTTATTTTGAAAAAATGCAAAATCACAAATATGGTAGCTCTACGTTGGACCATCTCCACATGCGTTGTCATGGCCTTGGTGTGTGGATCCAAAACAAAAGATGTGCACTGAACCTGCAGACTTATCAGGAGTTTGTAACATGCCTCCTTGGTTGACTTTTGGGAGGCTCCACGGCTCCTGCTTAGAACGGATGTGGATCGATTTGCCTCCTTTATGACCATATCGACTCGGGATTTTCAAGACAATTTAAAAGACAGTTATGTCCCAAGTTATTTTGCTTTCTTTGTTGTCTTCCGTTTCATGCATGCTATGGACAGTATAACTAGTCTCTATGTGGCTTGTTGGTGATAAGCAGGACCTAGCACTTCTCTGCATTGAACCCAGTCTCTTCCCTTTTCTACAGACTGCCGATGTCATTATGGAAGACATCTGCATCTTCTATTGACTCGGCACAAAAGTGAGACATCAGCAAAGAGTCGACACGAAGAGTGTGTGGTCATCATTGCATGCGAGGGAAAAGAAAGGACTGAGAACAGCACATTGATGAACACTGGATGCTATCGGTACTGACTCAGAGGAAACACCCCCAGCGTGACTTGTTGGCTGTTGGATACAATCAAGCATTTTGCATTACACATCAGAGTATTGGAACTTAAGAAAAAGGTGTCTGTAAGACACTTTGTCAAACGTTTGCGTCAATCTGATAGGACTGGTCCAGACCTGACCCAAGGTCATTGACTATGTTGATTAGTTGTGTCTCACAGAAACGCTGCTTCCGGAGTCAATGCTGGTATGGGTTGATGATGTAATGGTAAAACCAGGTTACTGTGTATGATGTATTCCAGAATCTTACATGTGACAGAATTTAGGGACACAGGCCAATAGTTTGAAGGGGTTATTCTTGACCATTGTCTTGTATATAGGATTAACATGAAATCTTCCAGTCACTGGGGACTTTATCCTGGTCGTAAGGCCTGGAAGATCAGAACAAGAGCAGGAGCCAGTGAATGTGCCATCTCTTTCAAGAACCTTGGTAAGATGGTGTCTTGACAGGTATCTTTGTGGAGATTAATGCCATTAAGAAGCTTGCAGACCCCAGCTATCGTGACATGAATAGGAAGGGCATTCGAATAAGGATACTCTCAAACGGCACACATGAGAGATAGGTCCTCATGTGTAAAGACAGAGAATTACTAGTTCAGTATTTTAACTTTGATTTGTGTATCAACATTGGTAATGACACCATTTTTCAATGGTGCTATTCCCGAGCTGTCACATTTCTTGCCTTGCTCCTAACATAAGTGTAAAGCTTCTTACAGCTGGTATCTGTCACTAAGTCAATCACATACCCATCATGAGCTTGAGCTTTCTTGCACTTCTTTGCAAGTTTTCTGTAGCCCCTTGTACATGCGCCAGTCCTTCTGTACCTTGGTCCTCAGCACTATTTGTATGCACATTTCTTCTTTCGTGAGAAACGGCGGGTGATTGAGTTGCTACATGGCTGGCTGAACCTGGTGGATGTCAACTCAGAAGGGACCACTGAATATATCACATAGAGTACAGATTCGTAAAGGGACTGATTTTCCAAGTGTGCTGCAAACTCAGCCAGTTTGACATGTATTAGCCTCTTTCGAAGGGTGGACAAGATGCGGGGTAGGCTTCCTTCGTGAAGGAAAGATATGTTTGTCAGAACTATGACATCCTCACTTATTCCAGGTATATCTGATAACTAGTGATTGCTTGTGGCAATAACATATAGATTGTTGTCATCACGGATAGGGAAGGTTACTCATAGCCAGCGGCATTGAATATGCCTATGAGTTCATTGTTGAGTTAGAGTGGGTACCTATGGCCAGTAACTGTTAAAATGGCCAATCAATATCCGGGATATTCATGTCCCCACAAATGTAGAAAGGGTTTTGTCATGGGTACTGCTGGCGTAGGTAAAATATTTAAATTCATTATGTAAAAACATCACCATACTCACCAGGACCTATGATGTTTCAATCGCTAATGATACAAACAGCTAATATTAGACATAGTGTACAATAAAACATACCAATATTATACTGATATTATGGCAATAAGAGACTAATCTTCTGGCGTTTCATTATCATCTCTAAATGATACATCTGCGTGAAGAGGTACTATAACTTGCACAGATTTGCATCAAAATTATATATATATTGTATGATAATGTACCGTACATGTATTTAAAACGATATTTTCCGAACTTGCAATCATCACAGGTCATTCAAAACTTTCTGAAATGCGCCATAAATAGTTCTATACTTACTGTGGAGACATTGCTAAGAAATTAAATGCAAAAAAGTATTGAAATTGTCAAACTTACGGCTATGTTATACTATATAGAGATTTTATTACATTTTTGCACTCATTGACCTTTGACCTAGTTTCTGACCTTCAAAGAGGGTTTTGGCAGTGGCATGGGCCAAAACCATAAATGATTAGTATCTGGCAACACAATTATGGTATTCAAACACTTCTACTAAAAAATGCCATGGACCTCGAAAAATAAGCGACTTTTTACACCTCGGATTCCCAACTATGAGCTTTTGCGCTTTTCTTTGAACAAAATAAATCATTTTCACATTTCGGGGCATTCTGAGTTTCATAGAAAGAACAAGAGTAAACCATGTTAATAAGGTTTTCGCTCATATAGAGGAATTTTGGCACTTTTGCAACTAATATAATTTTTATCCGTGCTGCAGGTAGTTCTTACATGAATATTCATGGAGCAAAGGGTAAAATCACAAAGATCTGATTTTACACTTTCTGCTAAAGTCAACATACCCCCGGAACTTGCCGAAGAATTGTCGGCATAGTTCACGTGCGGTGAAAGGGGCTATCTGACCTATTTATATCGTTAATTACTCGTTGCATATTGCTATTTTCTGCTTCATTTCTACGTACGGATCATTTTAGAGTTCAAAGTTTACTTCTGACACATCTGGCTTCATTCAAAAGTTTGTTCAAAATATATCGCGATATTGAGTTATATTGTGACTTTAAAACATACGCTATTTTCTGACGCACTAGATTTTGCGATAACTTCGGCCAAAGAAATAGTATAACCCTTTCCTCAATGAAAATTAATAAAAGAACTAATGATGTCATGAATATTAATTAGAGTAATTTGTTATAATAATACAAGGACACAGGGTTTTTTTTTGTCATGGCAGAAACTGTAAAATCAGATCAATACTATTTCATAAGCAAACAGAATAAACCATGTAGGGGCCGTCTGATCTGGGACTACTCTGTTTGCAAAGGCGTAGAAAGGCGTATTTATGGAATGAAGGGATAATATGATATGCACGTACATGTATATGAATTAGGACTTACGATAAGCTTCAGTAAGACGGTCCAAGGGGAGCCAAATGCAATGCAGCTTAGAGGATGTGCGCATCTAATAAAAGTAGGTACTTACCAAGCAGTTTTCAATCATCAGTCACTGTACATAACAGTAAATAAAATGTACTCAATATTAGTCCTCCTAGTATCCGGGACTTGAAGATGAGATGAGGTTAACCCTTTCAAAGCTATGGACCAAGATGTGATGATCATTGCAAAAGTTTGGATCCAGATGCGATGATATCTAATCAGGATCAAAACTGTTTGACACTTTGACACTGCTTTTTAATATAAACAAACAACATAGATGAGAAATTTTCTTAAGAGAATTTCAATAGACGACAAGTTTTACTAATAAAAGTAGTGATAAAAGGGAAACATTTCCGGGTTGTGATATCGCAGTTTTATTGGCCGTTGTCCATTATTTTATAAAGACAATGGTGACTTTTATGTTCCTCAGACAAAAGGGGTGTGTTTGAGAGTGTTTCTGAAAGAGAGACAGACAGACAGACAGATAGAGAGACAGAGAGACAGAGAGTGAGAGAGATAGAGAGAGAACAGAGAGATTGATGAAAGAGAGAGAGAGGAGAAAGAGAGGAGAGATAGGAGGATGGAGGAGGGAGATAGGGACAGACAGCAGACAAAGACAAAGAGAGGGAAAAAAGAAAGAGAGAGAATGAGAGAAAGAAAGAGATAGACAAAGAGAGAAAGGGAGAGACAGACAGACAGACAGACAGAGGGAAAGATAGATAAACAGGCATAGACAGGCAAACAGACAGACAGACAGACACAGAGACAGAGAGAAAGAGAGAGACAGAGAGAGGCAAAGCCATACTGACAGACAATCAAACAGACAATCAGACAGGCAGGCAGGCAGACACACAGACACACAGACAGGCAGAAATATTGAGACAGAGAAATGTTGAGATAGAGAAAGAGAGACAGAGAGTGTCACAGAAAATAATGAATCAATGCTACTTATGTGACAGTCGCTTTCCTATATGACCAGCAAGCGATCGTGTGTGTGTGGGTGTGGGTGTGGGTGTGGGTGGGGGTATATAATGGAACGTGTAGATACATTCAACCACTTTGCCGTATACTCGCACGTTCGGCATTTGCAAACAAAGTAGACGGGTCTTGTGGGAGTCGTCTAATCAGGGTCTGCTTTGTTTGCTTATAGAATTATAAAGAAGTGATTAAACAGTTTCTGCAAAGTTAAAAAAACAATTTTCATGCATGCACCCTTATAAAAAGTCAACTAATAAAAACGCACGATGCCATTATGTTGTACATAAAACATGTATTGAATAGGTAGCGAGTTAACCGTGCCATGGAAAGAGAGAATTCTGATTTATGAGAACATAACAGACTCAAACCAACTAATTTTGAATTAGTATGCGTCTTATATATTACCTGTATAATTATATAAATGCTATAGATTTAGCCTCTTGCTCCATAAATACTCCTTTCTACGCATGTGCAGTAAACCCAGGCCAGGAGACATAGGATCAGGGTCTACTCTGTTTGTTTATGAAATTATATAGATATTATTCAACAGTTTCTGCCATGACCCAAATTCCCTATGTTCATGTGTCATAATAAAATACTCTAATCAACATTACGATGTCATTTTTTCTGACATGAAAATTCATTGTCTTATACGGGAAATCTAGGACTTATTAGTCAACTACAGAATGTGAAACAATTACAGCTTCTTCCGTATCCTTTCATAAACACAATCAGCTAACCGTATACTCATTTAATGTCTCACCTGACCACAGATTGTTTGAAAAGACTGTCACGAACTGATTCAATATACAACCAACCCTCTTTACAACAGTCACTCAAAAGACGTCTGGATTTTTAACGTGTTCGTTGCCAACGTTTGTTGTCTGCAAACTTTGTCGTCTGCTACAATTTTCGTTTTTTATATTATTATTTTCATTTTAACCCTTTCTTCCACAAATGCGCCTTTCTATTCCTTTGCATAAAGAGTAGACCCAGATCAGACGGCTCCTACAGGATCAGGGTCTGTTCCGTTTGTTTATAAAATAATATAGATAGGATTCTATAGGGTCTGCCATGGTCAAGGTGTCTGTGCACATGTGCTATGATAAGAAGTAATCCAATTAATATTAATGATGTAATTTTTATAACAAGAATTGAGTATGGGGTAAATTGTTAAATATGATTGTGTTCTGCATTAAGCAGTCATCTAATTTTAAAAACACTTCAGTGTATTGACCCTTTATTTGATGAATATCAGTGTATTGACCCTTTATTTGATGAATATCCATGCAGGAAATTATGACGTTATGACTATCTACTACTAGTAGCTGATCGTTTAACGGCATATGAAAACAGGATCTATTGGCCAAGACAGAAGCTATTACATCAGAACTTTACAATTCCATAAGAAAGCAGAGCAAACCCAGACCAGACAGCTCCTACAGGGGCCATCTATTATGTGTCTACTTTGTTTGCAAGGGAGTGACAAAGCGTCTCCAAGAGGTAATGGTTTTAGCATCCGCTTTTAGAGAGATCTACATCAACACTGTTTGTAAATGACAGCGCTTGTGGGACCCACATTCACAGATTAACCCTTTCGGCGCCAAATTTCTAATTGTCGTCTTCAATCAAAGTTTGTTAAACTAGAACTGTAAGCCAAAGGCTAACGAATACCCCCCACCTGTCTGCTTGTCAGAACACCTATCATCAATCTGAACATAAGTACATACAGAAACGTGAAGAGATTTAAAAACAATACATGCCCCAACCCAATTTATGTAATAAAAATGAAGAATAATTCAGTGAAATAAGACCCTTTCATGAGGTTTTTGTGAAATCCAAAGTTCTAAAGCTAGGTACCTTTTCAGAAAAACATGAAGTTCAAGGACCATAACTCTGACAAAAATTATGCAACCAGACCGATATTTGAACTTAAGCTGTAGTAACCTCATCTAAATTTATTTATATGTCAAATATGAAGTTAATATCTGCAACCACTGCCAAAGAAAGACCGGAAAACTGAAAATTTGACAAAAAATTAAAGTTCAAGGGCCATAACTCTGGAAAAAAATATTCAACCAGACTGAGATTGGGAATTAAGCTTTAAATCATCTAGCGTTAGCTTTATGCCAAATATAAAGTTAATATCTGCAACCACTTCCAAAAAAAGTAAGGAAAATCCCAAATTTGAAGAAAAAAATTAAAGTTCAAGGGCAATAACTCTGGAAATAATTATTCAACCGGACTGAGATTGTATCATAAGCTGTAACTTATACAGATTTAGCTTTGTACTAAATATAGAGTTGATATCTCGAGTCACTTCCATAAAAAGTCCAGAAAACCGGAAAACATTGGTAGGGGACTAAAAAGGGGAGATAACTCCTGAAGTAGTGGTCCGATCATAACGGAAATATGCGGTGCACAGGTTTATATGGTCATATGGCTATATATGAACTTTCAACAAAATTGAAGCAAAACTGTAGAAGAAGAAGGCCGGACAAAATTGTGTCCACGGACGGACAGACGGACGGACAGACAGACAGACGGACAGACGGACAACCTGATTCCAGTATACCCCCCCCCCCCAAACTTCGTTGTGGGGGGTATAATTATTCAGTAAAATAAGGAAATGAGATAAATAAATGCAAATTTCAAAGGCATAGAGCACATATATAGAAATAGAGATTGAGACAAATATATAATTATTGAGACAAATAGTGCAGTCCCTAATCAGACGCTGCCTTGAAAAGGCGACGTCTGATCTGGGACTGCACTATTTGTCGTGGTGCATTTATGCGACTGCGGCGGTGAAAAGGTTAATCCGCTAAGCGTGACCTGATTGACATTCGCAAACAGCTTGGATACAGATGAGACGACAAGAAAGTCCGTGTCTCTTCAAGATCCAACCTGTTTGCTTCTCGGCTAATACAGTAAACACCCTCTAAATCTTTTGGCGCCAAATTCGAAAGTGTCGTCAGCAATAATAATTACATATTAAATATAATTCTAAACTTAATAATAAAGATGTATTAGTAGAACATTTGTTTTAAAAAAACTGTATGCTTGAGCTAAAATAATACAGAAAACAGTGAAGACCCAGGTCAGATGCCGCCTTGTTCAAAAGGCGGCATCTGACCTGGGACTGCACTGTTTTCAATCGTGCCAACAACCGACATTGGCGCCGACAGAGCTTAACCAGAATTCTAGTAGATCTAGTGAAGAATTAAGACAGGCAACTGTTTAATGCATGGTGGAAGTCATGCAGAAAGCTCCTAGAGGAGCTTTCTGCATGACTTCACCCTGCATTAAGCTGCCACCTGTCTCCAAGACCGATATTGATACTACATGTAAATTGAACGTCCGGTTTAGAGGGCTTTTACTGTAGTTAGATCAAAGTTATAGCTGATCAAAGTTTAACTCTTACCAATGTCACTATTTGTTACTAAGACTGGTTTTTTCCTCCAACAAAAATGAAGAAAAATAAAAAAAAAAGTGAAAATTGTAGCAGACGACAAAGTTTGCAGCCGACAAAAGTTGGCAGCGAAAGAGTTACACAGACATAATTTTACGGCAGGATAAACATTTACTCCATAAATACGCCTTTCTGCGTCTTTGCAAATAGAGTAGACCCAGATCAGACAGCTCCTTTGATCAAGGTCTGCTCTGTTTGCTTATGATATGATATAGATATGATTCTACAGTTTCTGCCATGGCCTAAATTTCATGTCTTTGTGTTTCATTATAAAAGTTACACTAATGCATATTCATGATGTCATTATTTGTTAAATAAATATTCATTGAGTAAAGGGATAAGGCTTACAAGTATTAAAACCATTTTCCTAACAGATACGCCCTATCAACGCCTTTGCAAACAGAGCAGTCCCAGATCAGAAGGCCTCTGTAGCTCTGTTTAATTATGGAACTATATAGGTCTGATTCTTTAGTTCATGACCTAGTTAATTAATCACATGTTCATGCGACAATATACAATTTCAGGTTTTTATTATTCATGATAATTATCGTGTATGCATAAATATTCGTGAAGCGTACGCATTGTACATGTATTGAACATGCATTACGAACCCTGGGCGTGCAATATCTCATTGTATCGAACGAGTTCACTAAAATCAATACCAGTGAACACGAGCATATAATACCCTGTTTAACTCTTTCGGCGCCAAATTTCTAATTGTCGTCTGCAATCCAATTTTGTTAAATCATTCGGTGAAATAAGGAAATAAGATAAATAAATGCAAACTTCAAAGTAAAAAAGCATAGATCTAGAAATAGAGTTTTAGACAAATAGTGAAGTCCCTGATCAGACGCCGCCTTGAAAAGGCGTCGTCTGATCTGGGACTGCACTATTTGTCGTGGTGTATTTAGCGACATTGGCGGTGTAAGGGTTAACCCTTCAACCCTTTACTCCATATATACACCTTTCTATACATTTGCTAACAGAGTAGACCCAGACCATCGGCTCTTGTAGGAGCACTCTGATCAGGACCTGCTCTGAACATTTACTTAAGATATAATAATTATAGTATGATTCTATAGTTTCTGCCATGACCAAAAAATGCCCATGTGCTATCATAACAATTAATCTAATTAGTATTCATGATATTATTGTTTCTTTCATGAATATTCATGTAGTAAAGGGCTAATCATGGACTGAACTGTAGGTAGCATTGGTGTTGACAAAGAAGACCTCTTTCAACCACAGGTGCCCTTCGCATGCTATGTCTCAACAACAGCAACAACAACTCCATCACAAATACATTATTATTTTAATCACATGTCATAAGTATCTAAAACATACCAAAATATAGTTTTCTGACCAAAAAAAAAAAAAGAACATTTTTTTCGCGAACATCCCTGCTCTCTCTCTATATTTTTTTTTTGGTAAAGACACCCATGTTAATTCATTAAGTGGTCGTATTAGAGGGGTTCTACTGTATATTGATTAGCGTCAAACTGTTGTGACTGCAATGCTGGAGAGAACTAGTGCTATTATTTGAACAACAGCCTAGATCTAGATTACCAGATTCCTAACAGTGTAAAACTCTAGATCTGTTAGATATTTCTGGAGAAAACAATAAAGAAAACGTTACTATCAGAAAATTGGAAGATAACAATTGTGCATATACTTATGAATGTTTAACCCATTCCCATTTATATACCCCTGTTGACGGATTGCAAACAGAGTAGACCCATGTCAGTGTCTGCTCTGATAGATAATGGTACTTGCAATATATATGTTTCTCCCTTCCTTCTTTGACTAATCGAAATTTCCTGTCCGTGTTTCATTATAAAGTTCTATCAATGATTATTCATAAGGTCATGCAATCTTGAAAATTGTTCAAAATGTAGTTCCGTCCGTTTTGCGTTACGACACCGATAAGTCGTTGCCATTACCATTATTGATTAGCATCTTTGTGCAATATCTTTGATTTTTGTTTTTTTCATTTTCTTTTCAGTTGTGACTCTTACCATCGAATTACCACCCAACAATACCGCTCCAGTGAGGATCCAAATGGGCATTAGGAACAATTAAAACAACTACAGTAAAACCTCTCTATAACGACCACTAAATTAAATCAAGTAGTTTGTGTTAAAGGCAGATGAATGCTTAAAGCAAGGTGAAAGTAAAACAGAACGCTCCTATAGGAGCTTTAAGCAACCACCTGCCCTAAATACTAATAAACACCATTTATTGACCGTTATAGAGAGGTGTTACTGTAGTTTGGCAAGACTGACTTCACACACAACTCGACATGTCACTCATAACATCCATTGATTAGTTCACTGTTCTATGTTTATTTCAAATTTCAATACCTACTGCATATTCATGGGCAAACTAGGTATAATGAAATATGGAAGGTGGAACATTGTAGCTGTTTTAGACAGTAAAGAAACAGATATATCAAAATTCCAATGGCAAACAGAGCAGACCTTGATCAGACGGAACCATCTGATCCGAATCCACTCCGTTTTCAAATGCGTGTAAAAGCATTATACGAAGGAAAGGGTAAAAAGGTAGAGAACTTGAAACCTGCACTATCATCTGTATAGTTTATCACACCCACAGTGCAGATTCTGTTTAGTGGCTTGTCTGTATTTACATTATTTACATACAAAACTGTAAACTTATGTTGGTATATTGTACTGAATGAGAGCGAGTGCGACTTGTTAAATAAAAATATGCTAGCCATCAATAGTTTTTTCTCTACTTAGGTACCATAAATGTCAAGAGAAGCGTTCACATAAAATTGAATTCAGATATTTGAAAGGGGCGTAATTTACAGGTAAGAGGCTTATTTAGGAAATGTATCACGTATTCCTGAGATTCAGAGAAATTTCTAATGAGTTCTCGCAATACAGGGTTTGGCTAGTTTGAACTCTTTGTGAATACACAGAAACGGATTTATCTGGATAGACCTACTTTGTTCCTTTTTTGATACTCAGGCATCAAATCGGTCAGATTTTGACTTCATGTATATCAAAATCTGATGGACCTGGAGCCTGAACATGAAATTGTACTCGGACTCAAAATGTTTTAGGCACCTGATCAGGTGTCATATTAACTCACGCCTTTGAGAAAATATAGCTAGTCAAGTGAGCTACACGGAGTCTTATCTGGATCAAAGCGTGTGTAAACACGACTAGTCGCGATGATTGATATCTTTCGCTGCCAAACTGTGTCGTCTGCAAACTTCGTCTGCTACAGTTTCCATTGTTTTATTTTTCTTATTTTTTGTTTCATACAACAGTTACTGTAACAAACAGTTTGGATTCTGATGAGACGCCGAGTTACTCGGCGTCTCATCTGGATCCAAACTGTTTGCATAGGTAATCACAGATGCGACATTGGCACCGAAAATGTTAACCCTATCCTCCATACAAACGCTTCTTCACGCCTTTGCAAACAGAGTAGACACATAATGATAATTATCAGACGGCCATAGAAGCCGTCTGACCAGTGTCTGCTATGCTTGCTTATGAAATTAAAATATATTTAATAGTTTCTACCAATACCAAATACATGTGTACATAACATGCCTTTATAACAACTCAGCTAATAAATATCTGCTACTAAATATTAATAATGGAAAGGGCTAGTATTAGATGCAGTCAGTCACACAGCATCCATTCTGGATCGAAGCTGGTTTGCAACTACCGTCACAAATTTTCCGCTAGCGAGTTCGATGGTTTATCCGTTACCTCGTAGACAAGCCGGGTTTTTCGCATTTCGCAATCGGAGCAGAGCCAGGATCGGTTTTGTATGCTAACGACATAGTATAGATATGATTCTATAGTTTCTGTCATGGCCAAAGTATTCCGTGTTCATAATCCATTTAATTATGAAAAATCTGCTAATTTCAATAAAATCCCTCTTAAGCGACCGCCAAAAAAGTGTATTTTTGGGTATTAAAGGCAGATGGTAGCTAAATGCAACACGGAAGTTATGCAGAAATCTCCCGCAGGACCTTTCTGCATAACGTTCGTCCTGCATCAAACACTATGTTTATTCGTAAAGTGGTCGCATTAGAGGGGTTTTACTGAAATAAATTCCATGTCATTATTTTTACATGAGTATATTCATCAGGTAACGGATTAGATAGAATAGATTCTAACCTGACGCTAATGATAGAAACGTTTGTATACAGTAGAACCTGTTCTAAGCGCGAATTCATTTATTGAACACGGGTGCATTAAAAATAATGTGGTTGCTTTTTTTACCCATTCCCTCATATTGACGACTTTTTACGACTCTGTAAAAGTCACTTTGAGAAACCATTGTGATAAATAGAGTATTTGCTCCAATAGGAGCAAATGCTCTATTTATCAAAATCGTTTCAAACTACAAAATTCTAAATTTTTCCTTTTCTCTAGTTAATGCTCCTTTTCGGTAGATTTATTCAAAGAGGACGTATCTACAATAGCCTATGAGGTAATGGGTTAATGCAGGTCAAAAGTAATGCAGAAAGCTCCAACAGGAGCTTTCTGCATTACATTTGACCTGAACTAAGCTAGCAACCACTTTACATCTATACCAATACTTTGACCTCTTTTTGATGGTTGCTTAAAACAGTTTCAATTGTAACAATCTTCCAACAGCATGGCGCATGTATAATTATGTATTTGTTGCAATGATTCCATTCGACAAAATTCATGAAATATTTAACGGCTTGTTAACTGTTCAGCTTGATTTAGTAACCAATTAAACTGATGCTCACAACAAACGCTATCATATGCGTATGATTTATATAACTCATTGCATGCTAACGACACCCTCGTGATTACACCCCAACAAACGGTGCAGACTCAGATGAGAAGTCGTGTAACTTGGCTACTAATTAGGATCGAAATTATTTGACGTCCTAATCATGGCTTTCGGAGGGGAAACATGGAGAAATCCACTTTAAAGATTTGCAAAAGACGACAAATGTTGAAGACAATTTATATGGCATGCAAAGAGTCCATTTCCACGACAGATCGATATATTTCACATTGCATATGGATATCCTTTTGCACTTTAAAAAGTAAAGTAAAGTACATGTACCTAGATATAGTCTACTTTCAGTCCGAATGACCGTTCAGCCGACTGTACATTTATTCCCCTGGTCATTGAGCCATTCGCCTACAATAGTGAGCACTGCTAACGTATGGCGCAATTACCTAGCCGCAGTACCACCTAGTGACCCTCACAGGTATCAAGTTTAAGCTCTGGTGGAGAGGAGGCAACCTCATGCGGATGGGAGACACTGAAAAACGTTTCTGAAATGTCCAGCTAGTCCAGTTGGAATTCGAACCCCGGATCCCTGGGTTATCAGTTCAACGCTCAACCACTAGACCAAGCCACCACCACTTTACATTAAAACAACAAACATTAGCCCTTTACTCTATTAACACGCCTTTAACGCTTTTGCAAACAGAGTAGACCTAAATCCTATAGGAACCGTCTGATCAGGGTCTTGTCTGGTTGCTCATCTAGTTAATAGTCTTGACGTAATCGTTTCGTTTATGAATTTGTTTTCAAGAAAAATGTTAAACAATTCAAAATATTAAATTAGTAATGTATCCACGATACTAACGTCAAAGGGAAATTATTTACCGTATATTTGCTATCAATATAGATCAAGAACATCCTCAGGCCTGTAAACCATGTGGCCGTTATCATATTTTGAATGCCACCACACCAAATAATAGAAGCCCAAATCAACTACCGAGCCGATTTGACTGATATTATGTGCAAATGTTTCCCCTTCTGACCCTCTCCATAACACATCGTCCACAGGCTTTCAATAAAACCTCCCTATAACGGTTATTCTTATTACTTATGCTTATAGGGTTAACACTAGGTGGTCGCTTAATGCAGTACGAGGGGTATACAGAAAGCTCCAGCGTGAGTTTTCTACATTCATTTCGTTTTGTATTAAGTAACCGCCTACTGTTAACCCTTTACGCAATAGATACGCATGTTTACGTTTTGCAAACAGAGTAGATCCAGCGTTAGCTCTGTTTGCTGCTTATATGAAATACAACAGAACCCCTCTAATGCGACTAATTAATGAATCGACATGGGTGTCTTTATACACAGGTATTTGCTTAATGCAGGGCAAAAGTAAGGCAGAAAGCTCCTAGAAAAGCTTTCTGAATTACTTTTGTCCTGCATTAAGCTACCAATTGCATCTAGCACCCAGAATTATACCTCTTTTAGGTGGTCGCATTAGCGGGGTTTTACTGTAATATAGACCTAATGTTATATAGTGCTTGTCATGATAAAGTTTAAACAATGTCTCGAGTTCATAGTGCCGCTATAAACATTCATTGTTTATTAATTGAACTGTCGTTGTATTAAATTATTGCACAAAACGAACTTTTTGATGTTTCAGTGTTGACAATTTTCTCTTCAGGATTCGCCACTGGCTCGTTGAATATCTCTAGAACAGCATTTGAACATTCATACAAGTTCACCCACTGTATAGACTTGAAGAAATCTACCTTCCTCTTGGCTCGCTTTATCTGCAACAAAAATAGGCAGAAATGTTCAATGCTTTATCTTTAACAAAATAGACAGGCTATTCATTGCTTTAACTGTAACAAATACGAATGAGTGAGTGAGTGAGTTGGGTTTTACGTCCGACCAACAGTATTTCAGTTATTTGCAGACTGTACCCACATGAGACAAGTTATAGTGCTGCCTCACTGGAATGCCCCTGCCGCGGGCACATGGCAAGGGCATCCCACCCAGTCACATTATCCTGACACCGGGCCGACCAGTCCTAGAACTACCCCTTTCATGTCGAGAGTAGACAGGGGAGCTACTAGTACCAACTTTTAACGACTTTTGGTCTGTCGCGGCCGGAGATCGAACCCACGACCTTCCGTACCGCAGGCGGACGCTCTACCACTGAGCCACGTGGACGATGTTCAATGCTTTAACTATAACAAAATAGGCCGGATTTCAATGCTTTTTCTGTAATAAAAATAGGCAGGGTTGTCAATGCTTTATCTGTAACAAAATAACACAGAACGTATGCCTGAATCGCATTTGAACCCACGACCTTTCGTACCGCAGGCGGACGCTCTACCACTGAGCCACGCGAACGATGTTCAATGCTTTAACTGTAACAAAATAGGCCGGATTTTAATTATTTTTCTGTAATCAAATTAGGCAGGATTGTCATTGCTTTATCTGTAACATAATAACACAGAACGTATGCCTGAATCGCATTTGCAAGCTGCTTGAATTAAGATGAGACGCCGAGTTACTCGACGTCTCACCAGGATCCAAGCTGTTTGACACTCGGTCATTAGTTTCTCAAATACTTTATCGATCGAGTCTAAACTAGTCGATAAGGCAAGACATAACTAACTCTTTCCCTGTTCTACGTTTATTCCAAATTTCAATACCTGCTGCATATTCATGGAAACTAAATATGGAAGGTAGAACAGTGTAGCCAACAGATATTTCAAATTCCATCAGCAAACAGAGTAGACCTATAGGAGCCGTCTGATCTGGGTCTACTCTGTTTGCAAATGCGTGAAAACATGTTTATATGAATGAAAGGGTTAGACAGATGAATAATTATCAGCTGCATTTTATAATGGTATTTAGTACTTGATTTTGGGTCATGGCAGAAACTGCAGATTTAGATCAATGTTATTTTTTAAGGAAGCAGAGCAGATCCTGATCAGACGGCTCCTATAGATTTGATTCGGATCTACTCTGTTAACAAATACTTGTGTATGGAGTAAAGGGTTAATTAATATGAAACGAATGTAATACAGAAAGCTCCTTTTTACACCTCTTGATTAACTTCGTCTTTCGTTAAGCTCCCGTCTGTCTTCAACACCGGCAATTATTGCTCTCCTGTGTTTTATCACAGCAGTAAGTCTCACTTTTAAAGTGGATTTCTTTAAGCACATTTTGCAAACGAAACAGACACAGATCAAACAGTTAACCCTTTCCCTTATGTAGACGACTTTTGACGACTCTGTAAAAGTCACTGTACGAAACCATTGTGATAAATAGAGCATTTGCTCCTATTGGAGCAAATGCTCTTTTTATCACAATGGTTTCAAACTACAAAATTCTAAAAATTTCCTTTTCTCTAGTTAATGCTCCTTTTCGGTAGAATTATTCAAAGAGGTTGTATCTAAAAATAGCCTATGAGGTAAAGGGTTAAAGTCATCTGGCCAGAGTCTACTATGCTTGCTTATGGAATAATAAGATATTCTACAGTTTCTGAAGGTTTATATAATATTTACATTGGTTAATTCCTTGCACGCTAGCGGCTAACAGTGATTACCTATGCAAACAGTTTGGATCCAGATGAGACGCCGCATAATGTAACGTCTCATCAGGATATAAACTATCTGACACTTTGACTATATATTTGCAAAGAAATAAAGGAAAAAATAGTTTAAGAATTAAAGCAGACGACAATTGTTTCAGACGAAACATTTGATTTAACACATAGCACGAAATGACCAGTTATCGAATCAGTAAGTCGACTTTATATATCAGAATGTGTGGTAAATCTTAAAAATGCTTTCACGCTTTTGCAAACGGGGTAGATCCATATCAGACTACTCCTGTAGGAGCCATAGACGTCTACTATATGTATATGTTTGCTTATGAAATTATAATAGATCTGACTCTATATACAGTCTCTACCAGTACCAAAACCATCCTTGTGAACATATGCCTTTATAATGAAAATGCCTACAGGAGCCGTCCGATCTGGGTATACTCTGCTTGCAAATGCGTGAAAAATCATTTATATGAGGAAAAAGGTTCAGTAAAGACCGTCTTGCGGTTGTCATTAGAGTCGTCTCAGAGTGTTGTCTACATCTGTATGTTTGACTTTCTGTTTATAATTCTGAACGTGTAGCCGTAACCATTTTACTCCATGAGTATTCATGTAAGAAATAAATATGTACATTAGAACCTGTCTTAAGCGACCATCAAACAGAGGTATGATAATGGGCCTATACGGCAGTTGGCAACTTAATGCAGGTCAAAAGTAATGCAGAAATCTCCTATGGGAGCTTTCTGCATTACTTTTGCCCTGCATTAAGCAACAACTTGCTTTTTGAATGTCCTATGTTCAATGAATTAGTGGTCGGTTAAGACAGGTTCTACTGTATGAATACTAAATAGCTAAATATTCATAATGACATACCAACATGAAATGTTTTGGCCCTGGTAAAATTGTAGAATCAGATATATGTAAACACTATTCCATAAGCAAACAAAGCAGATCCTGATCAGAAGCTCCTACAGGAGATGTCTGATATGGGTCTACTCTGTTTGCAAATGCGTGTGGATGCGTCATTATCAAGTGAAAAGTTCACGCATAACTAAAGAAACGGAGGATGTGTTCTGTATTTCATGTATCGTCCTTCATTGAGCTACCACCTGCATTAGATCTCAATTCAGTGGCCGTTAAAGTCAAAAGTGTAGTTTTGAAACTAACATTATATTCAAGGTATTGACGCATATATAATAAATTACTACTGTATTGATTACATGTATAGTAAATTTACTAAATTATATATGGGTTTTTTTCCATGGCATTTTGTCTTGTCTATTTCATGGATCATACGTTACATTAATTGCATTTTCAATAACCGTTTGACAATTATCCCGCTAACCGCGATCTGACATCTATTACATACAGGTTGGATCCAGATGAGATACGCATGTAGCTCGGCATGTCATCAGGATCCAAGCTGTTTGACACTCGTTCACTAGTTTCTCAAAAGCTTCATCGATCAGAGAAAGTAGATATTGCACTAGAAATCAATTTATATGGTATTTGAGCCGACATTCATTTTTCACAGCTGGATAAAAGAGAGATTGAATTAATTATTTCACCCTTTCCATGTTCAACACTCATGTAAAAACAATGACATCATCAATATTTATTAGCTGATTTTTATAAGGTAAAATGTTCAAGGACTTTTTTGCGTTGACAAAAACTGTTGAATCAGATCTATATCATGTTAAAAGCAAATAGAGCAGACACTGATCAGACGGCTCCTATAGGAGCCGTCTGATCTGGGTCTTCTCTGTTTGCAAATGAGTGTAAACACGTTTACATGAAGGAAAGGGTTAGAGCTTCTCATACTATGCGCGACCTGACTCACATTAACAAACAGCTTCAGTCCAGATTTGACGTCAGCTATCTCGTTGTCTCATCAGGATCCAAGCTGTTTGACACTCGGCCATTAGTTTCTGAATTATTTGAACGAATCGGACGGAAGTCATAATTGTAAAAACACAGCGTTTTAGCAGACATTGTGTGTATGCATGGGACAGGTTAATCCTATACAGTAAACCTCTCTAAACCGGACGTTCAATTAGTATAAATACCGGTCTTGGAGATAGGTTGCAGCTTAATGCAGGGTCAAAATAATGCAGAAAACTCCTCTAGGAACTCTCTGCATGACTTTCATCTGCATACAAGTATCTTAATTCCGTTTTACTAGACTTCCGGTTTAGAGGAGGTTTACTGTATCACGAATTTTATCGCTGAATAGATCGGAACGTTTTTGAATCGATAAGCATTATGGATATGAACAACACACTGAACTTAGAGGCCTCTTGAAAAATTATATTTGCATTAATTCTAAGTACAATTGTATATTTTTATGAAGCATTCCTAGAATCTGTCCGCACCTATTTTAGCATTTGAATGTTCATACGACTAACCCTAACCTTCACCCTAAGTCTAAGCCTAATATTAATGCTATTCCTAAACCCTAATCCTAACCCTAACTCCTATCCTAACTCCTAAACCTAATCTAACCCTAGTACCTGCAATTACCATTTAATGGATCACACTTGAAATTGATAATTTTAGGTGCGGACAGATTCTAACGCCTAGACATTTTAATTAACCAAATCCCTCATATTGACGGCTTTTAACGACTCTGTAAAAGTTACTTTGTGAAATCTTAGTGATAAATAGAGCATTTGGTCATATAGGAGCAAATGCTCTATTTATCACAATGGTTTCAAACTACAAAATTCAAAATGCTCCTTTTCGATAGATTTATTCAAGGAGAATGTATCTAAAAATAGCCTACGAAGTAAAGGGTTAATATAATATGCTTGTTTGTATCAGTGTTTACGCGGCTTTTAACGTTTCGTGTCAGTATTTCAGTCGTATGAAAGATGTAGGTAATGTTGAATGAATCATATATAGTAAAACCCTCAATCCCGGACTTTCAATTTAGTGTAAATATCGGTCTTGGAGACAGGTGGTAGCTTAGTGTGAGGTGGGTTTTATACAGAAAGCTCCTGTAGGAGTTCCTGGTGATGAATTTGCGATTATATTTGTTAACAGTTTGAAAACATATTGTAATAATGTGGTATAATAGTATTACATGTGTTACTTGGAGGGAGTGTAGCTGCATTACACTGCATCACAAATACTTTTTACATTACTATTTTACCCTCAGCCCGCTCTCCGCGACCTGACTCACATTTGCAAACAGTTTGGACCCAGATGAGACGCCGAGTAACCCTGTATCTAATTCAAATATGAATTGCCATTCTGTTTTCAAGTTACGGGAAAAGCCTATTTAAAGTCATTCTTTTGTAAGCAATACAGGTAAACCAAGTTATATTGAGACTTGTTGTTATTCTGTTGTTTACATAATAGCACACACATTTACAGTAGTACAAC
This sequence comes from Azorinus chamasolen, assembly GCA_963576725.1. Lineage (NCBI taxonomy): Eukaryota > Metazoa > Mollusca > Bivalvia > Cardiida > Solecurtidae > Azorinus > Azorinus chamasolen. The sequence goes on from OY755244.1 coordinate 5,851,582, forward strand.
GATCAGATGGCGTTGTTTACAAAACAGTACGTATGTAAACACAGAAAATTAACGATAAATTAAACTGCGACATGTTGTATAGGTTAATCCAGGCAGTTGACTTGTGTGGCTCCACCACCTCTTCCTATCCTAATATACATGCCACAGCTGTACTTATCGTAAATTTTCTGTGTTTACATACACACTGTTTTGTAAACAACGCCATCTGATCGTTGTACTACTGTAGGACCAGACAACATAATGAAGTAAGTCGCCACATATTATGTACTGGGCTTTGGTCTAATGGATATGTATCTGGCCTTGCAATCAGGGGGCTGTGGGTTCCAATACCAAGCTATGCAGTTTCCATATTTTAAAAAAACCTGATTTGCTATTTGTACATGTTATCATCTTTATACTTTTTAGTCTTTTTCAATTATGTGTTAATATTTTGTTATTGGTTAATATATGTTATATTTATTGTTGTTTTGAATGGACAATTAATTAATAAAAATAAGTATTGACCACGGGTAAGAATCGAACTCGAGACCCGCCGCATGCAAGCCCAGATACATATCCATTGCACCAAGACACTTATTGTGAAGGGTTGCAACTTGCGAAGTCTTTTAAAAATTAAGAAGCGTCATAGTCACTTCATTTTGTTTACATTAGAGTAGGTCATGTTTTGTTCCAAAATAAGTTTGTCTATTTTTTTTAAATATCTGTAAGGACATGCACTTGTTGACAGACTGTAGCAAACAGTGGCTTCTGATGTAGGTGTTCTCTGGGTCTGTCCTGTTTGAAAAGGCATGATAAGGTGAGATAATCAAGTAAAAGATTATCCTGTTTCTTGTACAACTGTCTTCAAAATACTGTCAGCCTACATAGGTCTACATAATATACCATAACTACCCTAAACATTGCCAACCTACATAGGTCTATATCATGATTATACCACACTTACGCTAAACATTGTCCGCCTACATAGGTCTACATCATACCATAATTACCCTAAACATTGTCAGCATACATAGGTCTACATCATACCACAATTACCCTTAAATACTGTCAGCATACATAGGTCTACATCATACCACAATAATTATCCTTAATACTGTCAGCATACATAGGTCTACATCATACCACAATTACCCTTAATACTGTCAGCATACATAGATCTACATCATATACCACAATTACCATAAACATTGCCAGCCTACTTAAATCTATATAATATACCACAAATGCCCTAAATCTTCAAACAATCAAACCTGAATCACCAATATGATATTTTTAAATTTGGCTGCTATAGTAACGAAGAGTGTAGAACCTGATCAATTGCTTCCTTCATGAGCAGTTTAATCTCAGTATGTACTATTTGCCTAAGCTTACAGTTTTGCTTTTATTTTCATTTTGACTGAATTTAAATGTGAAACAAATCTGTTTGACGTTCTAGTTTAATAAGTGCAGCCGAGTTTACCTTTCTATCAAGATTCCTTGAGCGCCACGGGAATGTATCATCTTGTGTCTCTTCAGCATAAGCAATGATCCCTTGGGCAAGTGTTCGAGACACGAAATTTGTGGACACTTTGAAGTATTGCACCATGGCTTCTATACTAGTTGGCTTTGGTTTCGTTGGTTTCTCATTTGTTTTCCTTCTGCCTCTTATTTTGCGTGATATTATTTGGGTGCATGAGGAGTAATCTGACAATGCCGTGTCACTACAGCCAGTCTTTTCTCTATCTCTAACGGCATTATGTACTGATTTATTCTCACTGATTTCACCAAGAACCGGTCCTTCGTTTGAATTGATATAAGATTCGATCCTGTTTTCTGTCTCGACCGTTGATACCTTATTATAATCATTACCAAGTTCCGTGTCGTCGTCTCGTTCTGGACTTTCATTGACCAATATGTTTTCAGCAGTTTGATCAGAAATGTGTATATGGTTTGTTGTGTCACTTTCTGTAGTATTTTCTTTAATACACACGCCTTTTTCCCCTTCAATGTCAGAAACGTCATGTATATTGTTTATAAACGATGTCCCATCATCTGTCTTATGTTTTGTATCTAATTCATTTCGAAGGGTGGTTGCATTTTCAAGGTCATCTGACGTTTGGTTTGATTTTTCACGTCTAAGTCTTAGTGTTTGAGTTTTATTTACTGTTTCTACAACTGCTTCATTTTTCACATCTGATTCGCTTAGCGCAGTGTTACTGGTTACTAGTTGACTTTGTATGTCACGTGAGTGTTTGTTATCCATTTCCTTGTCTATTTCTTCACTATCATCGTCACACATTGCGAATATCTCTCGATTCTTTTGAGATACCATTTTACCTTCCTGTGTCATGCTGATGGTTCCTCCGTCTTTTAGATTATTCATGTCGTTGATATCATTACCGTTTGCAATTCCAGTGTACAAATCTCCATTCTGTTCATTTGTGTCATTTCCAGATGGTATAGTGGGCATAATTTCACTACCATTATATTCTTCTGTATTCTGCATATTCTCTTCAGTAGAATTGATTTCTTTGTGTTCGTCTGTTACGTCTGTTCGTTTTATTGGCCGACTTTGAAACAATGCCCGACTTTGAACATTGTTTCCATTCTCTTCTATATCAATTTCCTTACCTATATGTCGTATTGGTAGTTTATCACATTGTTCCTGTATATTGTCAGTGAAGTCTACACACGCATCGTTGTTAGATTCATTTATCGGTCCAGTTTGTCTAAAATGGCCAAGTTGGAGACCGTCCTGTCTTTCAGAACCAAATGGATGTACAATTACACCAGGCATCTTTTTTGCTAAAATAGACTTTCGGATATTAACTTTCTGCACTATGAGCGATTGTAGTCTGCAAATAGTGTCGTCTGTTCAAATTCCAAAAGTGATTGCTTCACCTCTTCTAAAAAACATTCTGAAAATGCAGCGTTGATGCGGTTAAAAAGGGTTTCCATATTACTGTAGTCACATATCTCATTGTATTGAACAACTCGTCCTGTTGCTGACAGTTCGATACACCCAGTCATGGACTGAGTGCGATCTAATCATATATGCTTAACCCTTTCGCTGCCAATGCCGGATCTGTGATTACCTATGCAAACAGTTTGGATCCAGATGAGACGCCGAGTAACTCGGCGTCTCATCAGGATCCAAACTGTTTGTTGCTGTTACTTTGTTTTTGAAACAAAAATGAAGAAAATCGAAAGAATGAAAATTTGTAGCAGACGACAAAGTTAGCAGACGACAGAGTTTGGCAGCGAAAGGGTTAATACAGTAGAGTCTCGCTAATGCGACTACATGATTTATTAACATAGGATTCTGTATAAGCTGGTTGTTGCTTAATACAGGGCAAAGGTAATACAGAAAGCTCCCTTTGTCTTACATTAAGCTACCACGTGAAATCCAGAGCTAAATCCAGAATTAAACTTCTTTTAAGTGGTCGTATTAGCGACATTTTACTGTAGTAATAGAATCTAATGAAGCATGCAGAACTAGAGAGTTAATATAAATTTTCGATGCTACATGGGACTAACAGTTTCAACTTTTAGATCAGTTTGTCTGTTGAACCTTCTACAGTTAACCCGTTCTCTCCTATTGGTGCCTTTTTGCGCCTCTGTAAAACTCATTATTTGAAACCTTTGTGATAAATAGAGCATTTGCTCCATAGGAGCAAATGTTCTATTAATCACAATGGTTTCAAAACTACGCAGTTCTTAAAAAACATTTTCTAACGCAATTTTGTCTGCATTAATTTCATTCGGCATGAAGCAATCACAGGCTCTTGTAGACCGCTGTGTGTGTGTTGATCAATCGTTCGCTTTTGGGATATGTTACTGTCTATCCATAGATAAGTAATGAGGAGTGTTGCTAGATACTTAATATTGAACTACAGGTTTATAAACTAATAAAATAATTATACGGATAACGCAATAATCAATAACAATAAAGTTTATTGCAATGATCAAGTGTTCGCCTAGTATCGCTGCATTATTCTGCGGTAAAAATGAGATCTAACGCATTTTTTACTTTTAAAGTAAACCCCCTCTAAATTGGACGTTCACATTAGTATAAAAATCAGTCTTAGAGACAGGTGGCATTTAATGCAGGGTGAAAGTCATGCAGAAAGCTCCTCTATGGGCTTTCTGCATGACGTTCACCCTACATTAAACAGCCGCCTGACTAAAGTTTCTAAAATTTTCTCTACTAGAATTCCGGTTTATAGGAGTTTTACTTTACTATATTTACCTAGATCTACTTTCGGTTTGTTTAACATTTTCATAAACTTCTGACCGAGTGTCAAACAGCCTGGATTCTAGTGAAACGCCGAGTAACTCAATGGTTCATCTGGTTTGCAAATTAACCCATTTGCTCCCAGTGGATTCGTCCATGCTTATATATTGTATTAGTCTATCTTTTATCTTAGGGATGTCTGGTCTAAATTTTCATTTTTGTTTTGTTTTATATTGAATTTCCTATCAGCAAACAGTGTAGACTCATAGTGCGGTGTCTGATCAGAGTCTACACTGTTTGCCTACGTCCCATATTAAATCATAGGCCTACCCTCCTTCAGTTTTACTCAAACATAAGTTTGTTTTCCTTTTTTCATTTTCAATCGATTGAGTTGAATTAACGTGCATAAAACGTAGCGGTGTTAGAAACGCGCAACAGAAAATAACGTCATAAAATGACGTTATTTGACATTATATAATTAACACATAGCTGTCGGGGTGATAGAGGATATTGTCAGCCCGAGAATTGGTATGTTTACCCCGAGGCACAGCCGAGGGGTAAATATGTCAGCTCAAGGCCTGACAATATCCTCTATCATCCCGACAGCTTTGTGTTAATTATTTTATTATACCGAAAAACTTTAGAAGTACAATATTAGTTAATTCTAAAATTAAAAGAAATAATCAATGAAGATAATATTCCAAAGAGGGAATTAAAATAATATAGAAATACTGAAATAGCTCTTATCTAATATTTCGACCACTACGAGAGCCTTTATCAAAGATAATCAAGTCAAAATACACGTCACGTTCTTGGTAAATATAGAATCTATGCATTCAGCCATAAAATCAAAGAGAATAATGTTGATCCAGCATCATGTAGCATTGAGTTATTTCAAAAGTAATGACGTCATCAGATGACGTCATCAGCGCAACGACGTCGTGCATGCATTAGCGTGCATGCATTAGCGTCCCGAATGTAGTAGATTCTATATGCAATAAAATGCAATAAATGCGATAGAATTATGTACGTATGTTGGTGAGACTGAGAAATTCGGGAGAGAATGAAAGAATATTTGAGTGATGTAAGACATGAGAGAAAGAATCCAATAAACACACATTTTGGAGTCGGTGGTCATAGCAGTAATGGTGTTAGATTTGTGATTTTGAAACGGATATATTCATCTGGAAGCTCATTCTGAGGGTGATATATCCTGATATATTCACCTGGAAGCTCATTCTGAGAGTGATATATCATAAGATCACATTTTAGGTCTATGGGAGTTTTGCATTGAAGGATATATTGAGGTATAATAATACAGAATAAGTACCAAACATCGTGCGCGACGTCATACTCTTTTCAACGCATTCGTTTTTCTCTGTTAATTTGTTTATGTTTCTCTTATGCTCGTATGGGCCATGAGTTTGAAATAAACTTGTAAACTTGTAAACTTGCAAACAGAGTAGACACAGGTCCCGTATGAGCCGTCATATCAGGGTAAGATCTGTTTGCATAATTACGGAATTATATAAATCTCATTTTTAACTTTATGTCATGGTCAAACTGCCATTATTTCTTACATTAATTAATATTCATGGAATAAAGGGTTAGACGAGAACAAACCAATTCATTTGAAACAACTTATGCGTATTGCGTGATATCAAAACAATACAATTTCTACAATCTTTATTTCTACCTCGTAGAGCGAGACCCGTACCGACAAGTCTAAAACAAATTGTAAAGAATCGTAACAGACTCGGCATGCAAATATATCTAATCTGGGCATTCATAAAGTGTGTTGCACTGGTGATTGTTTCCATTAAAGTCAAAATCGTAACTCTGACCATGCTTCTACATTCCGAAAAAAACCCACATTCTAAGCACTGTAAGGTCAGTGCGTGTACTCTTGAGGTGCATATTTTAACTGTTAACTCTCTAAATAAATAGTTCTCTTCAAAAAATGCCGTCGGCTACAGCTGCAATGCCATTTGCCTTCCACATGTTTAGGACAAAACTGTATGGATCCTGATGAGATGCCGGACCTCATGTGGGTCTAAAATGTACGCATAGGGATATCAAAATTCGCCGCTAGCGTGCGAGGAGTTACACACCGATCATCAGAACTATGACGTCTGTATTGTGATTTTAAAAGCCGTTTCAAACACCGAATAGCCCACTCGCTTTAAAAGCGTTTAATTCACTCCTGTAGGAGCTTTCAGTATTACTTTAGACCTGCATTACGCAGTCAAACTGTCTGTTTCTAGATATGCGTAGCACTTGATGCATTTTAGAGCAATTTTATGTTGTAAATTTCGGAAGGACCGAACGTTTACTTCGAGTTATCCCGCAGTTCGAGATATCGAAGTACTACTGTGGAGTAGACCATGGTCAGGCGGCTTCTGTATTATCCGTATGGTCATGTTCCACTATATTTCAAAACGCGTCAAAAGGCGTCCTTGTCAGTTAAAGAGTTAACCCTTTCCCTGTTCTATATTAAGTCCAATTTTCTGAGGAGAAAAGGACAACTTCGGTGGCTCATGCTTCCATAGGTCTTCCCATACTCGACCATTTATTTATTTCTGCATTACTTTCGATCTGCATTTCAGCTACCAACCGTCTTAACTAAAGACCCAGATTTAGACCTCGTTTTAATGGTCACTTTAGACAGGTTCTACTGCACTAATTTGTAATACCAAAGTCATATACATGTTTATACTTAATAAATAATGGTATAAATATGTTTAAAGGCATATGCACACAGGCTTAGTATTGACTTGGTAGAAACTTTAGAATGATTCAATCATATCTATTTAATTCCATAAGCGAACAGGGGCGACTCTGGTGAGACGGCTTCTACAGATGTCTCCTGTGAGAGCTTTCTGATCAGGATTTGCTCTGTTTACATAGATATGTCAGAGACATATACATATGTACCTACATTTTATGTACATGTATACAAATACCTATGATAACACATAGGTCTTTGATGTATATATACACTATCTCTGGTCTATGTTATCATAGGGCTTTGCATTCAATAAATTCTGAAATGGTCACTTTTGTATTCATTTACCATTATGGTCATTTACCATTATGAAAATTGATTTAATCAAGATTTATGATACCATAATTTCTTCATGGAGTAACGGGTTACTCTTTTTCAGATTTTCTTGCCAAGACATTGCGTGAATTTTACATTTATCTGAAAATTATAGGCCGCCGTTTTAGGATTTTTTTGTCAATATCACGTGACTCGTAACATACAAACTGAAAGTAGGTGACTGACTATTTCTCATAATTATGGCATTGCTCTGTGTGGGTAATCTCTGTATGGATTAAGACCAGTCTGAGAAATCACTTTATAACGAACATGCCTGGAAAAATTGTCTCCTTCAAAGATTTGACAAATAGGAAAGACATCAGCATAAATGGGGATGGGACATTCAGTCTAGGTAAGTTCACCTGTGTAAATAACAATTAAGAGACATACTGATCTATCACATGTTGTTTATTTCTCAGTCAATCCTATCTTGCTACTACTCATTAGAATCTCTTCAGATATGTGATTTTATTCATATACACGAGTATCAGCTGGATTTGATCTGGCGGAGAAATAAAATACTTTACTGAGATTTTCCAAATACTCCCCTTATCTACCTACGAGTACATAATGATGTCACAATTAAGTCATAAATCTAGTACAGCATGTGGCAGACCAACTTTAAATTGTTTACTATATGGTCTTTCCCTCATAAATATTCATGTAAGAAATAATCACTTCATGATTAAAAACATGATAATAGGATTATTTTTTTATAATTAGCATGAATATGTTACATGTGGACACTGGAAATTTTGGCCATGGCAGAAACTGTAGTTTTAGTTCTATATTATTTCATAAGCAATCAGAACAGACCCTGATCAGACAACCCCAGACTTGGGTGTACTCTGTTTGCAAATGTATCCAGGGGTGGCACAATCTAATTTTGGATGACTTGTCCGTTTTTGTTAAAAGCTATTTCCTACTTGTCCGCATGATGAAATAAAAACAAAAACCTAAAAAATTTCACTTATGTCCGTTATGGCTTTGGGACAACACGAACAATACGGACGTTTGATTTCGCCAAAAGCTGACGTCTGTATGAGGGAAAGGGTTAACTTGAGTAAACGGCACGTATGACGGTGTCTGCTTTGGTCATTACAGTGTGGGTAAAAACTTAGGTACATATACTGTATATATATAGAGATCTATGTGTACACATATAGGTACATTCATTGCCTGACCTGGACAAAGATGATCTATGAGTAAAGCTCACAAAGAGAGATTTTCAAAAAAGTTCTAAAGGTGTTATGTGTCACCACATTTGGTTGAAAACTTGAATGAATTAACTGATTGAATCTTGAAAGGAAGTCAATTAGTTCACAAAGATATACATATATTATTGGTATTCATGTAATTGTTTGTTAAAATCTTCAACACTCTACTGGCGTCTTTGTGATAACTTTTGCAAACAGTTTGGACGCAGGAGAGACACTATGTTAAAATTCGTCATCTCATTATGGTTCCAAACTCTTTGTCACTCTGATGCTGTTGTAAGATATAGAATTGACGCAGACAACAATATTGCAGAGGACAAATTTCTCAGAGTTGCTACCGCAGAAAGGTACAACAGTAAATTCTTGCTAATACAACCACCAAAAAGAAGTGTTATTCTAGAATTTTTAAACTGATGGTAACTAATGCCAGACAAAAGTTTTGCATAATGCTCCTATAGGAGCTTTCTGCATTAGTTTTGCCCTGCATTAAGCCACTACCTGCTTTAATTTACAGGCTTCTATGGTAATGATTATGTGGTCATGTTAGCGAGATTTTATTGTACTATGTACCAGTACATTTTGGCAGGTGACTTGTCACATTCTGCTCAGCATGTTAAAATTAGTCTTCTCATGTATGGGCGAACTAAAGTCACTGTTTTCAGGCTTATCACTGGAAGGCTGTCTTGTGGTTGAGAAAGATGAGGAAAACCTTGGAATGGTGTTACTTCACCTGCTGGTACATGATAATGGAGGCAGCATTCTCTACCCTGCTAATAAAGACCTCCCCTGTATTGTCAACTCCAGTGAGGAACTCACAGGGGAGATAAATCTAATTGATGGTAAGGCCTTCACGCTTTAACCCTTTTCATGTTCTATGTTTATTACAAAATTTAATACCTACTTCATACATGTGATAACCTGCTGAGGCATGTCAGGTAGATTTAGGAAATTTGTCAGGTAGATTTGACTTTTGTCAGGTAGATTTTACTGACGCGACAAAATATATGGAGGAGAAAAAAGAAATTTGCTTGATACCTATGTTTGTTATACTTTTTCACATTATCATTCATACTTTACCATAAATGAATATCATACCATTATAAACCTTACATAACACACATAACATTTACACACTTAACCCTCTCCCTCATATAAACACTTTTTTTCACGCATACATTTGCAAAGAGAATAGAGCCAGATCAGATGGCTCCTACAGGAGCTGTATGGTCAGGGTCTGCTCTGTTTGCTTATGATATAGGAATGAATCTACACTTTCTGGTCTGGCAAAAAAAATCCAATGTGGTGTTAAAACCCCCATTAACCCTTTCCTTCATATAAACCAAGGTTTCCTGCATTTGCAAACAGAGTAGACCCAGATCAGACAGCTCCTATAGGAGCCATCTGATCAGGGTCTGCTCTATTTGCTTTAGGAATTTTAGAAATGTTTCTGTACTTTCTAAAATGGCTATAAAGTTCCAATCTCCATATTTCTTTAAAATTACTTGAGAATAAGAATATTCAGTGGGGACTGGAATTAGGAATAAAAATGGAACAGGGAAAGGGTTAAAACAAATACTAATAATTGACATGCAGTAATAATTCTAGATATTTTTCATGGGTCAAAAGGACTCTTTTAAATCAATAGGTCTCAAGCCCAAAACACTGGGTTCCTTATTAAATAATGTCATGAAAAAAAATCAAGATTTATTACTGTTTTATCATATAATGAAAAAGATATTCTATTTTATCTTATTTTATAATAACATTTTTAGTGGGGGGGGGGGGGTGCTTATTTTATAGCCCTTATTTAGCTATACTCCCCAGGGTCAACCTTTACTCAGTTCAAGTTAGTTAAACCTTAATTAGATAATTTTTATGCCCCACCGGGAGGGCATATAGTAATCGCAATTTGTCCGTCCATCTGTCCGTCCGAAATTTCGTGTCCCTTCTATAACTTTTTTTATCTGTGAATGAATTTCAAAATAACCTGGCACAAATTTTCACCACCTAAAGACGATGTGTCACATTCAACTCCCTGGTCCATGGGTCAAAGGTCAAGGTCACATGGTACAATTTTTGGGGGCATTTAAATTGTCATGTGACTGTGACAACTCTTGTTTTATAATTGAATATGAACACAGGACATTTAAGCTCAGAAGAAACTGTAGAATTTTATGTCTATTATACCTTAAGCAAACAGAGCAAACCCCAATCAGACAGCTCCTACGGGATATGTCTGACCTGGATCTACTTTATTTGCAAAGGCGTAGACAGGCATACTTATGGAGTAAACAGTTAATCTGGGATTATAATTTGCCTTGTTTTATCAGTTTTGTCAGCCACATAATTACTGATCCAGACTACACTATTTGCATGGGAGTGATGGGACAAAAAAAGACATGGAAGGTACATAATTATACAGCCTTTGAGTTAGCGGGAGTTAGCTTTCATTTGCAATCAGTGTGGACCCAGATCAGAGGGCAATTATAGGAGCCAACTGACCAGGGTCTGCACTGTTTTCATTCAAACCCTTTGGTAAATTATGCCCTTTCATACAGAATGGACTTTTATCATTAGATAATGATAGACCACTCAACTTTGAATGTTCAGCATTCAAAGGGTTATTTTAACCCTTACAGCACTGAAATTTCAAATGGAATATTCCAAAATTCAAATAGGTCAAACTTATGGTGAATATTTAGGGATGTTTTCTAAAGAAAAGTGTAACATGACAAACAGTGCAGACCCTGATGAGAGGGCTCCCCAAGGAGCCCTCTCCTCTGGGTCTACACTGTTTGCAAAGGACATTAGTGACTCGGGTCCCGTACTGTAAGGGTTAGCGTTTCACTTGTGTAATACTACAAGTCTTAATATTGTATGTGTCTTCGATGTTATAACTGAAAACTTTTATTTAGTTTCCCTTTTGTTCTTGCTTAGGGATGAGACTGGAAATTGCAGATCTGACCCTTGTTTTCATTGATGGACCCATTCCAAAGCTAAGACGTACGCTTCCTCGAACACCAGGTATGGCAGTAGATGCTGCACCTCCAACCAAGCCAGCCAGAACATCTCTCCAGCCACAGGTGAGTCTAAAATTAACCCTTTATCTCATGAATATTCATGTGAAAAATTGTGAATATATGACCATAGTTGAAACTGTACAATCATATTCTATATTAATGCATAAGCAAACAGAGCAGACTCGGATCAGACGAGCCCTACAGGGTCTTCTCTGTTTGTAAATTTAAGCATCAAAAGACACCACTATCAGGTAAAGGATGTATTTTATCAGTGTCAACAGATATCATATCTGCATGACTTTGATGAAATTATCCTCACAAGGATCCCTTTACTGTGTTTAACCTTTCCTTCATTTAAACGCCGTTTCACACCTTTGCAAGCAGAGTAGACCCAGATCAGACAGGTCCTATAGGAGCTGTTGTGATCAGTCTGCTCTGTTTGCTTATGGCATAATATAGGTCTGATTCTAAAGCTTCTGTTTGAGTCAAAATGTCATGTCTTCATGTGGCATTAAATAAAAAACATGTAATTTAATAAATATTCATGATATCATTATTTCCTACAGGAGAAGGGGTAAAGTCTTTATTGTGTGTATTTGAATGGGAATGCAAGGAAACTTCATACCATAATGACCCAATATTAGGGCAGACAAACTCAGGCAAATAATTTATACCAAGATCTGGGTCCATGCTTATAAAACTTTTAGTTGAGTCTGAGTTCATTCTAAAGTTTTTGATTGGTCAGATTTGAGCCTCTGACTCAAATCTGACCAATCAAAAGCTTGAGAACTCAAATCTGACCAATCAAAAGCTTGAGAACGATCTCAGACTCAACTAAAAAGCTTTATAAGCATGGATCCAGACTGCTCCTGAATGATCTGTTTGATGAAGGTCTGCACTGTTTACTGCTTTGAGGAAGGCAGGAAGCAGCTACGTTTTGTTGCAGGTAATGTACAGGGGATATAAAGACTATTGTACATTTATTTTGTTTGTTTTTACAATGTACATGTATATATATTGTATGTTCCTTATACATATAGGATATCATGCGATATGTTATAAAAGAATATTATGCTATTCACAATTGATACGAGGGGTGTTCCATAAATAATGTCATCTGTGCTTTATTTCGCGGAAATCGTGCAATTCATGCACAAAACCACCTCGTGTCGATTGAGTGATCACTGGCTCGTGACACAGGTAAATATCTCGTCCACACGTTCACTTGCCTCGGTACAGTGTACATCGTTTCATAGCCTATTCGTTAGACTATAAACAAAATGACAGGAAAACGAGCTGAAAATGTTCTTGAAATTAGGGCCTATATAAAAGGTAGGTCATTACTCAACATAAAGGCTGTAGATATTCACCGCGAGGTGTGTGACATTTATTGGGAGGCCAAGGGCCAAATGTCCCACAGGACTGTTTGTAGGTGGGTAGCTAAATTTAGTGCTGGGCAGCAGCAACTGAAAGATGCTGCTCGCCCAGGTCGTCCTACAACAACCAAAGGTAACATAGAAAAAATCCGAAATATCCTCAAAACTGATGCTCGATTCACCGTAAGACAATTGGCTCGAATGACAAACTTGTCGTTAGCAAGAGTTCATGCAATTTTGAAGAAACACCTAAAAGTTAGAAAGATAAATGCAAGATGGATACCCCATTTGTTAATGGATGAGCAAAAGAAGACGCGTGTAACAATGGCAAAAAAACTTCTCAAAATGTACCCAAAATATAGTAAAAAGGCTTTTGATAATATAATCACTGGTGATGAGACCTGGGTGTATTATTTTGAACCAAAGCGGAAGGTTTCCAACCGAATATGGGCCACTAAAAATGCCAGACGCCCAAGTATTGCCAAACGAATACGAACGGTAAAGAAGGTTTTGTATACTATTTTTTTCACTAATAAGGGTCCAGCTATTCAAATCCCGGTGCCAAAAGGCAGAACGGTCACAGGCAAGTTCTATAAAAACGTGGTTCTGAGAAAATTGAAGAATTACTACAAAAGTAGCCGCCCCAAAACAGGACTTAAGTATGTCCGACTTTTGCATGATAATGCACCCGCTCACAAGGCACGTATTGTGACTGACTTTTTGGAGTCAGAGAAGGTTACCGTCCTTCCGCACCCTCCGTATTCGCCAGACTTGGCCCCCTGCGACTATTTTCTCTTTCCAAAACTTAAATATCATTTATCTGGAAGGAGATACAATTCGAGAAATGCCCTTGGATCTGCTGTTTATCAGTGTCTGATGGGTGTCCCCATTGAAGAGTATGAAAAATGCTTCCAAAAATGGATTGACCGGCTAAAAAGGTGTATTCTGGCTGGCGGAGAGTATTTTGAAGGGCAGAGCAAATTAAAATGAACAAAAGCACTTCCGCTATATGAGCACCGATGCAAGTGACATTATTTTTGGAACACCCCTCGTACATTCCATAAATACAGACTCTTTTCCCAAGATTATGTTGTGATGTGTCACCACAGTGCTACAATGTACAGCCCAGTTATGATTGGACTTAAATTTTCTGCAGGAAGACTGTTTAAGCCTATAAGGGTTACAGAGCTGTTATTTAAAACTTTGGGCCAGTATGCAAGACTTTCGTTCCCCTCTCCATGCCTTTTGCTTCCAGGGGTTACTGTAACGAAAAACATATTTTATATTGTATTGTATTGAGCGTATATAGTATATGTTTATCATATATGGAATATGCATTGTGCGATTGTTTATCTCTTTCCTTCATATAAATGGTTTGCTCTGTTTTATTACGAAATTTTAATAGATCTGACTCTACAGTTTCTACTAATACCAAAATATCCTGTGTACATAATTATGCTATTATAAAAATTCAGGCTCAGCCAATAAATATTTATTTTGTCATGATGTCTTGCATGAATATTCATCAGGGAAAAGGTCATTATTATAACAGTCGCACATCAAATACAGTAAAACCTCTCTATAACGACCACTAAATTACATCAAATATATTGCATTAAAGGCAGGTGGATGCTTAAAGCAAGGTGAAAGTAAAACAGAACGCTCCTATAGGAGCGTTCTGTTTCACTTTCACCTTGCTTTAAGCAACCACCTGCCCAACATACCAACAAATTAACATAATTTAGTGGTCGTTATAGAGAGGTTTTACTATATTGTGACAATAACTATATTCACACTACTGTCAGAAGAGTGCTAACCCTGAAAACATTCTTTAGATTTTGAGTCTTATAATGTGTTTGTAAATACAAACCACAGTTACCTGTTGAATATTCATGTAAGAAATAATGACATCATGAATAGTAATTAGATTAATTTTATATGGCATATGGACACAACATTTTGACTCCAACAGAAACTGTAGAATTAGAGTTATATTGCACCATAAGCAAACAAAGCAGACCTTGATCAGACGGCTCCTGTAGGAGCCATCTGATCTGAGTCTACCGGTACTCTGTTTGCAAAGACATGAAACAGGGTTCTGGCGAGGATTGAAATTATTTGAGACATGTGTCCCATTGACAGTTAAAAAGTAGGGACATTTTCAAAATCTGTGAGACACTGACAAGTGTGAAAATATTTTTTCAACCATTATTCATTATGAAAATGCTATGTTTATGAATCTGTTGATCTATGACTGATTTCCTTAATATGTAAATATTTTCTCTGATCATATTCACTGTTTGATTTGATCTAAATCTGATCTGGTTAGTTTGGACTATTCTGGTAAGAACTGACATTTCTGAGACATTGTCCCAATGACAGTAAAAAAATGGGGACATTTCTCATTTTGATGGGGAAAATGTCCCAATTTCTCGCCCTCGCAAGAACCCTGCATGAAATGATGTTTATGTAAGGGAAAGGGTTAACCTGATGAATATTTGTGCAAGAAGTAATGACATCATTGTGTAGCCGGGTAGAGATTGTGGTGAAATAAGTTGATAGGCTTTACTGTGTGGCTTGGTAGCTCAGTCGGTAGAGTGTTGGCATGGTAAGCCAGAGGCCCTGGGTTCGAGTCCCAGTCGAGTCACAACTTTTTCACCATGTTACATTTTGCGCCCAACGTAAATAACCCACAGGGTGATTTATATGAAGATTATATGAAGATAATTAAAAACATTTGTAATAATAAGAAACTCGCGGAGTGTTCTTTGAGTAAGAATTCTGGACGAATTCTTGTTTAGAGAGGGTGTGTGTAGCCAGGTAGAGATTATGGTGAAATAAGTTGATAGGCTTTACTGTGTGGCTAGATAGCTCAGTCGGTAGAGTGTTGGCATGGTAAGCCAGAGGCCCTGGGTTCGAGTCCCAGTCGAGTCACAACTTTTTCACCATGTTACATTTTGCGCTCAACGTAAATAACCCACAGGGTGATTTATATGAAGATTATATGAAGATAATTAAAAACATTTGTAATAATAAGAAACTCGCGGAGTGTTCTTTGAGTAAGAATTCTGGACGAATTATTGTGTAGAGAGGGTGTGTGTAGCCAGGTAGAGATTGTGGTGAAATAAGTTGATAGGCTTTACTGTGTGGCTAGATAGCTCAGTCGGTAGAGTGTTGGCATGGTAAGCCAGAGGCCCTGGGTTCGAGTCCCAGTCGAGTCACAACTTTTTCACCATGTTACATTTTGCGCCCAACGTAAATAACCCACAGGGTGATTTATATGAAGATTATATGAAGATAATTAAAAACATTTGTAATAATAAGAAACTCGCGGAGTGTTCTTTGAGTAAGAATTCTGGACGAATTCTTGTGTAGAGAGGGTGTGTGTAGCCAGGTAGAGATTGTGGTGAAATAAGTTGATAGGCTTTACTGTGTGGCTTGGTAGCTCAGTCGGTAGAGTGTTGACATGGTAAGCCAGAGGCCCTGGGTTCGAGTGCCAGTTGAGTCATAACTTTTTTCACCATGTTACAATGAATATGTATTTTCTGAATTTTTATAATGGTCAAGATCTACTCTTAGTCGATGAGCCAGTAGGGTTGGTTGGTACCATCTCAGGGGAATAATTCTCATTGTGATTTTTAACATCATATACATCTATAGAGTTGGAAAATATGTGATAGCATTGCATCGATGGTAGCTTTCTATGTTTTATTGCGTTTTATATTATGCCATACAATATCGGCATTTCGAGACAAAATTATCATTGAAAAGTAAAGCTAAAGATTTCAGATTTACAACATTTGGTATCATAGCCCAACAACGAGATTATGATGGTATACCTGAATCAGGTTGTCAGTCTGACTGTCCTTCCATCTGTCCACCCCATATGTCCGTCCGTCTATCTGTCCATCCATTCATCTGTCTGCCTGTCTGTCCATTTATAGACGCAAGTTTCCATATCTACAAGTTTGCTTAAAACTTGATATTCTTATTAGTTTAGTAACCAACGCACCTGCTAGCTATGCCTCCCCCAGTATACTGGGGAGACATATTTTTGTGTGCGGCGTCCGTCTGTCTGTCCATCCGTATGTCTTCAACGCTGCCCCCCCCCCACTTCCGCCCGTCCGTTCGTCTGTCCGATTGTAATTTATCCGTGCGGTTTTTCCAAACTTTTGATCGGGTATTCATGAAATTTTATAGGATAGGATTTATCTTATTCCAGTTCCGGTTCGAGATTTTCTGCAGTTATTGGACTTTGATTTTCATTGGGGTGGGGCATCAGTTTTTGTATAAAAAACAATTCTAGTTTCATTTGAACCTGATCATTATTTATTTATTTGTCCAGTTTCCACTTTATCCAAAGTAAATTAGTAGACTGTACGATGGGGTATGGCGGGGTGTCCGTATTGGTTTACATATTCCTAGGTGAACTATGGGTTATTTTTTATGGACATCTGTGTCAATCTTACATACATGCTTTTAGTGATTTCATTGTCGCACGGAGGTATCCAATACGGTTACAACACAAGACAGATCAATTACATTTTTGCATTTATGATCAGGATTTTAATATGTAGGCTGGTGAATGGCACATCTGAATGACATATTGTTTAAAATTAGAACAAGAGGCAGTTGAGTTAAAAAGTGATCAAAAACCCTCAGTGTCCTTTCTCTGAAAACGTTTTTCTCTGATCGTGGTCACTGATACATAGGCTACAGAAAATATATTACCATATCATTGTTCTGCAAGATCTTCTTCAACATGACTCCCATTAGACCGAGGTTAAAGGGATTGCCCCAAGGTTATTACAAAGGTCCAAAGATCAAAGTTTCACATTATTTTTGCTTTACACTTGGCATATAAGGGTAGCTCCAAGATCTGGTGATAGGATAATGTATGTATCTGCTAATAGTAATTCTGACTTGGAATGTAGAAGATCCAGAGAACAAGAGCGTTCTTCTGTCCTCCAACAATCTCTCCTGTTGGATCATTGATTGTCCTATATGGCAAATGAATGATAAAACTGACGTAAAGCAAACATACATAACAAACAATAGCCCTACTCACAAATACATGTATTCTCACCGGCTACTGACATTAGTGTAGAAAGTCATTATAGGCATTCACAAGTTTAAGAAACAGACATCCCAATAATTCAATAATGTACCAAAGTTGGTTGCCTGACCAATGCACAAATAACATTGCCTAAGCTATAATAATTTGGAAAATTTGGATTCTGAATTACAGCCTGGTCGTTTGTATTTTTGCGAGTGCTATGCAAAGTATTCGCTGCATAGTTGTTGAAGATTGCCCGCCATCATCGCATAGCAAAGGTCGCGTCTGGCATGACCTACAAATTTACGGTGAATGTAGGAGACAGACAAATGGCTGCACTTCATGTAACAATTTGAAGCAGATCTCCTATTTCCAACCAATTTAAGGACTATGCTTAGGGGTTTTCTTTCCTGGTTGGCAATCCCACTGTGCCTGTCTTACTATTATAATAAAGGGAGTGCTAATGCAAAGGTACACATGAACTTATATTTTAATAGTGCTGGTAATCTTCCTGATGTCATGGAGTCATTGCTCCATTCCCGCATCTCTTATATAGTGGGACGCTGGTGTATGTATCAGCAGGAAAAGCCAAATACATTGCAAAGTATTTTGTGTTCTCTGGCCAGCTTATAAAACCTGATTTACTACTTCAGTTGCATGGTCAAACACTCATCTACTTCATCCAGTTAGTACTGAAGTGCGGAGACCTTCTTAGAGTCATTAAAAGTGTTTGCTGTATCTTTCTATTGCCAATGCAATGGTTGACTCTATTTACTTAGAAACATCTCCAAATGCTTCCTAGTCTGTTTAATCGTTATGCTTAGCATCTGATGACCAGATTCTCTACTTCGATGTCATCACCACAGTTCTTGATTGATTTTCCCTTTAAAATTAAAACATAATGTATATAATCTTTCATGGCCAACAATGTTATACCACATTGATAATTAATTTCTGTTTGAGCAAACTCTATCATAGCGGTATCTAATATTGCAGCACGATAACATATACTTGGACATTGTTTACACTAGTCAATTGCTTCTGCAAATCTAACTAATGTGTTATTGTTGCTTATGTTTAGCACATCTTGAATTCCTTTATAGCCATCATGTTTTCAAATGGATAACAGACTGTCAATGTTTTAATATATTTTCATTACTCTGTCTTTGCTGTCCAAATGTATCACCAGTACCCGATGAAAGATTATTAAGTCTTTGACATTTGCCACCATGTGCTAACAGATGCATTAGAGACAGCATTGGATGGAACAACTCTGATTTCGTTTATTCTTTAACGTGCATATGTATAGAATTGAAAACTGAAACCAATATCCAGCAACATTTATCTGACATCGGACCAACCAGTCCACCTTAGTACCATTTTGAAAGTCTTTGGTATGACCCGATCAAACTCACTACATCCTGCCCGAAAACGAACGCTGTACCGACTGAGCTAACTGAAATGCTGGCCTTAACTTGACCAATGGACAAACTAACGGATGGTCAGACAAAATATGTTTTACTTCAAATTACCTTGAAGTGAAAACAGAATGTCTGTATAAGCATGCTTGATATGGTAATCACCATTTTATGCTCCTATAAACCCGATATGTCCCGCAACGTTTATGTTTCCATCTCCTCATACATCAATGGGGCTTTGCTTCAAACCTTCACAAATTGGCAACCTTGATGTGAAAATTACCATTAAGAAGGAAATGTTTGTTATGACCATTGTATCCATAGTTACTGGTCTTGGCAACTTTCTTCACTATAAAGCATATAAATGCATAAAACTTTCACAGATAAACAGCTTGATGTGAAGATGGGGAATTGTGTAGTAAGCAAAATTACGGGACTTTGTTTTTTCTCTCTCACTAAAATGCATACTTGATGACAATATCATCATAAGGAAGGAGGGGGTGGATCCATTTCCTATAGATCAAGTTGTAATGCTTATTGATGAATAATAAATATATAAGAGTATATCATGAATAAGCTAGCTCTGAAGTGGTTTATCGGATATTTTTAGTTTACCTGCTACATACAAGTTTCATAAAGGGACATAATTTAGCCTAAACAATGTCTGGGTTCTGGCTCAAAGGGTTTTCATCGTTAATTTTGTCGTTGATATAATGATAACGAAATGCTGGTGAAATTACATGGGGCTAACTCTTATGATACTTCAGTTTTGGCACAATTTGATTGTATGAAAGTTTTAAAAGGGACATAACTCTGACAATTTGCATTAAGAGATGCTAGATGTAAGGGTTCTAGTCTGAAGTCAATTCTTTGCCATCATTACTGTGAATATACATATGAAGTTTTATGAGCCTAATTATAAAGATGATGAAGGTATGCAAAACTCCGGAGAATTTTTACTTCTGCAAAATACATATGAATGAAAACACAATTCCATGTACATATGAGCAAGACTTTACTTAATATAAACCACTTATTATGAAAAAATAAAAAAACATAAATGAAATATGTGTAACTACAGCTACAAGCCTTTCAATTTTCAAGTAGATACAGTGTGTAACAAGAGAGAGAAATCAGTTTGAAATTTAATGATGTCTTTTCTTTAATGCTAGATTTAGAAAACACTAATTTTTACCATAGGGTTAAAATTGGTGAAAAAATACAAAAAGCTACCACCGATTTACTGCTATCACATATTTTCTGATTCTAGACACTTATATCTTACCAAAAAACATTGATAGCATTATTCCCCAAAGATGGTACCGATGGCCAAATTTTGGGCCTCTGGCTCATGGCCTATCTGTTTGCAAAGGTATCAAAAAGCATTTCTATCAGGTTAAGGGTTAACACTTTACTCGCCTTTGCAAATAGAATAGACACAGATCAGATGGCTCCTCTACAAGCCGTCTGATCAGGGTCTGCTCTGTTTGTGTATGAAATTATAATAGATCACAGCTAATAAAATAAATAAATATTCATGATGTCATTATTTCTTACATGAATACATGTATTCAACAAGGAAAGGGTTGACTGAAATCTATAAAAAGATGTCATGATGACCTTTTATAAACAGTTTGTAACTATACTCTATGTCATTCAGGAAAGTATAGCTAGGCTGTACCCACATTTGAATAGAAAACAGAGGTCCAGATAAGACACATGAATTAACCCTTCTCTTGCTATTCACGTCAATATACCTACCTGTAAATAGTGAAGACCCAGATGAGACAGCTCCTGCAGGAGCTGTCTCATCAGGGTCTGCACTATTTACAAGTTGATTGTGCAACCAGTGCACTCCACAGCAGTGATTGCACAGCGAAATACTTGTACACAATGAAGATATATGTAATCATACGTCAGGGCATGGATAAAGAAGGAGAAATGTATTTTAAAATTCAGCAAGCGAAGGGTTAAGAATAACTTCTTTATTTCTCCACCAAGCCTTATGTTGTGACCTCTCTTTAGAATCGTTACAACATAGGATTTTGTGAAGAAATGGCGATTTTAGTATTTGAATATGCACTTTTATCTGTTGCTCTTGGGAAGCTAGGAGATTGGGGATAGGTGTGATAGTTGGTGAATACATGAATGTTCAATAGGGAAAGTGTTAACCCTTTCCCTGTTATATGTTTATTCCAAATTTAAATACCTACTGAATATTCATGGACGAAAAAAAGTTATAATGAAATATGGAAGGTGGAGCATATTTTAGCCATTTTAGAAAATAAAGAAACAGATCTTTTAAATTCCATTAGCAAAGAGAGCAGACTCTGATCAGACGGCTCCTACAGGAGCCATCTGATCTGGATCTACTTGGTTTGCAAATGCGCGAAAAAGCATTTATGTGAAGGAAATGGTTAGCAAGCTTGCAGTGAATTCATGATAACTTGTACCAACCAGTTGAATCTAGATAATATACACAATTTTACCCTTTGAACAGTGAGAGTTAAAAAAGTATAGACACTGATCTGATGGAGGATGGCTCATGGAGGGGCCTTTTGAACAGAATAAATTCGCTTCTCATTAGGATTGTTACTCTGTATGTTTCTAAGAGAAATAGAAGAAAATAAACTTTTAAATTTGGTGCAGATAACAACTTCTAGCAGATGACAATTACTTATTTTTCAAGGATTTGGGATAAACGTGGTTGGTTTATGTATTAATTTTTTTTATAAAGTTTTACAAATGACATCATGTGAACATTGCTTTATTTTGTGACAAATTATGTTCCCCTCAACCTCTTGTTTTGTCCATTTTCAAAGTTTGTCTGATTCACTCATTCTCTACACTGCCAAGTGTCATACTGCTTAGATCTTGATCAGACACCAAGTTAATTAGAGTTGTTTGCTGCTAACAGTGATATCATCACCAGGTTAACCTTCATATACAGTAAAAGCTCTCTATAATGACCACTTAATTGTGTTAATTAGTTGGTATTTTGGACAGGTGGTTGCTTAAAGAAAGGTGAATGTAAAACAGGACGCTCCTATAGGAGCGTTCTGTTTTACTTTCACCTTGTTTTAAGCAGCCACCTACCTTTAACACAAAATAATTGATGTAATTTAGTGGTCGTTATAGAGAGGTTTTACTGTACACTTTATAACACTTTTGAAAACAGAGTAGACCCAGATCAAACAACTCCTGTAGGATCCATCTGATCTGGTTCTACTATGTTTGCAAAGTCGTCCTGTAGGAGCCTTCTGAAAAGGGTCTTTTCTTTTTCCTTATGAAATCAAAACAGATCTGATTCTACAGTTTCCCCCAATACCAAAACTTCAAGTGCACATCTGTCATTATAAACATTCAGCTATTAAATATTCAGGTTGTCATTAATCTTACTTGAATATTCAACTTAACTAGGAAATGGTTAAGAGTTAAAAGGAAGATAAAAACCATCAGCTTAACCCCTGACTCCATTGACTCCATAAATATGCCTATAGGAGTCATGTGATCAGGGTCCACTCTGTTTGCTTATGGAAATATATAGATCTGATTCTTCAATTTCAGTTATCGTCAAAGGCTGCTGTGCTCATGTGCCATTATAATATTTCATCTAATTAATATTCATGATGTCATTATTTCAAGCATAGATATTCATGGAGTAAAGGGTTAAGTTTAACCCTATATATTGAGTGCAACCTGACTGTCATCCTCCAACAGCTTGGATCCAGATGAGACACGGATTAATCAGTATCTCGTCAAGTTCCAGGTTGTTTCACATTTGTTCAATATTTTCTCAAATTCTTGAACAAATTGAACAAGTAAATAAAAACTGCTCCAAATCAGGGTCTAAGCAGACATTGGGTTTTTTTTCAGTATGATAAGGCTTAAGCTTAAGTACATGTTTTAACCTTGTCCCTCGCATAAACACTTTTTCATGCCATTGCAAACTGAGTAGATCCAGATAAGATGATTCCTGTAGGAGCTGTCTGATAAGGGTCTGCTCATGTTTGCTGATGGCGTGATATACATCTGATTCTACAATGTTTGTAAAAGCAAAGAGTTCCCTTGAAAAGTTTGCTTTATAAAAATTCAGCCAATAAATAACCATGTCATTATTTCAAACTTAAATTTTGAACAGGTGTAAGGTTAAAGAAACTTCCTTATTATTACAATAAAAGAACTTTTGTTGTACTTGATGACAGTTTAGATCTGTTTATACCTGTACTTTGCAATTTCTTTTATCTTCAATCAATAGTACTTCATGAATATTTATGCAAGACTCCACCAATTATGAATATGAATCATTTAAACTCTTGTATCTGAAGTATAAAACCAGGAAATTTACTGCATATGTAACATATAAACACACAGAGCAGACCCTGATCTGAGACAGCTCATGCAGGTGCTGTGGGATCTGGCTCTTCCGATACTCTCTTTATAAAAGGGTACAAAGGCAGGATTATAGGGTATGTGTACTGTGTTATCCTATTTATGTCAACTGTGAGTTAAAATGGTCATAGGCAAACAGTGTAGACCCAGATCAGAGGGCTTCTGACTGTGACCTCTGATCAGGATCTACACTGTTTGCTTAAAAAATTATGCAAAGGTCACATTGGCAATAGAATTTGCGTAGAAATGCCACTCATAATGAACTAACATTCACAAATTCACTGAGAAAGGCAGATTTAAGCAAGTTAATCCTTAATTTCTTTCCTATAAACACTTGTTCATGCTTTTGCAAACAGAGTTGGCCCAGATTAGTCAGCTGCTCTGTTTTGTAGTGGAAATCTATAGATCTGATTTTGCAGATCTGAAATTCCCTTTTCCATTTTCCATTTTATTGACTGTTTATGAATATTCATGAGGTGAATAATAAATATTCAACAGGGATAGGTTTAAGGAATAGTTTTGTTGCTATCTATGCAGGATGTATGGGCTGCTAAAGTTTTGAAGTAAGGTTAAACAATGTACCCTAATTACATTAAGTATTTGGACAGACAAACTTACACAAATAGTGCAGATCCATACTAAGTATTCAGATAGACCCAGATCAATATACTATTCTTATATTAAGTATTCACCCAGATACGGAAGGTCGTGGGTTCGATCCCCCGCTGCGACAGACCAAAAGTCTTAACAGTTGGTACTAGCTAGTAGCTCCCTTGTCTATGCTCGACATTAAAAGGGTAGTTCTAGGATAATGTGACTGGGTGAGGTGCCTTTGTGATGTGCCCACGACAGGGGCATTGCAGTGAGGCAGCACTATAACTTGTCTCAAGTGGTTGCTGTCTGCAAATAACTGAAATACTGTTGGTCGGACGTAAAACCCAACTCACTCACTCACCTAGACAAACTTACACAAATAGTGCAGACCAAAATAAATGTACCCCAATTACACTAAGTATTCAGACAGTCAAACTTGCACACGTAGTGCAGACCCAAATCAATGTACTCCAATTACACTAAGTATTCAGACAGGCAAACTTACACAACTAGTGCAGGCCCAAATTAATGTAATCCAATTACACTAAGTATTGGGACAGACAAACATACGTAAATAGTGCAGACCCAGGTCAGTGTACTCCACTAAGTATTTGGACAGACAAACTTACACAAATAGTGCAGACCTAGATCAATGTACCCTTATTACACTAAGTATTGGGACAAACTTACACAAATAGTGCAGACCTAGATCAATGTACTCTAATTACACTAATTACTCAGACAGACAATCTTACACAAATATTGCAGACCTAGCTCAATGTACTCTAATTACACTAAGTATTGGGACAAACTTACACAAATAGTGCAGACCTAGATCAATGTACTCTAATTACACTAATTATTCAGACAGATAAACTTACACAAATAGTACAGACCCTGATCAAACTGCTCCTGAAGGAACAGTTTGATCAGGCTGTACACTTCACTATTTGCTACTCTGTCAGTCTAGTTCGAAGTAATCAAAATGGTACCCGATTGACTTATTCAGTTTACAAACCCATGGAGAGGGGAGATTGGGTGTCTGAATACTTAGAGTAATTAAAGTATGTGATTTAAAACTTTCCTTGATATAAACACCTTTTCACACTCAAACGCTGAGAAGATTCAGATAAGATGGCTCATGTAGGAGCCAATATAATCAAGGTCTGCTCTGTCTGCTTATGAAATGATATAGATCTGATCCTTAAGTATTTGACATTAGCCAGCTATGCCATTTTAAATTTGTATTGTATAAAAATAATGAATATTCATGAAATGATCAGTTCATGTATAAATATTCATGAGGGATAGGGTTGGTAATTTACTCTCTAGCATGCTGTACGTGAGTTTGTGTTTAGCTTTGCACATACATGAAGTTTGGATCCTGATAAGACAACACGTTACATGATGTCTCATGGATCCAGACTGTTTGACACTCAGATTGCAACTTTTGTAGTTATTTAATATACCCTGTATAAAATGAATTTGATGAACACGGTGTGCGAAGACATTTGCCAAGCAGGCCAAAGTTGTACATTGCATCTGGTGCAAAGAGGTACTTGGAGAGTTATATTTTGCACTAGCTGCCTGTTTATCCAACCTACTATTGCTCCATCTGTGAGTCTGTGCTTCTGCCAATCACAGTTTGCTGTCAATTGTTTTGTCTCACAACAAAAGACTTCAATCTGAAGACCAAATAACCCATTTCCTAATGAGTTCATGTAAGGAAAATATACCACAGTAAAACCTCTCTAAACCGGACATTCAATTTAGTATAAATATTTCTTTCACCCTGCATTAAGCAGCCACTTGCCTAAAAGTATCTAAATTCTTCTCTGTTAGAATTGAGTTTAGAGGGATTTTACTGTATGTGAATATCAATTAGATGTTTTTTATAATGGCCATGAACACAGTACTGTTTGACTTATAATTGCAGACACTCACTGTATAATTATTTCATAAGCAAACATAACAGAGCCTGATTAGATGACTCCTACAGTAGCTGTCTGATCTGGGTCTCCTTCTTTTGCAGTATGACAAGAGGTGTCCATCTCAGGTAAAGGGTTAGAAGAACCCCATATTGTTTAACAGAATACAATTGTCCCGTGTAATTAAATTAGTACCTGTTTAACCCTTTCCTCCATAAATACGCCTTTCTATGCCTCTGTAATAACCACTTCTTGAAACCATTGTGATAAATAGAGCATTTGCTCCTATAGGAGCAAATGCTCTATTTATCACAATGATTTCAAACTACAAACTTCTCAAACTTTCCTTTTCTCTAGTTAATGCTCCTTTTGGGTAGATTCATTCAAAGAGGTTGGGTCTAAAAATAGCCTATGGGGGAATGGGTTAAGGAATAAACATGGAGGTCATAAAAACAGATGGGTGACCCTTTACCTGATGAATATACATACATGTATATAAGATATAATGATATCATGAATATTTATGAACTCTTTACTCCATAAATTCACATTTTAATGCCTTTGCAAACAGAGTAGACCCAGATCAGATGGCTTCTGTAGGAGCCATCTAGTCAGGGTCTACTCTGTTTGCTGGTGGAATTAAAAAGATATGATTCTACAGTTACTGCTATGGCAAGCAGTTCCTGTGTTAATACGCCATTTTATTTACTTTAAGTGTTTATAATGATTAGCACTTTCAACAATGAATTTTCAAATGGTGTAATACAAAATGGTCTAGCCTTACCATGAATATTCAGGGTTTTCTTAAATGAAAAGTGTAACATGACAAACAGTGCAGACCCTGATGAGAGGGCTCTTATAAGAGTTCTGTCATCTGGGTCTACACTGTTGGTAAAGGACATAAGTGACTCATTTCCTGTACTGAAAGGATTAATACTGACAACTTATTCAAGTCACTACCAACATCTCCGATGGGGAATACTAATAATGATTCATTTATGTCACAACACATCAGTCAAACAATTTTCTCACACACTGTCTGAATGTGGCTTATGCCCTAGCTTTTAACCTTTTACCTGATAGATAATCGTAGACTCCACCTGTTATAATAAATAATATACATGTATACTATTATATAAATGTAAATTAATCCTTTCCCAGTTGAATATTCACGTAAGACTAATGACACCATTAATATTGAATTAGATTATTTTTAGCTCATCTGAGCAAAGCTCAGGGTGAGCTTTTGGGAGACTTGAATATCTGGCATCTGTCATCCGGTGTCCGTCTTCCGGCGTCAACAATTTGCTTGTGGACACTCTAATCTTCATGAAACTTGGTCATGATGATAGTCGTGATAAATCTCAGACAAGTTCAAAAATGGGCCATGTTGGGTTAAGAACTACGTCACTAGGTCAAATGGTACGAAAACCTTGTGAACACTCTAGAGGTCACATTTTTGTCCAATCTTTGTGAAACTTTGTCAGAATAATTGTATTGATAAAATCTCGGATGAGGATGAAAGTGGGTCATTTGGGGTCAAAAACTAGGTCACTATGTCAAATGGTAGAAAAACCTTGTGAACACTCTATGTCCAATCTTCATGAAACTTAGTCAGAAATATTGTCTTGATAAAATCTCAGACGAGTTTGAAAGTGGGTCATCCGGGGTAAAAAACTAGGTCTCTAAGGTCAAATAGTAGGAAAACCTTGTGAACACTTTAGAGGCCACATTTTTAGCCGAATCTTCATGAAGCTTTATCAGGATGATAGTTTTGATAAAATCTCAGACGGGTTTAAAAGTGGGTCATGTCAGGTTAAAAACTAGGTCACTTAAGTAGGAAAAGTTTGTGAACACTCTAGAGGTCACATTTTAAGCCCAATCTTCATGAAACTTGGTCAGAATGATTGCCTTAAAAAAATCTCGGACTAGTTTGAAAGTGGATCATATGGGGTCAAAATCTAGGTCACTTGGTCAGACAGTAGAAAAACCATGTGAACACTGCAGTTGTCACAATTATTGTCCAATATTTATGAAACTTAGTCAAAATGATTTTATTGATAAAATCTTCAATGAGTTTGAAAGTGGGTTATGGTGGGTCAAAAACTAGGTCACTAGGTCATATAGTAGGAAAGCCTAATGTGAACACTGAACACTCTAGAGGTCACATTTTTAGCTGAATCTTGATGAAATCTTGTTCTCCAGAACCACTTCTCATGATCCACTACCAACATTGTTCAAATATTGTCCCTTAGGTCAGTATTTGCCCCATCCTGGATTTTACCCAGTTATAATCTTAAATCTATGATAAAAAGGTGAACGATTAAGGGCCATCTTGATCCTCTTGTTTATAATGGCATATGAACGCAGAACATTTGGACTTGGGCAATACAGATTCAGACTATACCAGAAGGCTCCTATAGAAGCCATTATAGACTGATATGGGTCTACTCTGTTTACAAAGGTATGAAAAGGTGTTTATATGAAGGAAAGGGTTAACTAATTTTCTTATACATGTATTGTTATATAATACATTTAAGGACTATACACTGCTATAACAAATAGCATAGAATCCGATCTAAGATATCCTATAAGCAAACACAGCAGGCTCTAGCCAGACAGCTCCTACAGGATCCATCTGGTTTGGATCTACTCTGTTTGAAAAAGGCAATAAAACGGGTGTTTCTATCAGGTTAAGGGTTAAATCACCTACATATTCACAGGTTTCTTATTCAGGAAAAATCTCAAACATGTTTTCCTTGTTTCTTGCTCCTATCACTCTGATAGAAGCTGGGACCAAGTAAAAGTGTTTGACACTACTGAAATTATACAACCCCCCCCCCCCCCCCCCCCCAAACAAAGTTTGAGGGGGTATACTGGAATAATTTATCCTGTTCACCAGTCGAGCAGTCCATCGGTCCTTCCATATTTGAACATGGGTAGTTGGTATGGTGAACTTCTCTTCACTTTGAAAATTATTGAATTTCTATTTGTCATGCAAAATAACCATGATCATTTATTAAGATGTTCAAGACACATTTTCATTTACTCAGAAAAATGGATACATTATACCCGGGTGCACAAAAAAGAAACAGATTTGCAAGAAAAGGAACACATTTGCAAGAAAGGGAACACATTTGCAAGAAAGGGAACACATTTGCAAGAAAGGGAACACATAACCAAGGGTTCATGATTAACTTGATATTTTTTTTGTATTTATTTACAGATACCAGACGCAGAACCAGTGCAGGCACAGGATCAGAACCAATGTTTGAATGAGGACTTTGTAGACCTAAAGACAGATGACTATGATGATGACGATGATGATGACAAAGAAGAGACCAGGTGGCTGGAGAACAGCTGGTGCATGCTGGACCTCTCTGTTTCAGAACAGGAGATGTTCAAAGGGCTTGACACCCCAGAAAAAGTTGGGATCTTGGTGGGGAGCTATTTCTGCAAGCAAGTGCAGTTATTCACTGACGCTGTAGTCACTGCCAAACAACTGGATGATATCTTCAAAATGTTTTTGGTATGTAGCAGAACCTGTCTGCAGTGCCCTCTTAACCCTTTCCTCCATAAATATTACTTTCTACGCCTCTGTAATAACCACTTCTTTAAACCACTGTGATAAATAGAGCATTTGCTCCTATAGGAGCAAATGCTCTATTTATCACAATGGTTTCAAACTTCAAAATTCTAAAATTTTACTTTTCTCTAGTAAATGCTCCTTTTGGGTAGACTCGTTCAAAGAGGATGTGTCTAAAAATAGCCTATGGAGGAAAGGGTTAACCCTTTCCCTGTTCTGTATTTATTCCAAATCTCAATACCCACTGTTTAATCATGAACAAAAAAGGTATAATGAAATATGGAAGGTGGAACATTGTAGTCATCCAGAAAGTGAAGAAACAGATATTTCAAATTCCACTAGCAAACAGAGCAGACCCTGATTAGACAGCTCCTATATATAGGAGCTGTCTGATCTTGGTCTACTCTGTTTGCAGATACATGAAAAATGTTTATATGATGGAAAGGGTTAACTCTTTACATGATGAATAGTTGACTCAGCTATTATGTATTCACCCTTTACTCTGTGAAAATTTGTTTAGAAATTATGACATCATGAATAGTAATTAGATAGGTTTTTGCATTGGTATATTATGTCTACATTATTGGATAAGCAAACAGATCAGACCCTTATCAGACAGGTCCTATAGGAGCCATCTGATCTAGGTCTACTCTGTTTGCAAAGGTGTAGAAAGGCGTATTTATGGAGAAAAGGGTTCATTAACAATGTTTCTAATATCATCATTTAGAACAAGTGAATTCATTGCTATGACAAATAGTATAGAATTAGATCTAAGATATTCTGTAAGCAAACAGTGCAGACCCTGATCTGAGAGCGCCTACATGAGCTATCTGATCTGGAAGTACTCTTTTTGTTTTTGGAATTACATAGATTATACAGTTTCTGCCAAGGCCAGACATCATGCATGTCTTATGTGATTATAAAAATTCAGTTAACATATACTCATATTGTCATTTTTACATATACATGTATGAATATTCATCAATTAACCCTTCACCTCATGTTAACACCTTTTCACTTGCTTGAAAACAGAGTACACCCAGATGAGATGGCTCCTGTTTTCTTATGGAATTATTGATCCTATATATATATTTATTTATATTTTAAACTAAATATTCCTTGGACATTTTACATTATAAAACATAAATTCTCATGAAGTGATCAATTCACACATAAATGTTCATTAGGGAAAGGGTTAACTATATCTATTCGAAATGTCTTCACTGCATGACTATTCATGCACAGAATCAATAAAATGGGTTATAAAAAAGGCTTTTTTCACTGTTGTAGATACTGCATAATCAGATCTATAAATTTCTGTAAGCAAACAGAGCAGACCCTGATCAGACAACACCTATAGGAGCCGTCTGATCTGGGCATACTCTGTTTGCAAATGTGTGAAAAGGCATTTATAATAAGGGAAAGGGTTAAATGTGATTTCAGGAGACTGTTGACCAGTGTAAGGACGTCTTTATGAATTACCTGAGTGACATTTCCAAGCTGCTAGCCAAGGTACCTGACCGCTCCAACACACAGCCCATGCATGGTCCAGCCATCAGACTTCTCACACAGCTTCTTACATACAGCCTGGTAACTCTTGAGTGTCCAAGCAGAGCTGAAGATAAGAGGAGAACTGATTTATTTAATTCTATTTTTACTCTGACAGCAAAAGCCTATCATGTAGATAGGTGATTCTAATGAATACCAACAAAACAGGGTTTGGCAGAGACATAAGGAAAACATTATTCTTAGATTTAATGAATACAGTGAAATATCACTAATTCGAACTTGTAAGTAAAGAAGAATTAAGAAATGTTTTGGCAGGTGGCTGTTCAACGCAGACTGATAGTCATGGAGAAAGTTTCCAGAGGAGCTTTCTGCATGACTTCCTGACTGCATTAAACTGCCACTTGTTTTAAAGACTGACAATGATACTTATTGGAGTGTTCAATATAATGAAATATGAAAGGTGGTACTTTGTAGCCATTTTAGAAACTAAAGAAATAGATCTATCAAATTCCATTAGCAAACAGAGCATACCCTGATCAGATGGCTCCTATAGGATTAGCCAAGTGTTGCTGTACTCCTCTTATCAACAACTCTGAAGTTATTGTGACTTCTATACTGTATTCAACATAATCTGTTTAGATGGCTTAGAGCTTAACCGTTGCAAAACATCTAATAACTTTTTTAGGAATATAAACTTTTGACCAGTTTCATTTTTCCTCATCCATTCCTGACTGTCTGCAAAGGTTATCATGAATTTGTCCACAGGGTATAATTGCAGGTGCATATCCGGGCATTTATAGCTTCCAGATGTGCCTTCACCAATGAAAGGCATTTTTAAAAAACTTTTAACTTTTGTGTGAAAAGTGACTGCTTTGTTTGCTTATGGAATAAATTAAATTTCATTCTACAGTTTCTACCAGAGCCTGAAATTTCTGTGTTCATGTACAGTAAAACCTCTCCATAACGGCCATTAAATTGTGTGAATTAGCTGGTATTTAGGCCAGGTGGTTGCTTAAAGCAAGGTGAACGGGTGTATTCCATCACCTTTAGTGATAGTTCATATTGTCATTATAAAATATCTGACAGCTAATGAACAGTCATGATGTCTCATTTCTTTCATTAAGCTTCTATAGGAGCTTAAGCTTCTATAGGAGCGTTCTGTTTTACTTTCACCTTGCTTTAAGCAGCCACCTGCCTTTAACACAAAATACTTGATGTAATTTAGTGGCCGTTATAGAGAGGTTTTACTGTACCATTATAAAAATCCATCTAATTAATGTTGATGATGTTAAGATTCATCAGGTATCGGGCTAATCAGTAACTAATGTTTGTATTTCAGGATCCAGTGAGTAGGGTTGTTCTAATACTCAACCTGCTGAGAACATTCAGCCACTTTGATACCAATCTTACAACCATGATGCGATGTCAGTGTACTGCTGCAGTGCTCGGCAGTATGGCAGCATTTCTTGATGTTGTGGAGGTGCAGCAGTTTTCTATGGATATTCTGGCTAAAATCTCCACCTATAAGCCAAGACTGGAGAAGAAGGTAACGCCATCAAAAAATTCAGCAAATAAATATGCCTGATGTCGTGATAAAGTTTCACTGTCCCTAATGTTAATGACCAACATTTTTGACAAAATTCATGTGCATTTTAGTTCCATATGTAATGGCAATATTGTTATACTTTGATTGAAAACAAGAAATTACGTGTGGCGATGTTAAGATGACAGGAATAATATGTAAGGACCAAACCATGGTCACTGTTATGTAAAATAGAAAGGTTCCTCTATGATAAATTTAGTTAGAAATAAGATATAAGGACAATCTAGTCTGTTTGATTTATGGATAGTGTAGATTTGTTTCCACAGTTTCTGTCATAGCCAAAACTTCACTAGTTCATAATGCCATTAAATGTTAGCTAATGAACATTCATGATGTCATAATTTCTTTTATTAAAATTAAAGAAAAGTGTGAAAAGATCAAGATTTTATGTGTGTTTCAGGCTCCGCTGCGAGATGTTGGGATTGATCTTGTGGTCCGAGGCATGCTTCATCACTGCAAGAATATGGTGTTGTCACGTGCAGGGTGTCGTGTATTGGCGAACCTAAGCAATACTTTACTCACTGTCCTATATCACTGGCTGGACACAGGTATAGAAGTGTATCTCTCTAAGTCTGAACTTATACAGTAAAACCTCTCTATAACGGCCACAAAATTGTGTTAATTAGTTGGTATTTAGGGCAGGTGGCTGCTCAAAGCAAGGTGAAAGTAAAACAGAACGTTCCTATAGGAGCATTCTGTTTTACTTTCACCTTGCTTTAAGCAGCCACCTGCCTTTAACACAAAATACTTGCTGCAATTTAATGGCCATTATAGAGAGGTTTTACTTTAGTGTTATAAACACCTTGTTTAGCATTGTCCTTCGTGTAATCGCTTTTTCATGCCTTTGCAAACAGAGTAGACCAATTTCTATCAATACTAAAACTTCCTGTTTACCGATGCCATTATAAAAATTCAGCTTATAGATATCCATGATGTCTTTATTTCTTACATGAATATTCATGGTGTAAAGAGTTAAGTAGATGTTCCCTCAAAAGAAAAGAAAAACTCAATTAACTCTTTACCTGATGTACATTCAGGTGAGAAATAATGATGATCATCGCAAATAGTTTAGTTCCAGATGAGCCACCATTACTTGTTTAGATCCCGATGAGACACCATTACTTGTCATCTCATCAGGATCCAAACTGTTCATTTCTCTTATTGCATTTTTCAACAGAAATGAAAGAAAAACCAACCAACAATTTTGAGATTACTGTTCTTTATTAATACAAATAAGTGTTAACCCTTTACTTCATATAAATGCTTTTTCACACCTTTGTAAGCCGAGTAGACCCAGATCAGATGGCTCCTACTTGAACTATCAGATCAGTGACTTCTCTGTTTGCTTTTGAAATTATAAAGAGCTTCTGATCCTACAGTTTTTGGCAATCGGAAAAATTTCCCTTGAAAATTGAAGTTAATGAATAGTCATGCATGCATAGATGTTCATAGGGAAATGGTAAACAGTTAAAGCAGTTTTGCACTGAATTTATAAATATTCTTTCCCATTATCTAGAAAGTCCAGATAACGAGGCAGTAGGATCTGCAATTGACAGGATTGAGTCTGTGCTGGTGTACGTGTTTGAGAAAGGGATCCCTGCTGTACAAACAGTGCTAAAGGAGTTCAGGACTGATCTAGGGGTCAGCACAGAGGGACGACGCTTTATCTTCTACTATGCAAAACTGCCCCAGTTACAGTTAGTATTGTGGCTTCATGTCTAGATTTGTAAATGGCCACATAAGTACATGTACCAAATTATTGAGAACTAACAAAAATGCTTGATAAACATTCAATATTTATATTAAAATGGTATCTAACCTTTTACCAGATAAAGATGCCTTTTAATGCATTGATAAAACAGCTTCTGTAGGAGCTGTCTGATCAGGGTCTGCTCCAATTACTTATAGAATAATATAGATCTGATTCTGCAGTTTCTGCCATGGTAAAATAGTCCCTTGTTCATAAATTATGAAATTTCAGCTGTATAATATTCACATAGTACATGTAATAATTTCTTACATGAATATTCATCATTTAAAGGATTACAATATGAAGTCAGTAATCAGAAAATTGCTTTGACATTGGAAGATACCAGGTCTTGTTTATGAAACACCTCTACAATTTGAAATATTCATAGGCCAGTATGAGTATAATTCTTTGCACACCAAGTAATTGCTACACTTTTCAAAGTTGTTTGGTTACTTCTCTTCAGAAGTACAGTGAACGTGTCAAGCAGTTTGCATCTACTTGGTGACTCATCTGGATCCAAACTGTTTGTACAAGTTACCACAAATGTCCTGCTAGCTTGCATAGTTATACCCCCCACAACATAGTTTGGTGGGGGGATATACTTGAATCAGGTTGTCCGTTGTTGTCAGGTTGTTGGAAAATTTAAAGATCTGATTATTCTATTTCCACAACAGTCAATATGTTGTCAAATACTCTGCCAAGACAATAATATACTATACCAGAAAGACCAAATGTACAATTGCAGACTTAGTGTTAAGTGACTATTTTAGGCATTTGGGTATATTTATTCATACTTCTGCCGGAAGGTGGCACACATGTTCCTTCAAAAACTCCTGTGTAATATGTTGCAGGATAAAGAAATCTAGATGGTTAAAAGACACAGAGACAAAAAATGATTCTGCTACTGATAAGGACAATCAGAGAGAAAATGAAGCAGAGCTTGAAGAGTCTGATCAGGAACATCTAGAAGACTCTTGTGATCATTCAGCTGGTCAGGCTAAACTTCTTAGAAAAAATTCTGTACCAGAGCCAAATGTGGCAGGAATTCTTAAATACACAGGATGCTATGAAAACCGTCGCTCTGGTGAAAAGCGACTAGTTTTTGCTGATGATACTGTTGGAGGTTCTGAAAGTGATTCTACAGAGAGTGAGGAAGAATTAGTTAAATCTCTAGAAGCAAGTGTAAAGTTGGATGATGAAGCTAAACAACATATCTCATCAAAGGTCAGACATGCTATGAAAAGAACCATCAAAAGACAGAAATCTTTCAGAGGAGAAGAGGTTGCAACTGGAAGTGAAACAGAAGAGGAAGATTCAATAGAAGAAGAGAAATTTGATAATGAACCTGAAAACAATTTGGAGACAGGTGAAGTTAATAGTGAAAGTAATCTGAAAAACATTGATAACAGTTATACAGAAAGCTGTGAATCTGCAAATACTCACCATGTAAAGGTATCTGAAGAACAGTTTGATCAGTCAGCTCTTGATGATAGCAGTGAAAAATTCAATACTGCAGAAGGTGGAGATGGAAGAAGCATTGCTTCAGGCAGCACTGAGTCAAAACTTGATGCAAAAGAATCTGTTGAACAACGTAATAACCTTGAAACAGAAACTGAAAATCAGGGTGAAACAGGCAGTCAAGATAATTCTCAGAATGTAAATCATTCTCTTCTCAGAACTATATCCACTGACCAAGACTATGTTTTAATCGATGTCATTCCAGAACATGCTAAAAACTCACTATCACAAGTTTCAAATTCTGATGAAACCTCTGGTTCAAGAAGTAATGAAACGATGAAGGCTGCTACAGACAAAGTTGATAATGAAAAATCAAATGATAAAGAGAAGCCAGCAAATGATAAATTATCACATGTTTGTAATGAGAATGACGACACGGGGTTGTCTCGAGGAAAAGCTGGTCATGGCCAAACTGGGACAGTTGATGTGTACTTCTTTGGAAAACTTGTCAGAACACAGGTTTGGAGTTTTGAATTTTTTACCATAATATTTCATGGTCATGCATCTCTTTGCATACTAAGGGCAAATGTTTGATAACCTTTGCAAACAGTTTGGATCTAGATGAGGTGCTGATTAACCCTTCCCCTGTTAGATATTCATGTAAGAAATAAAGCATCAGGAATATTTATTAGCAGATTTTTTATAATGTAAACTTTTCAAGGGAACATTTTGCTTTGACAAAAACTGTACAATCAGATCTTTGTCATATCACAAGCAAACAGAGCAGACCCTGATCAGATGGCTCCTATAGGAGCCATCTGATCTGGGTCTACTTTAAGGAAAGGGTTGAGTCATTTTCTCATCAGGATACCAATTGGTTGATACCCAGTAATTAGAGACGGAATGGAAGGAAGTTTAATTTGAAAATTGTACCAGTCAATAATCTTTGCAGACAATTATTTAACCCTTTACTTCATAGATACGTCTTTTAACGCCTTTGCACATACAGTAGACCTATACAAGACAGCTCCTACAGAAGCTGTCTGACGAGGATCTGCTCTATTTGCTTATGACATGATATCGAGCTGATTCTGCAGTTTATGCAATAATTAAAAATCTTCTTGTTCATGTTTCAAAAATTCAGTGAATTAATATTTATACTGTCATTATTACTGAAATGAATATTCATGAGGTAAAGGGTTAACATAAAAACAGGTACTGAAGATACCTTTGATATATATATAACTTACGATTATCTGTACAGAGTGTATGAGTGCATACAGTAGGACCTGTCTTAACCCTTTCCCTCATATAAACACATTTTCACACATCTGCAAACAGAGTAGACTCAGATCAGATGGGTCCTATAGGAGCCGTCGGATCAGGGTTCGCTCTGTTTGCTAATTGAATTCAATAGATCTGTTTATATACTTTCTAAAATGCCAACAATGTTCCACCTTCCATATTATGGCTAGTTTGTCAATGATATTCAGTAGGTATTGAAATCTGTAATAAACATATAACAGAGAAAGGGTTAAGTAGCCATGAAAAAGAGGTCTAATTATGGGTCTTTAACCCTATCCCTGTTCTATTTTTAGTCCAAATTTCAATACCCACTGAATATCTTTGGACAAAATAGTTACAATGAAATATGGAAGATGGAACATTGTAGCCATTTAAGAAAGTAAAGAAATAGTTCTATCAAATTCCATTAGCAAACAGAGCAGACCCAGATCAGACGGCTCTTATAGGAGCCGTCTGACCTGGTTCTACTCTGTTTGCAAATGCATGAAAATATGTTTATATGAGGGAAAGGATTAAGCTCCTGTCGGAGATTTCTGTTTTTCTCCCCCTACTTTAAGCAACCATGTGCTTTTTAAGAGTAATATGAATGGCCGTTTAGGTTCTACTGTATTTAATCATTTCAACATCACACCTCTACTGATGATAAATACTGTATGTTATAGGCTAGATACATAACCAGTAGACTGTTGACCCTTTGCCTAAATGAATATTCATGAACATATAATGACTATGAATATGAATTATCTGATTTTTTATGAAGGCATTATGTAATAAAGGTAATGTTTGACTTTGGCACAAGCTGTAGAATCAGATCTCATATTATTTCATAAGCACACAGAACAGGCCTTGATCAGGCGGCTCCTACAGGACCTGTCTGATCAAGGTATGCTCTTATCTTACTTTAATATGGAATAATATAGATCTTATTCTACAGTTTTTGCCAATGCCAAAATGTCTCTTGTTCACATGCTATTATAAATATCAATCTGATTAATATTCATTATGTTATAACAGAGCAGACTCTGATCACATGGCTCCTCTAGGAGTCATCTGATCTGGGTCTACTATGTTTGCAAATACATGTATGTGAAAAAGCATTTATATGAAGGAAAGGGTTAATGTCATTAATTCTTACATGTATATTGAACAGGTAAAGGGATAATGAGGGTTAAAGCAATCAGGCTTGAAATTGTAATACTATGTATGAGTTGGTAATAGTGTCATTTTTTTTTTTTAAATATAAACCTGTTTGTTCCATATTTTTCAGATAATAGTGTATGTTGGGTCACTGGTGTTCCAAGGAGAAGACTCCAAGGTTCTGTTGATCATTGATCAGCCTATCAAACCCTTATTAGAAGCAGCTGGTGCCCCACCTGAGCTGGTAGAGTATGCTGGGAACCAATATGGACCAGACATGACCCTTATGGACCTGGAACCTGCAATTGTTATAAATATAATTGATGCTGTCAGATATAGGTATGTGTATATCTCTGACATTGATCTTGCTGTCATTACAGTGTATTACAATGTCAGATACAGGTGTGTATCTTCATGCACCCATAAGGTGGGAGGCATGTAGCCTTGCTCTTGTCCATACATCTGTCTGTGCATACATCAGTCCGTTCTTACGTCCTGCAAATCTTGTGTCCAACTCCTCATATACCAATGGGAGGATTACCTTTCACAGATGAACAACGTTGGTGTGAAGATGTACATAAAGAAGGGAATTTTTGCTCAGACTATTAGTATCAGAGATAATTGACTTCACTATATAACATCGAAAAGTACATATACAGATGTGTCTTTTTGTATCTTTGACATTGTCCTGCCTGTCATTACACTGTCAGGTGTAGGTGTGTGTCTTTGAGCCTTTGCCATTGTCTTTGCTTTCACTACTATGTCATCACATTGTCAGATACAGATGTGCATATATTTGAATATTTTGTCGTTACAGATATATGTGTATATTTGTGTCTCTGATATTGTTCTTGCTGTCATTACAATGTCAGATACAAGTATGAGTCTCTTTGTATTCCTGACATTGTCCTTGCTGTCATTACAATGTCAGATACAAGTGTATGTCTCTTTGTATTCCTGACATTGTCCTTGCTGTCATACTTGTATAACTCTTTGTATTCCTGACATTGTTCCTGCCGTCATAACAATGTCAAATACAAGTGTGTGGTCATTTGTAATCCTGATATTGTCCTTGCTGTCATACTTGTATGACTTTTCGTATCTCTGACATTGTCCTTGCTGTCATTACAATGTCAGATACAAGTGTGTGTATCTTTGTATTCCTGACATTGTCCTTGCTGTCATACATGTATAACTCTTTGTATTCCTGACATTGTTCTTGCCGTCATAACAATGTCAAATACAAGTGTGTTGTCATTTGTAATCCTGATATTGTCCTTGCTGTCATACTTGTATGACTCTTCCTATCTCTGACATTGTCCTTGCTGTCATACTTGTATGACTCTTCCTATCTCTGACATTGTCCTTGCTGTCATACTTGTACGACTCTTCCTATCTCTGACATTGTCCTTGCTGTCATTAAAATGTCAGATACAAGTATGTGTATCTTTGTATTCCTGAGAGTGTCCTTGCTGTCATCCTTGTATGATACATAGTATTCCTGATATTGTCCTTGCTGTCATTACCATGTCAGATACATGTATGTTTCTCTTTGTATTCCTGACATTGTCCTTGCTGTTATTACACTGTATATTAATGAGCATGCAGGTTTTTAACCCTTTAGTCGTTAAATACCCCTTTTAACCCTTTACTCCATGTGAACATATAAGAACACAGATCAAGTGGTTCCAGTAGGAGTCCTCTAATCAGGGTTTCAGTTTGTTTATGAAATGATATACATCTGATTCAATAGTCTGTGCCATGGTAAAATATTACTTTGTATATGTTGCCATTATAAAAATTGAGCTACCTTATATTGTTACATTCATTATCTCTTTATAATGACTCTTCATAGAGAAAAAGGTCAAAAATAGGTGGGCCCTTAATGCAGGATTAAAGAAATGTATTATTTAACCATCTGTCTTTAATATCTAGTATTAGGTATATTTATACCCTCCACAACGAAGTTTGGGGGGGTATACTGGAATCAGGTTGTCCGTCCGTTCGTCCGTCCGTCCATGGACACAATTTTGTCTGGACTTCTTCTTCTACAGTTTTGACTTAATTTTGTTGAAAGTTTATGTATAGCTTTATGACTATATTAACCTGTGCACTGCATATTTCCATTATGATCAGACCACTACTTTGGGAGTTATCTCCCCCTTTTAGTCCCCTACCAATGTTTTCATGTTTTCTGGACTTTTTATTCAAGTGGCTGGAGATATCAACTCTATATTTAGTACAAAACTAAATCTAGATAAGTTACAGCTTATATTCCAATCTCAGTCCGGTTGAATAATTTTTTTCAGAGTTATGGCCCTTGAACTTTAATATTTTGTCGAATTTTCCAGACTTGTTTTGGAAGTGGTTAGAGATATTAACTTTATATTTGGCATAAAGCTAAATCTAGATGAGTTACAGCTTAAGTACGAAACATCGATCTGGTTGAATAATTTTTGTAAGGGTTGTGGTCCTTGAACTTAATGTTTTTGTGAAATGGTACCTAGGTTTTGAACTTTGGAGTTGACACTTCACAAAATAAAGAAAGCTGCTTGAACTTATTTGATGACATTGTCTGGCAGCAGCCATAACACTTCTATGAATTTTAACAGACTTATCTCCCTATTTGGACTTGACAATATTTGGTAAAAGGTGCTTTATTTATGTTTGTGACTGATCTTGAACATCTTGTCATATTTGTTACATAAATTGGGTTGGGGCATGTATTTTTTTAGCTCACCAGAGCACAAAGTGCTCAGGGTGAGCTTTTGTGATCACCCGTTGTCCGTCGTCCGTCGGCGTGCGTCGTGCGTCGTGCGTCGTGCGTCGTTCGTCGTCCGTCGTTCGTCGTCCGTCGTCAACAATTTGAACCTTTAAAAATCTTCTCCTCTGAATCTACAGGGATCTCAACTTTCATCTTTGGCACATAGCATCATATTCAGGTCCTCTACAAAAGTTATATAAATTATGCCCCTGGGGTCAAAATTGACCCCGCCCCAGGGGTGCCTTGTTTTCAATAGAAACATATAGTAAAACTTTGAAAATCTTCTCCTCTGAAACCAGAAGGTTCTCAGCTTTCATAATTGGCACATAGCATCATGCTCAGGTGTTCTACAAAAGTTATATAAATTATGGCCCTGGGGTCAAAATTGGCCCTGCCCCAGGGGTGGGCAGTTTTCAATAGAATCATATAGTGCAAACTTTGAAAATCTTCTCCTCTGAAACTGGAAGGTTCTCAGCTTTCATATTTAGCACATAGCATCATGTTCAGGTCCTCTACAAAAGTTATATAAATTATGGCCCCTGGGTCAAAATTGGCCCCGCCCCAGGGGTGGGCAGTTTTCAGTAGAAACAAATAGTGAAATCTTTGAAAATCTTTTCCTCTGAAACTAGAAGGTTCTCAGCTTTCATATTTGGCACATAGCATCATGTTCAGGTCCTCTACAAACGTTATATAAAGTATGGCCCCGAGGTCAAAATTGGCCCCGCCCCAGGGGTGGGCAGTTTTCAATAGAAACAAATAGTGAAATCTTTGAAAATCTTCTTCTCTGAAACTGGAAGGCTCTCAGCTTTCATATATGGCACATAGCATCATGTTCAGGTCCTCTACAAAAGTTATATGATTTATGGCCCCGGGGTCAAAATTGGCCCCGCCCCAGGGGTGGGCAGTTTTCAATAGAAACAAATAGTGAAATCTTTGAAAATCTTCTACTCTGAAACTGGAAGGCTTTCAGCTTTCATATTTAGCACTTAGCATCATGTTCAGGTCCTCTACAAAAGTTATATAAATTATGGCCCCTGGGTCAAAATTGGCCCCGCCCCAGGGGTGGGCAGTTTTCAGTAGAAACAAATAGTGAAATCTTTGAAAATCTTTTCCTCTGAAACTAGAAGGTTCTCAGCTTTCATATTTGGCACATAGCATCATGTTCAGGTCCTCTACAAACGTTATATAAAGTATGGCCCCGGGGTCAAAATTGGCCCCGCCCCAGGGGTGGGCAGTTTTCAATAGAAACAAATATTGAAATCTTTGAAAATCTTTTCCTCTGAAACTGGAAGGTTCTCAGCTTTCATATTTGGCACATAGCATCATGTTCAGGTCCTCTACAAACGTTATATAAAGTATGGCCCCGGGGTCAAAATTGGCCCTGCCCCAGGGGTGGGCAGTTTTCAATAGAAACAAATAGTGAAATCTTTGAAAATCTTCTCTGAAACTGGAAGGTTCTCAGCTTTCATATTTGGCACATAGCATCATGTTCAGGTCCTCTACAAAAGTTATATAAATTATGGCCCTGGGGTCAAAATTTGCCTGCCCCAGGGGTGGGCAGTTTTCAATAGAAACAAATAGTGAAAACTTTGAAAACCTTCTTCTCTGAAACTTGAAGGTTCTTAGCTTTCATATTTGGCGCATAGCGTCATGTTCAGGTCCTCTACAAATTTTTTATAAATTATGGCCCCGGGGTCAAAATTGGCCCCGCCCCAGGGGTGGGCAGTTTTCAATAGAAACAAATAGTGAAATCTTTGAATATCTTCTTCTCTGAAACTGGAAGGTTCTCAGCTTTCATATTTGGCACATAGCATCATGTTCAGGTCCTCTACAAAAGTTATATAAATTATGGCCCTGGGGTCAAAATTTGCCTGCCCCAGGGGTGGGCAGTTTTCAATAGAAACAAATAGTGAAAACTTTGAAAACCTTCTTCTCTGAAACTTGAAGGTTCTTAGCTTTCATATTTGGCGCATAGCGTCATGTTCAGGTCCTCTACAAATTTTTTATAAATTATGGCCCCGGGGTCAAAATTGGCCCCGCCCCAGGGGTGGGCAGTTTTCAATAGAAACAAATAGTGAAATCTTTGAATATCTTCTTCTCTGAAACTGGAAGGTTATCAGCTTTCATATTTGGCACAGAGCATCATGTTCAGGTCCTCTACAAAAGTTATATAAATTATGGCCCCTGGGTCAAAATTGGCCCCGCCCCAGGGGTGGGCAGTTTTCAATAGAAACAAATAGTGAAATCTTTGAAAATCTTCTCGTCTGAAACTGGAAGGTTCTCAGCTTTCATATTTGGCACATAGCATCATGTTCAGGTCCTCTACAAAAGTTATATAAATTGTGCCGCTTGGGTCAAAATTAGCCACGCCCCAGGGCAGGCTAGTTTGCTATAGAAACATATAGTGAAAACTTTGAAAATCTTCTCCTCTGATTGTCTGGTGAGCGCTTCAGGGCCATTCTGGCCCTCTTGTTTTTAAATCTCTTCTTGTTTCTGTATGTACATATGTTCAGATTGATGATAGGTGTTCTGACAAGCAGCCAGGTGGGGGGTATTCGTTAGCTTTTGGCTTACAGTTTTAGTTTCAAAAGGTTTTACCGTTCTTGAGTCGGTATTTGTCTGTCCCTCTTTCTTTCTAAAAGTGCGATTTTGCACTTTTGCAACCTCCAAATTCCTGACAGATTTTCAAAACGTTTACTGAGATAGTATTGATATGCAGAGAATCAGTGCATTCCATTCTGATAACTGTTCACCAGTTTGTAGCTCTGTATGGTAATTTTTTGTATTGCAAACTTTATTTTCTCCTTCATTTCTCGCAGCCAGCTGTTTTTACATTTCTCTTCAAAACTATAGTCAGTGTCAAGGAGTTTGGATCCTGATGAGATGGTGAGTTACTGGGGGTCTGATCTGGATCCTAACTGTGTGTATAGATTGTAACAAATTTGCCACTAGCCTGCAAGAGCTAACAATCTTACAAAGATTTTGTTTGTATGTTTCAGATCAGTCACAATGGACTTGGTCAAGTCATCCATCTTAAGTCTGACACGGACAATCAACGCCTCCCTCAAACAGGATAGTATCAACACGGCGATGCTGCTGTTCAAGACGACTTTTGCTGATACCCACCTGCAGTCTGTCCTTACAGGTATAGTAACTCTTTGTAGGCTAGCTGCGTATTGGTTATAATCTATCAAAGGCCTTTACTCTATGAATATTCATGTAAGAAAAAACTACATAATGAATATTTAAGATGCACGCTGCACAAATTTCTGCAGATTTCAAATTTTTTTTTCAAACTGACTGCAGAATCGGAATCTATGTACCTTAACACTTTTTTAACACACTAAACAGCACAGCTAGTAAATGGTTATTTGAGTCGAAAAAGTTAGAAACTGGATTGCTACGGAAACCAACTGAACAGCGTTGGCCTTAATCTGTTGTAAGATTCAAATTTACATACCAGAAATAATCATTAGATGTATATGTAGGCCAACAACCAGTATCAGCCATTGTATATGTGGTAACAACCGAATT
Organism: Azorinus chamasolen; assembly: GCA_963576725.1. NCBI lineage: Eukaryota > Metazoa > Mollusca > Bivalvia > Cardiida > Solecurtidae > Azorinus > Azorinus chamasolen. The sequence continues at coordinate 5,896,542 of OY755244.1, forward strand.
ATTATTTAAAGCATTGTTCTGAAATAGAATCAGAGTCATTCGGAACTTGGCCGAAGATATTTATGCCCCCCAATGGCGGGCATATAGTAATCGCATTGTTTGTCCTTCCGTATGTCTGTCCCAAATTTCTTATCTCTTCTATAACTTTTTTTTTATCTGTGAATGGATTTCAAAATAACCTGACACAAATGTTTACCACACAAGGACGATGTGTTGCGTTCAACTCCCTGGGTCAAAGGTCAAGGTCATCCTTTAGGGTCAAAGTTCGGGGCATAGTGTTTCACAAATATATCTTGTTTTTACTGACAGTACATATTAGTGAGGTTTTACTGTTTTCACCAAATGTTTGAATATTCGGGATAGGTATGATTTATTTTACAGCTCAGGAATTTCTCAAGGAGTTCAGAACCTGCTTTCAGAATGCAACGGAACGTTTGGAGAAGACACATGCTGTAGAGGAAATCAGGCGGAATGTGGCAGAGAAAAGTTTTGCTGTTTAATCCAGGATATTTACTGTCCTTCTTAATTTTGAAATCCAGTTATTTAATTACCAAATCTTACATTCCATGTGATAATCTGTATTTAAGTATAATAAAGGTGCTACTAATGTTTATATTTCCTTTTTATGCCCCCACTGACGATAGTCAGGGGGCATTATGTTTTGCACATGTCCTTCCGTCTGTCTGTCTGTGTGTCATATACACATTAATCACCATCTGTGCTATCGGTCAGTGTCAAATGACGTCACATTTACGTGCAGTTGGTTGACACAGTTTTTTCATTAATTGTCTTATATCTCACTGACCACTATAGCTATTGGCATGGAATTGCATATACACATTAAGCACCATCCATACTTTCATTGCGCACTGAGCCCATGCTGCCCACAAGCAAGCCCAAGGTCAAGGTCAAATGACTTAGGAGTTTTACATGCAGCTAGGCATGCGCCAGCACGGGGGCATGGCTGTGTCTTATAGATACAACTTTCTAGTTTTTTCTACTTTGCTAAATATTTGTTTATAATTTTTTTGACCATTTACCTGATTGAAATACCTTTTCATGCCTTTGCAAATAGAGTAGACCCAGATCAGACAACTCCTGTAGGGACCATCTGATCAGGGTCTGCTCTGTTTGCTAATGAAATGATACTATATCTGACTCTACAGTTTCTACCAATACCAAAAAATCCAGTGTACATGTGCCATTATTAAAATTCAATTAATAAATATTCATGATGTCATTATTTCTTACATGAATATGCAACCCAAAAATAGTGAATGTGGCAACCCAGTAGTAATTCTACCTTCTTAATTCTCAAGAGCACAGTAGTCTGGGACAATGACATATTGCAGCCAAGATTTGCAAAATGAATTACATGTACATTGATGCTATGATGAATGTTTCTTTTCATGCTTTTGCAATTGTTTTACATGATTTTACAAGTGCTTTTTACTGTGCTCAGGTGAGAGGATGGATCATTGTATTGTTTGAATTTGTTTTCTTGTTCATTATTGTTGCTGAAAAAATAGAGTGAAGTTTTTAACTGCATGAATAACTAATGGCATCATTGATATTCATTAGGATCTTTTTTATAATTGCATATGAATACAGGAATTTGTAGCCTTGGCAGAAATTGTAGAATCAGATCCCTATCAGGTCTCCTCCAGGAGCCGTCTGATCTGACTCTACACAGTTTGTGAAGGCATTAAAAGGTATATTTATGGAGTAAGAGATTAATGAATGAATTAACCCTTTACCTGAGGAAAGTTTTGTTTTAACCCTTTCCTTCATATAAATAAAATGCATTTTCATGCATTTGCAAACAGAGTAGACCCAGATCAGACAGCTCCTATAAGAGCCATCTGATAAGGGTCTGCTGTGTTTGCTAATGGAATTTGATAGTTCTGTTTCTTTACTTTCTAAAATGCATGAAAAAGCATTTATATGAAGGAAAGGGTTAATAAGCAGATTATTGTAATGATGCAGAAGTAATACAGAAAGCTTTCAAAGCATTTTGTCCAGCATTAAACTCTTGACTGCTCACGTAGTTTACCTCATGGAAATGCCTTTTGAGTAGACTCATATCAGATAGCTCCTGTTTGAGCTGTCTAACCAGGGTCTGCTCTGTTTGCTTATGAAGTAATATACATTATATCTGATTCTAGGTTTCTGCCATGGTCAAAATTTCATTTGTTCATAATGCCATTTTTTAAATCCAGCTAATTAATATGCATAAAGTAAGTATTAATCACATGAATATTCATTAGGTAAAGGGTTAAGATATGTTTTATTGGATTGGTTTTACAACAGTCTTTGTTGTAATATACAATAAAACAACATTTTTGTGTTGCCTGGGAAACATGTTGACACACAGAGGTAAAACTGTTTTTCTGTATATCAGCCTGATGTCCTTGATGTACTCCCTAGATGTCGGTCATACTGTTAACTTTATTTGGCTCATCAAAGGGGACTAAGTGAGAGTTAGCAGTTACATTTGATATTTGGAGTTATTTCCCTTTATCAAATATCCGTAGTAACTTTCTATGCCATCTGAACTTTACATTTTAACGGCAGTCAACTTAACCCTTATACCTCATATGAACTACTTTTCACGCCTTTTGCTAACAGTGTAGACCCAGATAAGACAGCTCCTACAGGATCAGTGTCGGCTCTGTCTGCTTATAACATAGATTTGATACTTCAGTTTCTGCCTGAACCAAAATGTCATATGTTCATGTGCCAATTGATATTCATGATGTCATATTTCTTACATGAATATTCAGCAGGTAAAGAACTAACAAAGTGGAATATACTACTATCTGTACTGCAACATTTTATTACCCCCCCCATCCCCCCCCCCCATCCCCCGTAAACAAAGTTTGAGTGGGTCTACCTGAATCATCGCAGTGGACAGTGTCTGGTTGGTCGAGTGGTCTGTCCTTCAGCATTTAAACATGGGTTGTCATGGTTGTCATTTTGACATAACATTGGTAGTTGGTCTGGCAAACTCCTCCTTCAGTTTGAAAGTTATTGAATTGATACATGCCATACATAATAGGCATGAATAGTAGATGTGGAAGACACAATTTTGATGTGTTTAGCACCGTGCATTTCAGAATGTTGATAATATAACACCAGAGTACTGAATGCTCCTGCAGAAGCCCTCTGACCTGTGTCTACACTGTTTGCAAATGCAAGAACAGTAGAAACTTGCCTACAGTGAGCTTATAATGAATAAATATGGAGATAAGTTAGAGCAGGCAGCTGCTTAATGCAGGATGAAAGTAAAGGAGCTTTCTGCATTACTTTAATCCTGCATTAAGCTGTCATGTCATAAAAACCCAGAAATAGACCTAAATTTAACGGTCACTAGCAGAGCAACAGATACATGTACGTACTCAAGTACTAAAATCGTCATTTCTCCTCCCAACCCCTAAGTTGTGACCACTCTTTAGAATCGTCACCTCAGAGAAATAATGTTTTAACCCTTTGCTTGCTATTCACGTCAATATACCTACCTGTAAATAGTGAAGACCAAGATGAGACAGCTCCTGCAGGAGCTGTCTCATCAGGGTCTGCACTATTTACAAACTGATTATGCAACCAGTGCACTCCACAACAGTGATTGCACAGCGATGTACTTGTACACAGTGAATACATATGTAAATATACAACAGGACATGGGTAAAGAAGTAGAAATGTATTTTAGAATTCAGCAAGCGAAGGGTTAATTTACGCATTCTATTTGGACCTCTGGTCACTAGACATGTTTTACTGTACACTCATTTTCCGCATTTGAAATGTGAATTTGGGCTAGTTGCTAAACTAGAACACTGGTTTGTTTGTTTCAACACTATAAATCATGAATATTCTTATAAGAATAATGACTTCATGGATAGTAATTACTTGCAGCTTTGTTATGGCCCATAAAACAAGAAAATCAAACAGGTTAGAATCAAATTTATCACACTATGTAAGCAAAAGGAGATCCTTTTAACCCTTTCCCTCATTTAAATGCATTTTCACGCATTTGCAAACAGGGTAGACCCTGGTATCAGACAGCTCCTATAGGAGCCGTGAATTTGATAGATCTGTCTGCAAGCTACACAAACTGTCTGCAAAGACATATACTTATGATTATCAAATAAAGTTGTAAAAAATAAATGTTAAAATATATTTGTTAATTTCTTCATCATTGATCATTCATATTACTTTTAAATTTTGATAGTATTGAATAGTATTCAAATTTTTAATAGTATATTATATTGTAGAACAAAAATTGTTATTTTCACAGTTTTTATTGTTGTTTTAAGAGATACATGTAATTATAAGTATAGTTCAAACATTTTTTTTACTTTGTTGTTGTTTTTTGTCACTTTAACCCCTTACTCCTTGAATATTTATGCAAGAAGAATCAGACCTACATTATATCCATAAGCAAACAGAGGAGACCCTGATCAGATGGCTCTTTTAGAAGCCGTCTGATCTGGGTCTACACTGTTTGCAAAGGTGTAGAAAGACATATTTATGGAGTAAAGGTGAATGTGATCACTTGTTTCAATTACATGGATGCACAGTATTTGAATAAACCTGAAGAATAAGTACTGATTTGCACTGGATGTTGAACCCTTTCCCTGTTCAATATGCATGTAAGAAATAATGACATCATGATTATTTATTAGATGGATTATTAAAATATAAATTTTTCAAGGAATGTTTTTGCTTTGACAAAAACTGTAGAATCAGATCTATTTCATGTCAAAAGCAAACAGGGCAGACCCAGATCAGATGGCTCCTATAGGAGCTGACTGGTCTAGGTCTACTCTGTTTGCAAATGCATGAAAACATGTTTATATGAGGGAAAGGGTTAAGCTGTCATATGTTTTCAAATACTAAGACATTTAATCATTAAGTGGCTGCTATAGAGAGATTCAGTTGTATGGAGTTTGACGTAGATTTGCTTACTTTCTTGCATTATATGTATATATTTATACCAGAATATAATTATGACTGGCATTTAAAATAAGAAAAAATACATCTCTATTATCTATGTTTTAACCCTTTCCCTGATCTATGTTTATTTCAAATTTCAGTACCTACTGAATATTCATTGACAAAATAGTTATAGGTGGAACATTGTAGCCATTTTAGAAAGTAAAGAAACAGATGTATCAAATTCCATTGGCAAACAGAGCACACCCTTATCAGATGGCTCCTGTAGGAGCTGTCTGATCTGGGTCTACTCTGTTTGCAGATGCATGAAAACATGTTTATTTGAAGGAAAGGGTTAAGTCATATATACTTAAATTTGTGGTGAACTTTTTCAAGTATTAGATGCAATTTACCAAAGTGATTCTAGAAATACTTCTGTATGTTGTTTTGTTATTTTTTTGAATTTTGAAATTTCAAGAGCAATATCACAAAATGTGTTTTATTTATCGTTTTAACCTGGTTTTCTACAGGAGATCTCGATTTACAAATGTTGAGGGGCTCAAATGGGTGCCAGCTAATTGTTTTCAATAGATAACTAAACTTTAGCATGTTGCGGAAAAATCTGTTATAATGCTTGCCAACAGTTTTGAGCCAGATGAGATGCCAAGTAATTCAGCGTCTGATCTGGATCCAAATATTTTGAAACCCTGATTGCATTTTCGTTGAGAAATGGAGTATACCTTGTACTTTGAATCTGGAATGGATAAAACTTTGTACAAACAAATTTATTCAGCATGCTAAAGGGTAGGAATAAGAGCTTTGATGTTTGTTGTAAGAGCTTAAGTTTAAGTGTTTGTAACAATTGTTTTAATGTTTGTTATAAGAGCTTTAGTTTCAGTGTTTGTAATAAGATCTTAAGTACAGTAAAACCCTCTAATGCGACCACCAAAACGATGTATAATTCTGGGTCTTAAATGCAGGTGGTTGCTTAATACAGGTCAAAAGTTATGCAGAAAGCTGACCTGCATTAAGCAATCACTTGCTTTTAAAGATGTCTATTTCCATTCATAAAGTGGTCGCATTAGAGGGGTTTTACTGTATTTCATATACGAGCTTCATAGTGTTTGTATTACTTTAACCGATGGCCAAATAGAGATCAGGAATTTTGGCACCTGTTAGATCTGTAATCAGAATCTGCACTGTTTGCTCAAGAAATAAAATAAATCACATTCTACAGTTTTTGCTATGGCCAAAGGTATGTTTTTTATATACCGTTATACAAATTCAGCGACTTGGTGCTATGCTTATTTATATGTCATTATAATGTTATGTTACAGTTATGAATATTCATTAACCTATACCTTCATATCAATGCTTTTTCACACCTTTTTATACAGTCTTTGTGTGTACTAACCAATGACTGATCAGACCAATCTTTGCCCGGAACATACAATTACATACTCAACATCTAGGCTCATCTGGGACACCAAAGGAGGAAGTTCTCAACGTCCGAGCAGCTTGATTATGGATTACCTTTGCAATACATTCATGTACATGGTGTTATGCACCTTTCCGAATACTGGGGCATCATTTGCTTATGTCCTTTGCAACAAGCTCCCAACTGTCTGGGAAATTATAATAGATCTGACTCTACAGTTTCTGCCAGTACCAAACTATCCTGTGAACATATGCCATTATAAACATTCAGCTAATAAATATTCATTATCACATTATTTCAACAGGGAAAGGCTTAGTAAAGGGTAACAAGTATTTGCAGGCTAAGTAATTGTTATCTGCAAAACTTGTAATCATAATTATACAGTTCTAAAAAACAGGTGTTTTTATTCTTCCATTGCCCTTCACAAATGTAATTGAAGAATGATACTCTTTATCCAAACTGTTTGCATAGGTAATCATGAATTCATCCCAAGTGTGTAAGGTGTTAACCCTTTCTGTGTTTAATATACATGTTAGAAATCATGAATATTCATTAGCTGAACTGTTTTTATAATTGCATGATTGTATATACTCGGGATTTGTTGATATTGTTAGAAACTGTGGAGTCAGATCTACTATAATTTAATAAGCAATCAGAGTAGTTAGTCCCTTATCAGACAGTTCCCACAGGAGCCATCTGATCTGTGTCTTCTTTATTTGTAAAGGAATGAAAAAAACATTTTTATGAAGGAAAGAGTTAACCCTTTAAGTCATGAATATTTAAACCAAGACTGTTCATTATTCAATTCTTGGATCAAATATATAAATCTGGGATTTTACTGACATGGCATAAAGTAGAGCATTTGTAACATACATGTATATGCATATACATGAGCTGTCTGATCTAGGTCTACTCTGTTTGCAAAGACATAAAAAGATGGGGTGATGGAATACAGGGTTAAAACAGACCTGTCTGTGGCTGCAGCTGTGGTCTTGTCTGTGGCTGCTGCTGTGGTCTTGTCTGTGGCTGCTGCTGTGGTCTTGTCTGTGGCTGCAGCTGTGGTCTTGTCTGTGGCTGCTGCTGTGGTCTTTCTTGTCCACATCAGTGTCAAACTTCACTAAAACTTATAAATTTTAATATTTCTTTCACATTATTTATAAATCTTGTGTATTTGTTGCTTATGATGATTGAAATTATTTTCCTTATTATTCAAGATGTAATATCTTTATATAAACCGACTATGCAAATTGTAATAATTTGTTATGATATTAGCCCCCTGAATAAAAACCATTTATTTCAATATTCCTGTCTCTTTTAATTCTTGAAACTGCTGCATTACTATTTGCACACAAGCAACAATGTTGTGATTACTTGTGCAAAGAGTGTGTATCCAGGTGATACACTGAGTACTTGGAATCTAAGGATCAAAGCTGTTTGATAATTATTCTTTTTTGAGAATTACAGTAGATGACAGATACTTAGTGTGCAAAGAGCTAATAAGCTTATGTATAACAGCGTACTGATCAACTTTTTGTCTTCTCAATTTTTCTGTAGTGACCACTTAATAAGAAACATTGATGTGTTTTACCATTTCCTTAATGAACATTTATGAATGAATTGATTACTCCATGGATATTCATTTATATAATTTTTATAAGGTGAAAATTTCAAGGGAAAACAGTAGGATCAGATCTATATGATTTCATAAAGGAAAAAGCAGAGCAGATCCAGATGAGACAACTCTTACAGAAGCCATCTGATATGGGTCTATTCTGTTTGCACAGGAATAAACATGTTATGAAGGAAAGGGTTAGAGCCGATGTCTACTTGATGCAAAACAAAGACCATGCAAAATAGTTCCTTCAGGAGGTTCCTACTTAACTTTCTTCCTGCATTAGGCTACAACCTGTCAATAAGGCCCGGGTTAATACTTCTTAACCTTTCTTGCCATAATCCCACCTTATATACCTTTGCAAACAAAGTAGAATCAGATCAGACAGCTCCTGTAGGAGCTGTCTGAACAGGGGCTGCTATGTTTGCTAATATATTAAAGATTTGATCCTCTGTTGCCATGGCAATAACTTTATTTATATTTTAATGCAAGAATTACATTAATTAACTATTTTCCTCATATTAACGTGTTTCATGCATTTGCAAACAGAGCGGACCCAGATCAGATGGATTCTATAGGAGTCGTCTGATCAGGGACCGCTCTGTTTGCTAGTGGATTTTTTGTCCCTGAATATTCAGTAGGTATTGAAATTTGTAACAAACATAGAAAAGGGAAAGGGTATATATTCACAACAGGTGACCCAGTATCTTGTGTGAAGGGTAAACTCATTCTCTCCTAGGCTCTTTAGACCAAACCTCTTTTAAATAAATCTACCGAAAAGAAGCATTAACTATAGAAAGGGAGAATTTTAGAATTGTGTAGACTTGAAACCATTGTGATAAATCTATCACAATGATTTCAAAATGGGAATTTTATGGAGGCGCAAAAATGCGTCACTAGGGGGTAATCTGTTAAATGCAAGATGATAGAAATGTGTCAATTATCAATAAGTTATGACTTCTTCAATAAATACAGGCATGGTGAACGTCTAATGCAATGGAACTGGATTAGAGATTAACTCATAAAACATGGAACTGCATTGTGAGTTTGCTAATTTTGCCATCATGTCACCTTTGCAAACAGAGAAGATCCAGATAAGATTGTTCCTGTAGGAGCTGTCTGATCAAGGTCTTCTCTGTTTGCTTATGAAATTATAATACATGTAGATCTAACTCTATAGTTTTTTCCAATACTAAAACATCCTGTGTGTATATGCCATTATAAAATTACCGCTAAAAATAGTTATGATGTCAATATTTCTTAATAAATGAATATTCAACAGGGAAAGTGTTAAACCAAATGATTGGCAGATGTGTTGAGTAATCAATGTACAGTAAAACCTCTCTAAACCGGACATTAAATTTAGTATAAATTTCGGTCTTGGAGACATGTGGCAGCTTAATGCAGGGTGAAAGTCATGCAGAAAGCTCCTCTAGAAGCTTTCTGCATGACTGTCAACCTGCATTAAGCAGCCACCTGCCTAAAATGATCTAAATTCTTCTCTACTAGAATTCCGATTTTGAGGGGCTTAACTATATCCGATGAGGTCACTATGTTGACGACCGCATTATTTATCACATTAAAATTAAAGAAATACATAAAACCATCATATTTACAAAGAATTTTATTCTCATATATACCAGTTTCTGATTAACCATTTACCTTATAAAACACATTTTAATGCCTTTGCAAACAGAGTAGACACAGATCAGATGGCTTTAGTAGGAGCCTGCTCTGTTGGCTTATTTGATGAGATAAAAACCATGTACGTTATATTTTTTATTTCTTTTAATTCTTGCGTGAATATTCATAAGGTAAAGAGTTAATGAATAACATGTCTTGGAACTTAAGTGTCAGACTCTGCAACAATACCTACCATTTACTACAGGACAATATGTTGAATACAAATAAAAACAACAAAACATTAAGGAGACCTCTGATCAGAGTGCATTGTTTGCCGAACCCATCAATGTCAATGACTTGTACTAACACATATTTTGTTTGCTGTGTCCCCGTGACATGTAAAACGGATTCCAAAATAATGTATTGACCAAGTTTTCGTGAAACAATTTGGTAATACATGTGTTCAACTGGACTCCTGATAATGGATCTCTGAACTAGAGTCGAGGTACAAATGTATTGGAGTGCACAGTGCGTACGATTCACCTTGTTTTATATGCACAATATTCGTAAGACATGTATACCTTAAATAGATTTTTATGTAAACTCTTTGTACAAACATTACACACAGACAAAATGGCACGATAATGCCCATTAACTCATTCCCTCATATTGACGCCTCTGAAAAAAGTCACTTTTTGAAATCATTGTGATAAATAATGCATTTGCTCTACTGGAGCAAATGCTCTATTTACCACAATGGTTTTAAAAACTACACAATTATAAAATGTCCCTTTCTCCAGTAAATGCTCCTTTTCGGTAGATTTATTTAAAGAGGCTGTGCTTTGAAATAGCACATACGGGAAAGAGTTAATGTTTGGCCTACCATTTGCAACTTTATTGCCATTGAATCAATGTGAGACACGGAATAAATCTGTGTCTCATCAGAATCCAATGTGTTTATCACCCAGTCAGCAGTTTCTCGAAATTTTAATCTAATTCACCCTTTCCCTGTTAAATATTCATGTAATAAATAAAGACGGTATTTATTAGCCGATTTTTTAATAATGGCATCTGTACAATTTCTTTTGGTTTGTGTAGAAACTGTATTACAATTTCATAAGCAAACCGAGCAGACACTCATTTGACAGCTTCTGCAGCATCCGTTGCTTACATACAGTAGAATCTATCTAAGCGGTTATTTATTTATTGAACATAGCAGGTGCATGATTAACACAGGGTAATAATAATCCAACAGTTCCTATTGGAGCTTTCTGTATTATCACCTGCATTATAGACCCATAATTAGTCCTCTTTTTGATCGCTGCTAAAGACAGGTTCTACTGTATATTAAAACATCGAGTAGCCAAGAGTTTGTGAGGCGATTAACTCTTGGCGATCTGAGTTTCAGTGTTGACGTTTCTTCAATTTCTTCTTAACCCATTCCATCCTATACCATTTTAAACCCAACACTTTGAATAAATCTACCGAAAAGGAGCATTCACTAGGGAAAAGGAAACTTTTAGAATTGTGAAGTTTTGAAACCATTGTGATAAATAGGAGCAACTGCTCTTTTTATCACATTAGTTTCAAAAATGAGCTTTAAAGAGGCGCAAACAGGCGTCAGTATAGATTAAAACGTAAGTGGTGTGCCAAATAGTTTTTATCCGGACGAGACGCCGACTTTGCCCTTTGCAGCAAGCCCCGAGAGTCGCTTTCTGGGGACTTTGACTGTGAAAAAAGTTAGCCCTTTCCCTCATATAAATGTATTTTCACGCACTTGCAAACAGAGTAGACCAGATCAGAAGGCTCCCATAGGAGCCGTCTGATCGGGGTCTGCTGTTTGCTAATGAAATTTGAAAGATCGGTTTCCTATCTTTCTAAAATGACTATATAATGTTCCACTTTCCATATTTCATCTAATTTTTGTCCATGAATATTCAGTAATTATTGAAATTTGGAATACATATAGAACAGGGAAAGGGTTAAGGTCTGATAACGGTTACGATATCTGATTTTATCAAGTGTTTAAACCAGTTGAATTCGAAGATTATCTTTCTTGACCGCTTTAAATGATGGATTAGATTTATTACTCACGCACGACTTTCCAAACAAGAACACGTCTTTTTTATATTTAAGATGTTGTAAACAGTCACCTAAAGAGAACATTCCAAATCACCCAAATCATTGTACAGAATACACGCCTTGCCTGACGCATTTGAAATATGCTCGTGCAGCTAAGAGAACGAGTGCAATTGATACTGGCGCAAAGAGACCATAGTAAGACTGAATGTTCCAAACAAAACCCATCACACATATCGTCAGTAAAACTGTCAATAGGCTCAGTGCACCTATTCTTGCGGCATCTTTGAGGGGATTAACTCTTCTAAATCCTACTGCTTTTGCAATCTTAGCTAACAGTGTTGTGGAACTGGTGTATGCTTGCCAACTGACCAATGATTCACGCGATTGGTGCTTCTTTTCTGTCCCATCATGATCCATGTCGCGCATTGGCTGATTACTATCAATGTCGTTTCCATAGTACCACGCAACTTGGAGCCCATTTATGTATGCCACACTGCTTGAGAAGTACGTCATTATGACATATTGGAGCGGCAATACAAGGACGTTGTTGCAAATAAAATCTGTAGTTTTTCCTAGCATCGCAATGAACACGGAACCGAACGACTGACCGCTGGTTGTCTGTAGGTTCATGTTTAGTATTATCTGAAAAAGGTAGAAAGTAGATCTAGTGTTAGATCTAGATCGTGATGAATTAATTCATGCCGTTGAAAATTGAAAAAAAAAATTCCAGATAAAAACACAGATGAGAAGCCAGATAAAATGCGTTGATTAGAATATTTCCAAGTATAAATGTAACTCCTTTACAATAATAAGAGTAGAGCATCGCGCCCGGATTTCTCTGTATCCACTCCCCTCTCCCTAGAAACGAACTGTATCAATACAACCAGTCAACCTTTATTTCTCCATCAAACCCTATGCAGTGTCCACTCTTTAGAATAACAAGAGACTAGGCCTATTGTAAAGTTGGGTCACAACATTGGGTTTAGTGGAGAATTACGATTTTAGTACATGTATGTGATTACGCACTTTTATCTATTGCTCTGAACACTTATAACTCTTACTCGGCATCTCATCAGAATCCGAACATGAAAATGCGGAGAACATCCATAATGTTTACATAAACGTAATATAAATACAAATACAGTTTATGGTTCTACTTAGTACATACTTCTGGAACGACCATACTAAATGAGTCTATTTTCGGACTTTAGGACAGGTGGTAACTTAATGCAGCACGAAAGTTATGCAGAAATCCCCCATATCAGTTTTCATTAAGCATTCACCTGCTTTTAACTCATTCCATCATATACTATCTTTAGACCCAAACTCTTTAAACAAATCTACCGAAAAAGGAGCATTAAATATAGAAAAGGAGAATTTTAGAATTGTGTATTTTTGAAACCGTTGTAATAAATAGAGCATTTGCTTTATGGAGCAAATGCTCTATTTATCACAACGGTTTTAAAATGTACCTTTTACAGAGTCGTCAAAATGCGTCACCAGGAGGGAATGTGTTTAAATATTTATGTTAACTAAGTGGTCACTTTAATAAGGTCCAACTATGTTAGATTTAATACTACGTGTACTTTGTAAATTACATAAACATTTACTGATTTTTTGTAAAGGTCAAACATAATTACCTGTGGAAATGTTTCGATGCACCATAACGCGATAGCTACATATTCCACAGTCCCTTCCACAGACAGTAAGAATTCCACTGCAATAACGGTACCCCAAAGCAGCAGGCATACGCATAAGTACAACACTTTATACAACAACCGGTAATGTCCGTACATCCAGAATTGTACAAGAAGCGAAAATTCTAATATTGGGCAGTATACCGAACTTATCTGTCCGTAGATTGGAATGCTGGCATACATGAAAACGAAGAACAGGTTCACAAGAGAGGCCGTGAAATTAGCCGTTGCCCACAAAACGCTAAGGCCTCTTACTGATTTCCGGCGGAAGTTCTTCCATACTTGTGGTAAAAGCACGAGGAACCAAAGAGTTGTACTGCACAAACCACTCACGTTGCCAACAATGCAAGTCCAACGTGGCCAATTTTCTCGACAGTTTTGTTGAAGGAAATGAAACTTGGACGAACTGTTTGTTTCTTCCTCCATGTTCATTTGCAGAATAGAAAAGTTATTTGTGTTTTGATGAAACTCCATATGTGTGAGTCGTTATGAATTTCTGCTTGAAATAGAAGATCCGTCTTAGATCTAGGTGATGTTTTTATTCTTTGTAGAAGGTTCACTGCAATCAGAGAATATATATACACGATCAAAATAATGATTATAGAGCCCAAGATAAAAAAAAATAAAATCTCTCTTCGAGAGATCACAACATATGGTTTGTTGGAGAACTAACGATTTAACTTGTTTCCTCCTAGACTGTTTTTAGACCCAACCTCTTTGAGTTAATCTACCGAAAAGGAGCACTCACTATAGTTAAGGGGAATTTAAGAATTATGTAATTTTGAAACCATTGTGATAAATAGAGCATTTGCTTCTATGGAGCAAATGCTCTATTTATCACAATTATTTCAATAAACGAGTTTTACAGAGGCGCAAAAAGGAGTCACTAGGAGAGAATGAGTTAAGTATATGAACACAAACCTATATTTATTGCCCTGGATGATTCTATTGTGGACTTTGATGCGGATACAGTCGCATCATTAACGTTTAGCCAGCCAAGCAAATTCTCCTCTGCAGAGCATGCCGTCGTCATCAATTATAAAATCAGCTATTGTTCATTTGTTTAATCCTTTTCTCCACAAAAGCACCCTTTTTCGCCTTTGCATAGAAAGCAGACCCTAATCAGATGAACAAACCTAAATTAGACGACCCTTATAATAGCTGAATGATCAAGATCTGCTATTATCTTATATAATTATATAAACCTAATTCTACAGTTTCTGTCATGGGAAAACTTTTCGGTGTTCGTATGCCATTGTGGAAATGCACCCAATTCATGATGTCAATAATTCTTGCAATTTGTTCCGTACACGGTCTTCCTCCTCCTGTAATTAGCTGGACATCGCGATAGAAATGAAATACTGTTCATTCTTTCCATTTATATGAACTCATTTTCACGCGTTTGCAAACAGTAGACCTAGATCAGACGACTCCTCCGATAGGAGCAGTCTGATCAGGATTTGCTCTGTATGCTTTAGACATGATAAAGATCTGGTTCTACAGTTTTGTCAAAGCAATAAAAGCAGTTGGTCGCTTAATGCAGGACAATAGTGATGCAGAAAGCTCCTATAAAAGCTATTTCTGCATTACTTTTGACCTGCATTAAGCAACCACCTGCCATTACAGACCCATACTATATAAGACCTCTTTTTGATAGCCGCTTAAGACAGGTCATACTGTAGGTGGATTCGATATATGTTTTGTCAAGACGTTTGCATGTATTGCCTTCATGAATGTTTATGTAACGATTTATCTCTTCATGAATATTTATTAAATGAATGTTTGTAGTTTTACATTAACAAGGGGCATTTTGGCCATGAAAGAAACTACGGTATTATAAGTGCTATACAATTCAATACGCAAGCATAACAGGTCCTGTTTAGATGGGTGCTTTAGTAGCAATTTGATCTGGATCTACCCTGTTTACAAAGGTATGAAAAGCGTACCCATGAGGCAACGGGTTAACTTTCACATATACTGCATTACTTTTGATAATTAACGCACACCATTAAGAAGTCTTTATTCCATTTTTTCTACGTTACTTGTAGTGTGCATTAAGCAGTCATCCGCTGTTTTAAAAAAATGTTTTAAGCGATCATAGAAAATATGTCTAAGTTTGGGTCTTTAAGTGAGCTTAATGCAGGGTTAAAGTAATGAACAAGTCTGGAGCTTTCTGCATTACGTTTTCCCTGCATTAAGCAACCGAATGCTTTGGTCAATCTTTGGTCACTAAAAACAGGTTTAACTGCATTGCACTTCTAGTTCAGGATAACTTCACACTTGCCATCTCAAACAGACCTTGGACAATCGAAACATGCACACATGTAGACTATGATTCTCAGAACATCTGTTTCAAATTCTTTCCCGACCTGATCGATAAGTTTCAAAAGCAGACTAGAGATTAGTCCACACCCGCTTACTGCGACTTGAATAACATTTGCAAACATTTTAGATCCAGACTGACTTAATCGACGTCTCATCAGGATCCAAACTCTTTGACACTTGGTCAATAGTTTCTCAAAACATTGTTTCATGACACTTGGTCAATAGTTTCTTAAAACATTGTGTCATGACACTTGGTCAATAGTTTCTTAAAACATTGTGTCATGACACTTGGTCAATAGTTTCTTAAAACATTGTGTCATGACACTTGGTCAATAGTTTCTCAAAACATTGTGTCATGACACTACACAATGACACTTGGTCAATAGTTTCTCAAAACATTGTGTCATGACACTTGGTCAATAGTTTCTCAAAAGCCTGATCGCATTGAATGTTGTCAAAACTGCACCAGATCCCAATTTGAGCCGACATTTTTGTACAGTAGCGGGATAATAGGGTTAACCTGTTGGAATCATAGCATGTATGTGTCCGCCATTAACTCGTTATCTCCTAGACTATTTTAGACATGTACAGTTAAACCTCTTTGAATTAATCTACCGACAAGGAGCATTAACTAGAGAAAAGGAAAACAATTGAAGAGTGTAGTTTTGAAACCATTGTGATAAATAGAGCATTTGCTCCATAGGAGCAAATGCTCTATTTATCACAATGTTTTCTAAATGTGACTTTACAGAGGCGCCAAAATACGTCACTAGGAGGGAATGTGTTAAACTCGTTCCCTGGTCTACGTTTATTCCACATTTCAGTACCTACTGCATATTCTTGAAAAACAATAGTTGCAACTGAATATGGAAGGTAGAGCATTAATGTAACAATTTCAGAGAGTAAAGAAACATATCTGTCAAATTCCATCAGCAAACAGAGCAGACTCTGATCAGACGACTCATATAGGAACCTTCTGATCTGAGTCTACTCTGTTTGCAAAGGTGTGAAACACATTTATATGAAGGAAAGGGTTAAATATACATTTTATGATGATTTTAATTATTTTAAGCTTTAGCCTGTTGTGAAAATATTTCATACCATCTAGATTTAACCATTTCTCTCATGAAACGCTTTTTATGTATTTATCCTAGGAGCCACCTAATCAGGACCTGCCCTGTTTGCTTATGAAATTATAATAGATTTATATGTGCCCTTTCTATCAACACCAAAACAACCTATGTATATATGCTTTTATAGAAATTCAGCTGATACTATTCATTATGTCATTTTTTTCAACAGGGAAAGGGTTAAACCATTTATAAAGGAACTCATAAATGCGGTTAGCTAGACTAGAGATCGAGATAAAGTCAAGGATACACGACAATGCATGTCCTACATAAAATGACACACAACAAATTAATATTACCCATTACACCGCAGAGTAATGTGTATACAGCCATGTCTCGCTAATACTACCACTCAAAGATGTCCTAATTCTGGATTTTTAAAACAGGTGGTAGCTTAATGCAGGACAAAAATGAGTCATTTGTATCCTGTGTTAAGCATACGCCTTACTTACAGACTACCATGTTAATTTATCACGTAGTAGCTTTAGCGAGACTCTACAACTTGAATATTTAGAACAAACCACCATACAGACAGTCTGGTGATATTTTTGTCAATAAAATAAAGTGACACTTACATGTTTAAAGCTTGTAGTACCTTCTGTAAACCCTATAATTGTGTGGCCTGTTTAAAAAGCGTTATCGCTCTGGCTAGACAAAAATACAATAGAGTCTCTCTCGAGTGATCACTTAACCTTTACCTCATGAATATTCATATAAGAAATAATGACGTCATGAGTGGTTATTGGTTATTTTTATGGCATATGAACACAGGATTGTATAACTTTGGCAGACACTTTAGAATTATGTCTATATAATCTGAAAAGCAAACAGAGCAGACCCTGATCAGACGACTATTACAGGTGCCTCTGATCGGGATCTACTCTGTTTGCAAAGGTGTCAAACGGCACGTCTATCAGGTATATGATGATCCCTTTCCCTGTTCAAGTTTTTTTCAAGTTTCAATACCTGTCGAATATTCATTGTTAAAATGGTTATGAATAATGAAATATGGAAGGTGGAACAGTGTAGACATTTTTAGAAAATAAAACATAGCTATCAAGTTCCATTAGCAAACAGAGCAGACCCTGATCAGACGGCTCCTATAGAAGCCGTCTGATCTGGGTCTACTCTGTTTGCAAATGCGTGAAAACACATTTATATATGAGGGAAAGGGTTAATAAATAATTATTATGATGGCTTATTAACGACCGGAAGTAATACAGAGTTCCTATGGTAACAGAGTTTAACCCTTTCCTCCATAAATACGCCTTGCTACGCTTCTGTAAAAGTCACTTTATGAAAACATTGTGATAAATAGAGCTATAGGAGCAAATGCTCTATTTATCACAATGGTTTCAAACTACAAAATTCTAAACTTTTCCTTTTCTCTAGTTAATGCTCCTTTTCGGTAGATTTATTCAAAGTGGTTGGATCTAAAAATAGCCTATGGAGGAAAGGATTAAGACCCAGAACCAGACCAGTTTTTTGGGTGACCAGTTTAGACACGTCGTACTTTATGTATATAGGTCATGTTAATTTCGGGAAACCTAAACCCTAGTTTCACTTTAGTTTATTCTGCTAAAAAAGTCGAGTGCTTTATCGAAGGAAATTATTCGTAATTTATTTATCTAAACTTTTAACTGGGTCAAATTAGTTTCTTGTTGCATAGCACAAGTGCTTTGGGTACTACGGGTCAGGTTGCTATGATGTTTGCGAAGCGGCTGGATACAGATGAGACGCCAATTAAGGCGGCATCTTATTTATGAAAGGATACAAGCTGTTTGACAATTGGACACAGTTTTTGTTAACCCTTTCCCCCTGTTCTATATTTATTCAAAATTCCACTACCTGAATACTGGGTATTCATGGACAAAATAGTTATAATGAAATATGGAAGGCGGAGCATTGGAGCCATTTTAGAGACAAAAGAGACAGGTTGATCAAAATTCATCAGCAAACGGAGCAGACCCTGATCAGAGGGGTATAGACACAAAGCCGTGTCCCAGATCGGGGGACATAGACAAACCGTGTTGTACCAGATCAGAGGGACATAGACAAACAGTACTGTCCCAGATCAGAGGGACATATACAAGCGGACTAGTACCAGATCAGAGGGACATATACAAACAGTACTGTCCCAGATCAGAGGGACATAGACAAGCGGACTAGTACCAGATCAGAGGGACATATACAAACAGTACTGTCCCAGATCAGAGGGACATATACAAGCGGACTAGTACCAGATCAGAGGGACATATACAAACAGTACTGTCCCAGATCAGAGGGACATAGACAAGCGGACTAGTACCAGATCAGGGGGACATATACAAGCGGACTTGTACCAGATCAGATGATTCTTAGATGGTCTGATCAGGTGCAAGACTGTTTGCTGAAAATATGAATATCCCTGTGCATGTATAGTGTTTGGATAAGTGTAGTACATTCTATAAGAATGTATGAAATAAATAGTGCACAACCCAGATCTCATAGCTCCTGCTGGAGTCCTGATCAGGGTCTGCCATTTTTGCTTATGAAATAAGGCAGATATAATTCTACAATTTCTGCCATGGCCGAACATCCCTGTGTTCATTATGTCGATAAACAAATTCATCTAATCAATGCTCATACTTGCATGAATATTCATCATGTAAAGGGTTAAACATGAAAAGTAGCACGTGAAAACTGAACCATAAATGTACATGTATATGAAATCCTGTCATGTATTCTTTTACACTCAGGTATATTGAATCTCGCGGAAACCTCAGATATTTGTTTCATTTCGAAAACGCTCTTACAGTGGAACTGGTTATTCATTATTTTCCCAAACATCGCAGTAACGACGGGAACTAAGCAGATATCAAGATCTAAACAAATAGCTGTATAAGAGAAAACGCAAAATCGCGTCTAGTTTCAGATAAGATGATATCAGCAGGCCTTGTATTTGTTTGTTACAGTGGTAAATACGCTATTCCTACCCACTTAACGCGTTTCTTACGCGTTACCTAACCGTTCGTTACCCGTTTCTTAGCCGTTTCGTTAAACGGGTTTCTAACCGTTTGTTTACGCATTACTTAACGCGTTTCCTAAACGTTTAAGAGCCCGGATGAAAGGGGGGTAATCATGGACGAAAGGGGGGGGGGTTAATCCTTGATATGGCCTTTCTCAATTACCTGTTGGACACTCCTGATATGTAAAATTAAATTCAACAGTATGTAAACTTTTAATTCTCGTTTCATTTCCATAAGATCTAGCTAGATCTAGATCTATATTAAAATATAGATCTACAGTTTTATTGCGTTCATCTATGTGTTGTAAAATGTCTTTTTTGCTACTGTACGTACAGTACCGTAGCAGATATAGTAGAAGTATTTTACAGTAGATCTAGATCATATCAATCTAAACTATCTTTAAAACTAGAATTTATATTAATCTAAATTTTAAATTGGTCTAAAACGTTTGGATTTAACTTTGTGCTGAGCCATAGATCTACAATTATTCAAAACATAGTTTCTTGTATTTTTGGAGAAGATAACAAATCATACTTTTAGATCACTGGGCACATTATTTGGTATTTCTGTTACGTAATAGTTCGTAGCTTTGTTGATAAGAAAGCAGTGGTGTGATTGCTGTCAAGACCATTGTCCCCTGCTGAGAAAATAGCTAGGGGATTTAGTGACCATCTAGCAGCTTTGATAGTATATTTAGGCTGGGTAAATAATAAAGTCTTCAACTAAGACACTTTATTTTCATGCATTCATAACAATTATATAGTTCGTTTTTTTTTTAAATATTTGAATGCGGGGAACACAAGTATTGACATTTGAAAGCAGTGTAAACACAGACAATATAGCTACAAAATCAGGGTGTTGATCAGGGTCTTCACTAGTATTTTCATAGGCCTGATTAAAAATCATCTAGCAAATTTAAGCCGGGTAATAATGAATGGAATATACAGTTAAACAATGATGGGCCATTCCACTTTTAAATTTCGGCATACAAAGGTTTAATCTTCACAAAGTAACAAAATAATAAGAACGTTTTCATAGTTAGATGTGAGCATGAAATATGCTTATTTGTTTAAAACGCTTTAGATCTACCTCATAATGATGAAAACGACATTGAAAACAGAATAGGTTCAGATCAGATTGCTCGAGTTGAAACCGTTTGATCTTGGGTCTGCACTATTTGCTTATCCCATTACATACAGATGGATATAACTCTCTAACGCCTTTGCGAACAGAGTAAACCTAGACATGGGGCCGTCGGATCAGGGTCCACTCTGCTTATGAAATTATAAATTAATAGACCTGACTATATTTTCTACAAATATAAAAAAGGCGTGTGCACTTATACCGTTGTTAAATTCAGCAAGATCTAATAAATACTCATGATGTCATTTTTTTCTGACAGAAATATTCAAATGGGAAAAGGTTAAGAAATAGAATAGATCTGAATTCTATAGTTGGTTTATTCATTCTAGATCCCAAATTTGGTGATTTACTTTGTGACAGTTTTTTATCTGAAATGTAGAAACCTAATCAAAAAGAACTAATTCTTCAATCCATTTGTTTGATGTACAGTGGATATCTGATATTAGAGCTTTGTAAAACAAAAATTTAAGAACATATCATTACCTAAATGAGCAAATCGTCGACAATAGCCGGGATTGAACCGCTAAACGTTCGTTGAGTGACGAATCGATTCTTATTTTGGCTAACCCGTTTCATTCGGACTTTTTTGAAAACGGCTATCATCGATAAGATCCGAAATCTCCGCATGAAACGGAAAACTTATGCACCTACCGCAACTTCTCGGGTATAATAGTTTCTTTACGCGTTTAACTCGTGTAAACCGTTTATCGCGTAACCGTTCGTTAACCGTTCGTTAACCGTTCACTACCCGTTTCTTACGCGTAGAAAAACGGATAAATGGGTAGGAATAGCGTATTTACCACTGTATCAGACACGTGCTTGTGGACATGATTGTAATATTTCTTTCTGCATCTAGCTTTAACCCTTTCCTTCATATAAACATTTTATATGAATACATATTTATAAATAGTCAGTCTAGTATATTGTTAAATAATATATCTTGTATAATGTAGCTAGATAGTTTGTCTAGTATAATGTAGCTAAATACTATATCTAGTACATGTATAATGTAGTTGAATAGTTTGTCTAGTATAATTTAGCTAAATAATAAATATTGTATAGTGTACAGGTAAACCACGCTATATTGAGACTTGTTGTTATTTTGTTGTTTACATCAAAGGTGCTCGACGCATGCTTGGACTCACCCATAGAAACAACCCCCCCCCCCCCCACCACCAAAAAAATAAAAAAAAATTGTGATCGAAGTATGTAAAACTAGCCTAAAACTATCTATTTGAACCTTAAACCACTCCGAAAAACAAGAAAAACACGACCCGGAAAAAAATTCCTATCGGGTCTATATATGTATTGAAAGGTATCTAACTACGACAGATCAGCTGCGGAAAATACAACAGTCATGTTTTTCAAAGTCTTACAGCAAAGCCAATTCAACACCGATTTTAATCATTTTGGTCTTGATCCATTCCAAATTCCATATGCTAAGCGGCACAGTTAGTGCTTTCCTTAAATATTGCCCCGTCTTGTCGCTGCAAGACCGCGAATTTGAAAATACGCTAGAGCGAAACGATGTGACTCCCGCCAGGATGCATAGAAGTATATAGGGGGATCTGTATTCGTTAAACTTTTCAGCAAAAACGCGAATTATGCTGAAACACATTCGAAAAACATTCAACTTACCGCAGTTAAAACGGTGCTGGCTATTTGTAGTCTGCTATGAGACGCCAATTTCTTTCTCCTACTTTCGTTTTTAACGGAGGTGGCCAAATCGCTGTGGCCCGGAAGTAGTAGTCAATTTGCATATCGAATAATTTATGAGCCGGGTCACAGCAAAATGGTCGCATCCGTTGAAAAGGAAAGTTGGAGAAAGAAAACTGGCGCCTCGTAGCTGACTGGAAATAGTAAGCACCGTTTTAATTGCGGCGAGTTTAATGTTTTTAGATAGTGTTTAACCATAATTCGCGTTTTTGTTGAAAAGATTAACGAATACAGATCCCCCTATATACGTCTATGCATCCTGGCGGGAGTCACATCGTTTCGCTCTAGCGTTTTTTCAAATTCGCGGTCTTGCAGCGACAAGACGGAGCAATATTTAAGGAAAGCACTAATTGTGCCGCTTATCATATGGGATTTGGAACGGATCAAGACCAAATTGATTGAAATCGGTGTTGAATTGGCTTTGCTGTAAGACTTTGAAAAACATGACTGTTGTATTTTCCGCCGCTGATCTGTCGTAGTTAGGTACCTTTCAATACATATATAGACCCGATAGGAAATTTTTTCCGGGTCGTGTTTTTCTCGTTTTTCGGAGTGGTTTAAGGTTCAAATAGATAGTTTTAGGCCAGTTGAACATACTTCGATCACAATTTATTTTTTTTTGTGGGGGGGGGGGGTGTCCATGGATGAGTCCAAGCATGCGTCGGGCACCTTTGGTTTACATAACAGAAAACAAATATATGACCCGACAACATAATATAGTAAGTTGCCACCAATAATGTTCTGGGCTTTGGTCTAATGGATATGTGTCTAGTCTTGCAAACAGGGGGTTGTGGGTTCGAATCCCAGGCTATGCAGTTTTCTTTTTTTAAAACAAAAATGATTTGCTATTGTAATCATCGTTTTAATTGTTTTCAATTATATGTTAATATTTTGCTATTAATTATTATATTTTATATTTATGTTGTTTTGTATGGACAATTAATTAATAAAAAAAATATTGGCCATTGGTCAGAATCGAACTCGAGACCCACCACATGCAAGCCCAGATACATATCCATTGCAACACGACAATTATTTTGAAGGGGTGTGGCTTGCGAAGTCCTTTAAAAATTAGGAAGCGTCATAGTCGCTTTATTTTGTTTACATTAGAGTAGGTCATGTTTTGTTCCAAAATAAGTTGGTCTATCTGTAGCTAAATAGGGCTTTGATTTAGTCGTAATGTGTGCAACAGTTGGAGCCCGATGTCAACAACTCGTGCCGTGTTTCATCTGAGAAGTCCAATATGGACAATCCAAAAGAACAAACGGTTCGAGCTGTTGCCAAACGTTACGAACGTTAGGCAGGCATTATCCTTAATTCTTGCATAAAACGTGCTGTTGTTGTCCCGCTAGACCATGTATTAACAAGGCGATTCTCGTGCTCACGCGCTGTTGTTGACCGGTTTTAATCATACCTATTCGGGGCCTAATGTAAACAATGGACGCCAACGCTATAGCGTTTGGCCAAAGCTAGATGAACGGTGCGAGTTTTTCAGGGGCACCGACAATGAACTGCTTTTAGTGATAGACATATTGAATGAAATCCTGTGTAAACGATATTTGATACAATCGTAGAATAATGTCAGAAAGAAAACAAAAGAGTGGCCCGGAAACTGCATAAATCGAACGAACGGAAGTGTCAAAGAAGTGTATAGTTTTGCTTGTATTTGGAAGAAATAAATTGATGCAGGAAAGCAGAAAATGGGTTTATGCAAGAATAGCGTTAATACACGTTTGTTTTCGGGCAATAACATCTGCAGTGTCCCTTGGGAATGTTGTTGCCCTCGCCCATCGGGCTCGGGCCAACAACAGTCCCTCGGGACACTGCAGATGTTATTGCCCGAAAAAACGTGTATTAACCCTCTATTGATCGACACGGCAACTTTTAGGTACTAACGTTGCAAACTGTTCTCTTTACATGTCGAATGTTTGATAAAAAACTACAAAAATACTTGAACTGCTCTGATCTAATATTTCGACCACTAAGGGCCTTTTTCAAACATTATTCTCTTTGATTTTACTCTTTGATTTTATGGCTGAATGCATGTAACAAAAATGTGACGTGTATTTTGACATGATAATCTTTAATGGTCGAAATATTAGATCAGAGCAGTTCAAGTACAAAACTACAGTTGAACTTCAATATCTCGAACTCGGATAACTCGAACTTCGGTATAACTCGAACTAAAGGTTCGGTCCTTCCAGAATTTACAATACAGAATTGTTCTGAAATGTATCACTTCACATATCTAGAAACCCATGTGACAGCTTAATGTAGGTCGAAAGTAATGCTGAAAGCTCCTACGGGAGCTTTCAGCATTACTTTAGACCTGCATTAAGCTGTAAACTTGATATATTGGTCAGATTATAAATCAGATGACTCGAACCTCTGTTATATCGAACTAATTTGCATGTTCCCTTGAAGTTCGAGATATCGAAGTTCAGCTGTACATATATTGTAACTTTACTCGATGGGGTGATGTAATAAACTTTCAAACAGGACCCAGATAAGACATCGCGTAACCAGGCAGTTCACCAGGATCAAAACTATTGATACTCTGAATGGATTTTGGAAGATACGTTTATAAAATTCGTCTTTAAAATGTTTAGAAGAGAACAAAAATGCTCCCAGCAGCCTTGCTCTAAAGCTTTTTGAACTTTAACAAAGCAGTAGGGCAGTAGGCGTTAGTCAACAAATAAACCAACGGTTTATCGATGCATGAACATAATATCACCTTGAATTACAGTAAAATCTCACAAATTCGAATTTTCAGTGAAGAAGAATTCGAGAACTTTAAAGGCGGGTAACTGCTAATGCTGGTTGAAAGTCAAGCAATAAGCTCCCAGAGGAAGAGCCTGTCTGTCTAAGAAAGGATCTACAGTAAAACAGCCACCAAAAGGAGGTATAAATCTCGATCGTAGAGGAAGGTGGTTGTTTAATGCAGGCGACTATTCCTATGGGAGTTGTCTGTATTGTTTTCGTCCTGTTTTAAGAAGACAACCGTATGTATACATCAGGTGGTCCCTTAAGAAGGATTCTAATGTAAATTCGTTTAACCCTTTCGGCGCCAAATTTCTAATTGTCGTCTGCAATCCAATTTTGTTAAATCATTCAATCAATCAATGAGAAAACGAGAAATAAATGCAAATTTCAAAGGAATAAAACACATATAGCAATAGAGATTGAGACAGAAAGTGAAGTCCCTGATCCCGTCTTAAAAAGGCGGCGTCTGATCTGGGATTGCACTTTTTGTCAAAAAGTCCATTCAGAAGGGTTCTACTGTAGATTCGTTTTAAAAATCCCAATAGAAGGGTTCTACTTTAAATTCTGTAGATGCGTTTCTACTGTAAAATCGTTTGAGAAGCCCCCTTTAGAACGGTTCTACTGTAAATTCGTTTGAGAGGTCCCTTTAGAAGGGTTCTACTGTAAATTCGTTCGAGAGGTCCCTTTAGAAGGGTTCTACTGTATATTCGTTTGAGATGTCCCTTTAGAAGGATTCTACTGCAAATTCGTTTGATGAGTCCCTTTAGAAGGGTGCTACTGTAAATTCCTTTTACTAAAGGTTTACAGTAAACGTTGTTTGCAGGTGAAAATAAATAAATGGGTTGGTCTGAAACTAGATTCAGTAGTCCGTGAACGTTGTGCAGACATTTGGGTGTAACCCAAAATGCAGCCATCAGACCTATTCAAGCAACCGAGCGAGACGTTTTGGGATTCATAGGGGTGTACAGATAAAGATACGTTACCATGTCAACATGCCTGCCAGTATGTTGTATATTACATCCATGATGTTTGGCGATGTATTACATGAATGTACATGAATTACATGTAGTCTTTGCAAATGTTGACATTCTTATGCACCCAAGATCCTGATTCGGGTGTTGGGGGATACTGTTTTTGACATGTTTATATATGCTTGTCTATTTATAGCCGTGGTCATGTTTCTTTTATATTTCTTGCTGTTGGATTGTACGCTCATCTCAAAGCTGCATGTTTTGAGTGGGGTCCTGTCAAGATCATAGTCAATGCCATACCAAGGTCACACGAGACGATCAAAGGTTAAATTGGCTATTATGTTCTGTCCCGCAGTGTCTTCTATTTACAATGCAATTTTCAAAATACATGTATATGATCGCTTGGTATCGCTTGGTATGACCCTCAACATTTGACACCCATTTATTCCAATATTATTTAACTATTTAGCTACCAAACATTGTCGTCTGCAAACTGTGTCGTCTGCTACAATACGTGTGCGTATTTTCTCCCATTTTCTTTTTTAAAAAAAACAACAACAAAAACATTACAACAGTAACAAACAGCTTGGATCCTGATGAGACGTCGAGTTACTCAGATCAAAGATGTTTTCAAATGCAAGTCAGGTGGCGCGTGCCGAAATTTACAAGGATTTCATTTCTGGAAAAGAGGTCATACAGCTTCACTTTCCTTTCACATACAGTTAAACTTCGATATCTCGAACGTCAAGGGACCATACCAATTAGTTCGAGATAACAGAAGTTCGAGTTATCCGATGTTTGATCTGGGCAAGTTCTTAAGTTCACAGCTTAATGCAAGTCTAAAGTAATGCTGAAAGCTCCTGTAGGATAGGGCACTTATATAACTTTAGAAGCTGTTTAGATACAGTTAAACCTCGATATATCGAACTCGGATAACACGAACTTCTGGATAACTCGAACTAAAAGTTCGGTCCTTCAAAAACTTACAATACAGAATTGCTCTGAAATGTATTACTACGCATATCCAGAAACACATGTGTGACATCTTAACCCTTCGCTTGCTGAATTTTAAAATACATTTCTCCTTCTTTACCCATGCCTTGTTGTATAATTACATATATCTTCACTGTGTACAAGTAGTTCGCTGTGCAATCACTGCTGTGGAGTGCACTGGTTGCACAATCAAATTGTAAATAGTGCAGACCCTGATGAGACAGCTCCTGCAGGAGCTGTCTAATATGGGTCTTCACTATTTACAGGTAGGTATATTGACGCGATTAGCAAGCGAAGGGTTAATGCAAGTCTAAAGTAATGCTAAATGCCTAAGCAGATAGTATCTTTATAGTTTATACACGATCAAGTTAATTTCAACCTGCTTAAATATGCATTTCTGAATATAGTCACTTGACCCTTTCCCTGTTGAATATCCATGTAAGAGATATTGACAGCAATAGCTGACTTTTTGTTATAATGGCATATGTACATAGGATGTTTTTGTATTGGTAGAAACTGTAGAGTCAGATCTATCATAAGGTTCATAAGCAAACAGAGCAGATCCTGATCAGACGACGCCTGGCTGGCGCTGCATGATCTGTGTCTTCTCTGTTTGCAAATATACGTGAAAACTCGTTTATTCGAAGGGAAAGGGTTAAATGTTATTACTAACGAATATTTAATTTCCATTTTAGTACATCGGTGCATATAAGGGAAAATAGGCCTAGTGCAGATCCTGATCAAAGAGACCTCTAAACATTTACCCATGCTACCCACGAGAGACAACAATCAAATATTTGCAGCACCCCTGTGCACCCTGAATTTGAATCTAAAACCCGTATCCTGCTGTATAGATTATGTCTGTTCAAATTATGACCCATGGCAATTGTGCGGACCATGTTTCGAGAAACTACCGATGAAGTGTGAAGCAGCTTGGATTCTGATAAGTGGCCGGGCCATTGGACATTTAATCCGGAACCAGGCTTATGCAAATATCGGGCAAGTAGCGATCAACAGGATAATGGTTAGGGTCTTCTCATGATATGTGTGTCTTGGTTGATATTTGCAAACAGCTTGGATCCAGATGAGACGCCGAGTAACTCGGCGTCTCATCAGGAGCCAAGTTGTTTGACACCCGGTCAGTAAGTTCTCAAAAGTTGTGTGGATTCGGAATACAGTAAAGATTTCAACAGATCAGAGATTAAGCATACATCATTTTGTTCAGCTTGAGAAGGGTTAATAATTCAAGCATGGATAAAGCAATTCGGAAATCAACGGCTCGGATCGTTTGTTGTTGACGTAAAGAAGTCTTTATTTCGAGACTACTGCGGAGTATCTTTCGCGCTGAATCAACTGTGTTCGGGTCGGAGGTTCGAATCCATCGGGTTTCCAAGATGGATTGTCGTATGTGTTATCACATCATTGTGATGCTCTTTGCGTGCATATCTTTCTGCCTGTTGTGGAGCGGATATGGAATGCCCGGTTGGCTGGCGATAACGTTCCAGGAGAATGCCGCTATAGAAGAGTATACAGTGTCCAGTCTAAACAGGTAGGTGCTACAAGTTCTAGTGTCCAGTCTAAACAGGTAGGGGCTACAAGTTCTAGTGTCCAGGCTTAACAGGTAGGGGCTACAAGTTCTAGTGTCCAGTCTAAACAGGTAGGGGCTACAAGTTCTAGTGTCCAGTCTAAACAGGTAGGGGCTAGAAGTTCTAGTGTCCAGCCTAAACAGGTAGGGGCTACAAATTCTAGTGTCAAGTCTAAACAGGTAGGGGCTACAAGTTCTAGACCAAGTTTCTACAAGACCATTATCATCGATGATTAATGCTTTGAAATGATTCGAAAAAGTACATTCTACTTTCAATTCCTTGAAGCATTTGATTAAATTAACCCATTCCCTCATATTGACGACTTTTGACGACTCTGTAAAGGTCACTTTGTGAAACCATTGTGATAAATAGAGCATTTGCTCCTATAGGAGCAAATGCTCTATTTACCACAATGGTTTCAAACTACTAATTTCTAAAAATTTCCTTTTCTCTAGTTAATGCCCCTTTTCGGTAGATTTGTTCAAAGTGGTTGGATCTAAAAATAGCCTATGAGGTAATGGGTTAATGACTGAATGTCGAGCAGCTTGGATCCTGAAGAGATGCCGAGGGTGTCTCGCCAGATAGTTCGAAAGCGTAACGGAGTTGTCTGTAGCATACCAGAGGTCAAGGTCAAGATACGATGCCCTAAATTTAAACATTTCCAAGAATAATTTCTTTATTTGTTCACCGATGTCTATGTTGATATCACTCTTTAGAATCGTCTCAAAGAGACGATTATAAAGAGTGGTTACAACATTGGGTTTGGTGGAGAAATGACAATTTGTTATTTGGGTACGCACTTTTATCTGTTGTTCTTGCATATTGAAGGTTGATAAATCTAATGTAAAGTACATTGGAATATTTTAAAAACACCCGCAACCGGGTCACATCAAGCTTTACTTGGTGAATATTCATGACAGAAATTATGACATCATGGATAATAATTAGATATTTTTTTTATAACGACAAATAACAGAAATGTTGTCCTGATCAGAAAATATAGAGTCAGATCCATATTATTCCATAAGCTAACAGATCAGACCCTGATAAGGCGGCTCCTTTAGCCGTCTGATCTGAGTCTACTCGAATGCAAATACAAAAATGGGCGTATATCTATTTTTTGATTAACCCTTTGCTTCATTTAAACGCATTTTAACGCATTTGCAAATAGAGTAGACCCAGATCAGACGGCTTCAATATCCCACCTTCCATATTTCATTATAACTATTTTTCCATGAATATTTAGTAGGTATTGAAATTTGTAGTAAACATTTAACAGGGAAAGGAGTTAATTCTTTCACTGCCACGAAGTTTGACGTCTGCTAATTTTATCATAGTTTAATTTGTTTCCTTTTTCTTTCAAAACATTACATGTACCACAGTGTTAGACAGTTTTCACCTTGACGACCTGTTATCGAAGTTTCGTCTGGATCCAAACTGTTTACAAAAACATATCACATAGTCACAAGTAGTGCTGAATGCACCTGATAAATCATCGCCTTTTTAATAAAATATTTAGCATGCACAGACTTGAAGACATTTCTGATTTGTAACTATTATGATTTTCGATGTCTCTTACTTTTTTAAAGACCAAAACCTTGTTAAACGATGTTTTTGTTGATGATGCACAGCAAATAAGATAACTTCTGATACAGGTCTTTGACATCGATGGTTTCAGCAAACAATGCAGACCCATTTGGGAGCCCTCTGATCTTGGTCTACACTGTTTGCTCGTGTCCTTTTTAAGTGCATGGTCACAAATAGGGTCTATTCCTTGGAAACGAAATACGTAACCTTCAACTCTCTCCATACTATGTGAAAACATTGATAGCCTTTGAAACGGTTTTGGTCAAACAGACAACGGGTAACACGGAGTTTCATTTGTTCCAAAACTGTTTTCATTCGGATCCAAGTATTTTAGCACTTTGGCAGGATTTCTAAGTTGTAAAGACAGGTGGTGACTTAATGCAAGACGAATTTTTTACAGCAAACATTACCCCCTCCCCTTGCATTTAGCAACCATCTGCTTTAAAAGAAGTCTATATTTATCCATAAAGAGGTCGCTTTTTTAAAAATTTTTTAGCGGTATTTTACTTACAGTATAGTGCAAACATACTACAAAAGTAAGGGGTACCAAAGTTCTATGTGATTACAACATGTTAAATCCTTTCCTTCATATAAACGTGCTTTCACGCAATTGTAAACAAAGTAGAAGACCCGGAGTAAACAGAGTAGATCCAGACCAGACGGCTCCTATATGAACCGTCTGAACAGGGTCTGCTCTATTTGCTAGTGGGTGTTTTCACGAGAACGTGGTATATTTCACGA
This sequence comes from Azorinus chamasolen, assembly GCA_963576725.1. Taxonomy (NCBI): domain Eukaryota; kingdom Metazoa; phylum Mollusca; class Bivalvia; order Cardiida; family Solecurtidae; genus Azorinus; species Azorinus chamasolen. Next base: position 5,927,889 of record OY755244.1, read on the forward strand.
GAACCTTTCAAGAACAAATATATAAACTTCGCAAACAAAGATTTTTATTCACTTAAACTTTTCTCCCAATAGCATGCCCATAGGTTTCCCCGAATATTATTTAAATTATCAAGAAAACCAAACATTTTTGCAATACTTATCTGGTGATGTCTGTGCTGAAATATAATGACGCCATAAAATAGATTAAAGAGCTGTAATACTGGGTCACAAGTGTAGGTTGAATCTTAATGCGGTATGCAGAAAGCTCCAACAGGAGCTTCCTGCATTACATTTGTTTCCTGTATTAAAAACCACCCGTTGTTAAAGAAGCCAACGTCTATTTATGATTCGATCACTTTAGGGGGACTTTTACAGGATAAGTATTTTATGATTTTGTCTGTCATGTTACTCTTTCGCTGCCAAATTTTGTCGTCTGATACAATAGTCACAGTAACAAACAGTTTTGATCCTGATGAGACGCCGAGTTACTCGGCGTCTCATCTGGATCCAAACTGTTTGCATATATGTCATCACAGATGCAACATTGGCAGCGAAAGAGTTAAAATGTAAAACAACGATTGTCCGATGAAATGACACAAAAACAGTCTTCCATACAACTCGCCGACAAGATAAACGCATCATCCGTAACGTGCAGTGAGGGAAACTAAACAGAGACAAGACTGACATATTGAATTATGAGTATTATGAGTACAGAATATTCTCTTCAAACATTTAGAACGGCTTTTTGAAGATGTTGTAGAACTGATGCTTACTGCTCTTGTACTACCAAAATTTGCGTCTATAATACCAATACTGCGCTTGTTGTACTACCAATATTTGCGTCTGTAATACCAATACTGCGCTTGTTGTACTACCAATATTTGCGTCTGTAATACCAATACTGTGCTTGTTGTACTACCAACATTTGCGTCTGTAATACCAATACTGCGCTTGTTGTACTACCAATATTTGCGTCTGTAATACCAATACTGCGCTTGTTGTACTACCAACATTTGCGTCTGTAATACCAATACTGCACTTGTTGTACTACCAACATTTGCGTCTGTAATACCAATACTGCGCTTGTTGTACTACCAATATTTGCGTCTTTACTGCCAATATTCGCATCTGTACTACCAATATTTGCATCTGTTTTATCAATATTCTATCAATATTCGCATTTGTACTACCAGTATTCGAACCTGTACTACAATATCGCATCTATAGATACTATCAATATTCGCATCTGTACTACCAATATCGCATACGTACGTCAAATATTCGCTTCTGTACTACCAATATTCGCCTCTAAACCGGATGTTAGTAAATAATTTAAATCATTTTAGGCAGGTGGTTGTCCTGACTTATTGACTTGCATTGATACTAATATGAGTTATCAAGCTGCTACCTGTTATAAAGATCGGTGTAATGACGAATTTTTACTCCCGTAGAATTTGTAACCCCCCCCCCCCCCCCAGTCCATATTCGACGTAGAATATGGACTCCCCTCCCGTAGAAAATGGACCCCTGTCATAGAATATGTACTCCCCTGGGGAGTACTTTTTCTATAAGGCAATTATGTTCTTTTTAATGTAAATAAACACACTTTACTAATAATCGACAGTGTGTAACAGTTGCTAATTAATCACATTGGTGTTTTGACCAGTAGTGGAATTTGTCACTGACCGTTTCAAGGCGGTACTCTCGAGTTTCTCCTAGCAATGTTTGTTTCTTTTTTGTGAAATATCTCGTTCATTTTCAAAAAGCTGTTGAAGTTCTGTTACTTCTCCCGTATCGTTGACGCCGTCCGGGCCTGGGATAGTCGTGAAAAATGAATTAACCTTGGCGATAATTTCTTAAATAATCAATCTAACCTAATGAAACTTTACACTCCTATCCACCATCATAGGGGCTACAGTATGTTGACAAAACTATTTCCCCTGTACGGACATAGAAATAACAGAAAACCTGACTGTAACTTCATTACATTTCGCGATAATCTCGTGAAACGTCACATACCTGTTAACCATTTCAAGGGCTATAATATGACCAAGGACCATAACTCTTTTGACCAACTTATTTCCCTTTACGGCTAGGAAATAACAGACGAGGGATGGATTTCACGTACAGGTCTCTTGTTTATATGTTCAATGTGCGTGTATGTTCTTTTCTTCTCTTGTTAGCTTGTGCTGTTGGAGGATTGTCTAGTGTGTACATGTATGTTGTCTCTCTTGCATAGTTATGTCGTTACTTTTGTATTTGTATATTAGTAGGCCTACTGAAAATTATGGGTTTTTTTTTTTAATAATTTCAAAAAATGTTGATGGCCATGTTTGATTCGGGTTTCCTTTAATGTTTTGTCATCGTAATGAAACTTAAATAAAGAAACATCTGATTTTATGACACAGTTGGAAAACTGCATTTCTTACCACTTAAGCGAAATGGAAATTCGAGTAGTGATCTTTGCAATCAGTTTGGATCAGATGAGACGCCTAGTAACTGGACGCCTCATAAAGATCCAACTTGTTTGACACTCTGATAATGGCTATGGATAGAAATTCAAGAAATACGCACTCTGAGATATGCAACAGACCAGAATATTAGTAGACAAAAGAGACTTTGGTATTGAAAATATGGAGCGGTCCCGTGGTCTAGTGGTAACGAGCTATGCTATTAAGCCGAGGTCCACGTCTCCGTATAAGGTTTCTGTGTCGATGGGACGTTGAACCCAATTTTAACAAACGAGATATCAACAATGTTCAATGATGACGACCCCTTCACTAAGTAGCATGGCTCTGATTGCTTCACCTTGTTGTCTAACCTATAATTGATTGTTATTAAAATCAAAGAGTGTCAGCTTGTCGGTCTTTCAGTTGTTGTTTTTTATGTTTCGCCGATTGACAGGTACATTACAGACCAAGATTTCAACGGCTCTGTTACTTTAGATATCCGCCAATGGACATACGTTTGACTTTCCAGCTCAAAGAAGAAGTCCATATAAATAGAGTGATTTTTCCGCCAGTGTTTCATTTGTAGAGAATGGAGTCCCAAACATACCATGAGATTAAGCAGTTTTTTCTACACAAAAGTTATCCAACGCGGTTGAAGAATGATAGGGGAAACAAGAGAAACTTTAGGAAAATGTGCAAACACTGTCGAGTACAATGTATATTATATTATCCGAAATCTTGAAAACTCCTAAGGGTTTTGAAACCAGACGATGTCAATAATATCCTCTATGAGAAATCAAACCAATTTATAAAGCTTTAATCAAGAAGCAGATAAAACTCTGCGCATACGCAATTTTCATGGACTGCTAAGTGTTACATAGAGTAGTCACCGATGAGACAAAAATGTCATGTCCTCGGACCTACACATTGATATAAAATAAAGCCTTTTCACATAACATAAAGAACAGTAACAGTGCATATTGTATCAAAGGGCCATAACTCTGCAATTACAATTCCGGTCCATTCAAAAAGTACATCCTGCACAAATACACTCGATAGTGACTACTTGTATGAAGTTTCATTCAAATCTCTTTAAAACTATATATAAAAAAAAGCTCGCTGCACAAGTTGTGCCCTTCTCTAAGGTTTATAAAGTGCGAGTGAATGTGTTTTGTTTGACTTCGTGTTAAAATAGTTGTTAATGTGTTACCCAGTATGAGAAAGGTCTTGGTTCTATAGTATCACTAAATTTGACAATTATATTTGCTTTCAGGAAATTAAATTATGATAATGGTGATAATGATGTTTACTTTGACTAAACTCAATATCGCTAAAATCATAATTTTCAATGTGCTTTGTTTGCTTGCATCTTCTCCGCACAATGTGTTCTTACTATCACCACTGTTTGTATTACATGCCTCGTGGACTTGTTAGTCTAAAGGATGAAAGAAAATATTATCTTATCTTATCTTAACTAGATGCAAAGACGAAGCTGACAGAGGCAATAAGTATGTCTTGCACAAGAACATTTCAAGATTATAATCTGAATAAAGTTTCATCGAAATACATTAAAATACATTAAAACTGTATAGGTAGTTCACGCAACAATATTATGCGGGCAAACCAATTAATCGACCAACCAACCGACCAACTAATCCACCCACCGACCGATTGACCTACCCACCGACCGATTGATCTACCCACCGACCGATTGACCTACCCACCGACCAAAATGGACTGGGGAGTACAAATTCTACGGGAGCACAAATTCGTCATTACACCGGCCCTAATTTGAAATTCCGCTATTGAAAGATTTAGTTTATAAGATAGTAGAATATAATATATAAGATAAAATAGTACCCATCTCAATGGTGTATTTTATTTCGTCAGATGCATGCAAAGTTTAATAGATAAACACTAAACCACACTTGAGCTCTCTTCAAACATCCGTCTAACTGAAATATAAGCATGCTAGCGGAGTACGTATGCTAACAATTTGGATACAGAGGTGTCGTCTCATCAGGATCCAAACTGTTTGACACTTTGAACATATTTTGGCAAAGACTTTGAGAGAAAAAAAAATGAGAATTTAAATAGTCAACAATTAATGCAGACGAAAACTCGCTTAGCATGCAAAGAGTTAAAAATAAAACAAGTCATCCCTGTTTACAACAAGCCAACGCCTTCAGTTATGAAGGCTGTGTGAGCTATCGGTGCACGGATGCGCGAATAACGAGTTTTACTGTGTAACACTTTACTTCGTGTAAGAAATAATGTCATCATGAACATTTATTACTTGAAGTTTGTATAATTGTAAAGATCACAGGATTTGTTGGTATTTGTAGAAACTGTAGAGTCAGATCTATTATAACTTGTTTTATACTATGTTTACAGATGCGTTAAAAGGTGTATTTATAGAGCAACGGGTAAGCAGTCACCTGCTGCAACATACATCGGTGTTGCCGTTTTAACACAGTTATTCTACAGTTTTGTTTCTTTTATTCGACTTGTTTGTGTGATAACCAGATTAGTTTTTAAACCCTCTTTTCCCGTTATCCAAAACTCAATTTTACAAATCCAGTATTTCCGACTTAACCGTTTCCTTTCGAACCGTTCGTAGATCTAAAAGCCTTCTCATCTGGGTCTACACTGTTTGCAAAGGACATTAGTGACTCGTTTCCAGCATTGTAAGGGTTCATAAAGAACGAAAGTAGAATACAGTATATAACGTCTTACGCGACGTTATATTGATTGGACACAGTAATCTTAAAAAACAAGTGCTTGCTTAATGCATGGCAAAAGTAATGAAAAAAAACTCCTATAAGAGCTTTGACCTACATTTAGCTACCACCTGCCGTACAGTTCCATAGTTAGACATATTTTATTGTCGCTTAAGACAGGTTCTACTGTGGAGGTGTTCCACAATACTACTAGCGCCATTTAACGCATGTGTTCCCATTTGTTTCCACGATCCCATATATGGGACGTAGGCAACCGTGCAGGCTCTGATCAGACGCCGCATAATGCTGCGTTTGATCAGAGTCTACACTGTTTGCTGATATGAATTTCAATATAAGACAAAACGAAATTGAAAATTTAGGCCAGGCATCTCTTAGATCTAAATTGACTAATCCAATATATAAACATGGAAGAACCCACCGGACAAAAATGGGTTAAGGAAAACTCGTCCACATCTTATTTTGGAACCCATCCATTTGTCATGTTTAGGGGAAGCAGCAGACGAAATATATTGGTATAAGGCGTTGACGTCGATCGGTTCAGCAAACAGTGCAGATTCTGATCAGAAGGCTCCTTCAGTAGTCTTCTAATCGGGGTCTACAGAGTAACTGTTTGCCTATGAAGGAGCCTTCTGATCTGGGTCTAGACTGTGTGTCTATGTCCTTTGTAAGGGAGGCTTAGCACCAATTGGTTAACAACAATCCCATTTTTACGCCAAACTTTTTATTTTAGAGGTGGATACGATAGGATTGTCTACAACTTGTTCATTTTATTTTCCAGATCATTGTGGTATGATGTCTTGTGTCCACAAGAGCTGGATTCCTGCAAGGCGTGCCAGAGCGGCAGTAAGAGCAGAAAATGCGTGGACAATATGAACTACCCGAGTAAGCAAGTTCGAGTTTATATTTCTAATCATCTTCCTTTTGCTTGCATCTGAATTTATTCTTAAGCTCAAATTCTGACCATTCACATACTTTAGAATGAACTCAGACTCGTGAGTTTTATTCACGCATTTGCAAGCAAACAGAGTAGGCCAAGATCATACGGCTCTGGTTGCTTATGATATAATATAGATATGATTCTACAGTTTCTGCCAAGCTCAAAACTTCCTATGCTCATGTTTCATTATAAACATTAATCTAATAGATATTCATGATGTCATTATTTCTTGCATGAATAAAGAACAGGGAAAGGGTTAAATTAGATTGAATTAGTGTTATAACTCAAAAGCAATTATATATCGCGGACGACAATTACTATGCGTAAAGACTGAATAATGTATCGTTTTCTTCACAGACTATACCTCCCACTTTTACTGGGCCGAAGCGGTAACCGAGGACAAGCAAGAGTGGGTAGCGTGGCGTGTTCTGATGACAATTGCAGTCATCTGCTGCACTGTTGGCCTCGTTCTCGTTGCCTGTCTTGTTTGCTGCAAATTTAAGACGAGGGTTTACAGAATTATTGCCACCGTTGCCTTGTTCATTTGGCTCGTACCAGGTAAACAATCCCCAGTAGCTGTTGGGAGTTTTAAGTCTCTCTAATAGGACCACTCGAAAGAAATCTAATTGTGGACGTTTAAACAGGTGGTGATTTGATGCAATGTAAAAGTTACGCAGAACGCTCCTATAAGAGGTATCTGCTTTACGTTTGCCCTGTGTCAAGCAGGCACCTGCTTTTACCGATTCTTGTGTTGATAAATTAATGGTTGCCAAACGAAACTCCACTGTATCTGTGTGGCATTATGCTCTAAGCTCTTAAAATGCTTTAAGCCTCCATAAATTCCTTCTACGCCTTTGCAAACAGAATAGACCCAGATCAGACAGTGCCTATAGGAACCGTCTGATCAGGGTCTGCTCTGTTTGTGTATGATTTAACATAGATGTGATAAGGGTACTACAGTTTCTGCCATAGTAAAAAATAATCCATGTGCCATTATAAACAATAATGATGAATAGTCAAAGTGGTATGGTCAATCAGTGTTTAATAAACGATATAATTCACTCAGTCTGAAGGGGTAGAATTTGAGAGACACATACTGCAGTCTCTGGTCAGAGGGCTCTTCAAAGAGACGTCTGATCTTAGTCTACACTGTTTGCAAATTCCAGCAACATTCATTTCCCATATTCAAAAGATTCATTTCATACTGAATCGATATAGGTAATACATACGAGTGCAGTTGAACCTGCCCTAAACAGCCATTCATGTATTGATCATATGAGTCTTAAAAGGCAAGTGGTTGCTTAATGCAGTGCACACGTAATGTAGAACGCTCCTGTAGGAGTTTTCTGTATTACTTTTGACCTGCGTTAAGGTACCACATGCCTTACAGAACCATAATTAAACCTCTGTTGATGGCTGCTTAACCCATTCCCTCACATTGACGACTTTTGACGACTCTGTAAAGGTCACTTCGGGAAACCATTGTGATAAATAGAGCATTTGCTCTTATAGGAGCAAATGCTCTATTTATCACAATGGTTTCAAACTACAAAATTCTAAAACTTTCTTTTCTCTAGTTAATGCTCCTTTTTGGTAGATTTATTCAAATAGTTTGTATCTAAAAATAGCTTATGCGGGAGAGGGTTCAGACAGGTTCTACTGTATAATAATCCTTCAATCAATTTTGCATTTATTTATTCACACTGCGTATTCCTGTCTGCTTTGTTTCTTTCAGCCATACTTGTTTGGATCCCTGTTGCCATGGTAGCAGACATGCACGAGGACATTAGAGAAACCATCGACAATAATATTCCGCATGACGCTACCCTGCATGTTCCCTACTCTATAATAATCGTGGCTATAGGGGCTATTATGGCCCTTATTGTAGCCCTGCTGCTGATTTGGCTCACAGGTAGCCTATTCATTTCAGTTAAACCTTATTTGCTATTGAAAATCCAATCTATAGCATTTTCCCCGTGCTTCAAACATATTTTATTCGTTTTCGTTGTGACATACAGGATACAGTTAACAGTATCAGAGGATAGAAACGTATTCGAAAGCAAGCTGTTTATCCCTTTCCCTGTTCTACATTTATTACAAATTTCAATACATGTACCAACTGAATATTCATGGACAAAACAGTAATAATGAAATATGAAAGGTAGAACATTGTACCCATTTTAGAAACTAAAGAAACAGAAACATATCTATCAAATTCCATTAGCAAACAGAGTAGACTGTGGTCAGACGGCTCCTGTAGGAGTCGTCTGATATGGGTATACTCTTGTTTGCGCGTATGTGAAAACACGTTTATATGAGGGAAAGGGTTAAATGGACGCTCTCACTCCGACTCGTCCAAGCTTCTAAGAAACTATGTACCGGTGCAGCTTGCAGATCATTCGTAATTAAATATGATCCGACGGGAACCGTCTGATCAGGGTCTGCTCTGTTTGGTCATGAAATTCAAATAGATCGGAATTTTCAGTTTTTACCAATGACAAAAGTACATGAGTACATATGCCATCATAAAAATTAGCTAATGGATATTAATGATGTCATTATTTCTTACATGGATATTAAACAGGGAAAGGGTTAACATATGTGCTATATATAATATGGTGAGATAAACCATATTCCAATAAAACGTTTATAAGATACTTAGAATCAACACTGTGTGTCTGCTGATGCGAGTCCCAGGTTAACCTATTTATAGACCCATCCTCTTTGAATAAATCTACCGAAAAGGAGCGTATACTAGAGAAAATGAAAATATCAGAAGTGTGTATTTTTGTAACGATTGTAATAAATAGAGCATTTGCTTCACAGGAGCAAATGCTCTATTTATCACAGTCGTTTCAAAGATGACTTTTACAGGGGCGTCAAAAGGCGTCAGTAGGAAGGGACGTATTAACCGTTAATCACTGCTCTAATTCTAATCATACTTGGCTTCTCTTGTACCTACTCTGATTGGTTAAAACTTTTTGAGAATCTATTGATTTAGTGGCAAACAGCATAGAACCTGAAGGTCGTGTGTTCGATCCCCCGGCCGCGACAGACCAAAAGTCGTTAAAAGTTGGTACCAGTATAGCTCCCTTGTCTACGCTCGACATTAAAGGGGTAGTTCTAGGACTGGTCGGCCCGGTGTCAGGATACTGTGACTGGACGGGGTGCCCTTGCCATGTACCTGCGGCAGGGGTATTCCAGTGAGGCAGCACTATAACTTGTTTCATGCGGGTGCCGTCTGCAAATAACTGAAATACTGTTGGTCGGATGTAAAACCCAACTCACTCACTCACTCTGAATCCAAGCTGTTAGGTGGCGCTTTAAAGCGAAAAAGTATTATATTTAATTCCGAAGTTGATTTCCTCGAATATCTAAGTTATTACATGAATAATACTTTGGCATGATTAAGTGTGCATTTGTTTATTGACAGGTGTGTGCAGTAGAGATGAGGATCGGAAAAGTGAGACGATCTCTGACACCTACTCGACAGACAGCAAGATGAGGATACATACAACAAACCATGTCTATGGCAGACAGTTGCCATACCTGGTCCCTGGACCCGGTCATGGTGGACATGGTGGTCATGTTACATATTACAGGTAATACTATTACCAATAGTTATCGTTCTTATTACACTAAACTGGGCACATTTCATGTAATATAATATATGCTTGGTGTTCAATGCAATTTGTTTCATGCACTGAAAACCCCAGGAGCATTCCTTTGTCGTTTGTATTACACTAGACATGACACATTCCATATAGGCGCATTGAATGTTCCTTGGAGACCGAACTACAATGGAACAAACAGAACTGTTCCCGGTTGCTCAAGATTGCATGAATGGAGCAGTTTTGTTAGAGTAGAGGTGGCCAGGAGCATTACATTTATTTATCACATAATCTGCCTTTTGGGAGTGCAATATCAGTGTACCGTAAATCAAAAAAATGCACTAGTTCATTTTTTTATACAACTTAGAGCAATCGTTAGCCAATCGTAGCGCTCAGCTAAGCATTAGCCAATCATAGCGCTCCATGTACGTCGTCCATTGTATTACTACGCTGTTAGTAAGCAAAGGCTGAAACAGCCATTAGCTATAGACTGTTTCATTTTCTATGGCATCTTTAAGGCTTGTGTGATTAAAAGAATCTTACATTCGTGTTCGTTACTTGTTTTCATGAAACTCGTTTATTATAATGAATATGACAATCGCTAAAGCCCGTGTCATATTATTATAGTAAACTCGTTTCATAAAAACAAATTGTAATGATCACGAATGTAAGATCCTCTATTTGTGTTATTTCTTTATGTGAAAATGAAAGGGCTGTGTACATAGTCAGATTCAAACATGTAGTATAGATTTATTAACCCGTTACTGCATGAATGTTCATGTAAGAAATAATGATATCATGCACTCAATTATTTTATTGTTTATAATGACACATAGCCGCAGGAAGCAGAACCTGTAGAATGATATCTATATTATTTCATAATCAAACAATAGATCCTGATCAGGCGGCTCGTGTATGAACCGTCTGATCTGGGTATATACTGTTTGCAAAGACAGGGGTATCTTTTCTCATTAAAGGATTAAACCCTACGTGGCATAATTATTGTTTTAAATGGTTTTAGGAACCAGTCGTATAACTTCGGAGAATTCTACGTAAATCTTTCGTATAGGATACGAAGACCTCTATATTGCGGGTGGGCGTCTGGATTGGCGGGCGGTCGGAGTGCCGTCGTTAACAAAACTTTAACATTACCTACAACTTCTGAATTACTTAAGCTAATCAATTCATATTTGGTATGCAGATAGCTTGGACGAAGGCCCTTCACTTGATACAAGGATACCTGAAATCAGGTCAAGGTCACTATTTCGAAATCATTGCCGTTTTCAACAAACTTTCACATTGCTCTGAACGATTCATCTGTGGTATACAGATGACTTTGGTAAAGGCCTTTCAGATGATTTAAAGATATTTGAAATTAGATCAAGGTCACTATTTTGACAAGTTGGCCATCACTGAAAAACTTCAATATTTTGTCTTAACTTCTGAACCACATATGCTAGACAATTCAATTCATATTTGGTATGGAGATAGCTTTTGTAAAGGCCTTTCAGTTGATACAAGGATACATGAAATTGGGTCAAAGTCAATGTCACTATTTTGAAAACTTTGCCGTTTTAAAAAACTTTAACAGTTTGCTATAACTTTTGATCAACGAAGGCTCTAGGCAATTCTCCTTTGGTATTCAGATAGCGTTGGTAAGAACCTTACAGATGACATAAAGATACCTTAAATCAGGTCAAGATCAAGGTCACTATTTTGAAAATTTGTCTGTCATTAAAATTTTGTTATAACTTCTGAACTACATATGTTAGACACTTCCGATTTAGTGTGCAAATAGCTTGGGTTAAGGCCTTTTACTTGATACAAGGATGCATGAAATCAGGTCAAGGTCAAGGTCACTATTTTGAAAACTTTGCCGTTTTAACAAACTTTAACATTGCTATAACTTTTGAAGTACAAATGCTAGGCAATTCATCTTTGGTATACAGACGGCTTTGGTAAAGGCCTTTCAGATGATATAAAGATATACGAAATAAGGTCAAGGTCAAATGTGATCAGGTAAAATGTGTTTACAAATGTGAGTGCCCGACATGGGGTTGACATTAGAATCACATATACTAACAGATTGAGTTCTTGGCTGACAATGTTCAATTAGTTAATACTAATAGGAATACCATTGTCTAATTGCCATTCGTACCATTGCAAGTAATCATCTCTACTCACCACAAAATGTTTTACAATGCATGTGCTCGATTTCCGGATCACATTTATAACACGTGTTACGTATTTTATCACACATTCGTAACACGTGTTACGAATGTGATTCGTTACGAATGTGGCCTAACAGAGCAGCGTGCGTAGCCTGTAAGGACAGGCAACACGTGCAGTCCAGTCCAGCTACTGACAGCTATGCGACACATTATTTTCTTGGAAATGTTATACAACTGTTGTGTTTATCACTTCTGCTTTAGGGAGTATGTCGATCCCTACCCTGATCGACCAACGGAAGAAGTTATCTATGGTGACAGTTACCTGAAGAAAGGAGACTCATCCAACGGCTTTGACAACAAATCGTTTGTCTTCAGTGAGAGGGTGTACGACAACAGGTCCAACTTGCAACCGACTGGGCGCGTAATACAATACTAAAGGACAGCGAGCTGAACCCGTCAATGTTTAACTCTTTCCTTCATATAAACGCTTTTCACGCCATTGCAAACAGAGAAGATCCAGATCAGACGGCTCCTATAGGAGCCGTCTGATCAGAGTCTGCTCTTTTTGCTTATGAAGTTATTATATATCTGACTCTTTCTACCAATACCGTATCATCCTGTGTACATATGCCATTCTGAAAAACAGCTTATAAATATGCATAGTTTCATTATTTCGTACATATATGGATATTCAACAGGTAAAGGGAAAGGGCTAATGTAAATGAACTCAAATTTGCTAGATGATTTAACGGCAAACAGTATGGACCCTGACCAGAGGTCTCCCACTGTAAATAGCAGTACAATCGGTTCCTGCAATGAGAATATATTTTGTATACTGACGGTGCTTTGGAAATATTAATGTCAGTAGAAATATACACCCTATGGAAATTAATTATTGATTCGAAAACAGTGCAGAATCTGACGTCCATATTTGGTTATGACCGTTACTAGACTAGGGGCACGATTGGATTTACGTCCTAGTACTATAAGAACATAATGTTTTCATGCCAGGGGTTCCTGCAAAAGAAATAAAGCGTTGACGTAAATAGATTTACTTCGTAGATCCTGATCAGAGGGCTTAATCAGGAGTCCTCTTAACTTGGTCTACACTATTTAATTATGTCCCATATATGAGATCGTGGGAGTAAATGGGTTGATCAGGAATTTTACATTCTGAATTTTGCAGGACCCCCCCCCCCCCTATCGTTATATTATACATGTACACGTATTTGTAAAATTAGTCTGTCTTTATGTAATCGTTGGGTATTCGGGACATGGTGACTAATTGACATAAATTATATGCCAGCTTTTTACAAAAGAAATTCCCAAACAGCAACAAATTGCAAAAACAGAACCCCTGAAAGATCCACCTGCATATTACCGTAATGTTTTAAACTATGTATTTAAAAATACTTACAAAGTATACTTGAATTTCTTATTTGAAGCATTAACGCCTTTTCAAACACAGTGCACGTTGACCAGACGGCTCCTGTAGCGGTTGTATAATCAGGAACTGCTCTAATTGGCCTATGGAACTATATAAACTTTTTTCTGCCAAATATGCCGGTTTTCATATACAGTAGAACCTCTCTAATGCGATCACTTAATGAATAAACATGGATGACTTTATAAGCAGGTGGTTGCTTAATGCAGGACAAAAGTAATGAAGAAAGCTCCTCTAGAAGCTTTCTGCATTACTTTTGCCCTGTATTAAGCTACCATCTGCATCTAGCAGCCAGAATTATACATCTTTTAGGTGGTCGTATTAGAGGGTATTTACTTAACAAATACAAAATAAATCAGTTATTTAATAAATAAACATCAATGACGTCATTATTTGTTAGATAAATATTAATGAGGTTAAGGGTTAAATGGTCAACATGGACAAACAGAATTGTTCTACTTCATTTTTTTCTCTTAGTTATTTTATATCTTCAGAGGAATGTAAAGCTAAGCACTTCAAATTCTTTAGAAGAGAAAGAAGAAACAACTGCATGCCTAGTCGTTAGTATATACGGTACACAGAGAGGGTGTCAATATTTAAACTGTAACATGTATAAGTTGGACAATATTAATTGTTTTGATTGCGTTTCTGTATTTACAAACATACAGTTAATAAAGCTTGGCAAAAAATCTTAGTTCTTATCTCTCTGGGCCCACTGCATATCTATTTACTTCATGAATATATATGCAAGACTATGATAATTATGATTATGAATTAATTTAACTCTGATCAGGCAGCTCCTGCAGGAGCTGTTTGAGCTGGGTCTACTCTATTTCCAAAGAAGTTAAAAGACATGTTTGTGGAGTAAATGGTTAACTCTTTACTTAATAGACCCAATTGTAATAAGTCCAATACGAGTAGATCCAGATCAGACAACTCAGAAACTGTCAGATCTGGATCTATTCTTATTGCAAATAATTAAATAGTTAACCATTTGCCTGATAGACACATCTTACGCCTTGCAAACAGAGAAGACCAGGATCAGACAGCTCTTGTGACTGTCAGATCATGGTTTGCTTGTGAAACAATGGACATGGTTCTACATTGTTTGTCATTGTTCCTAATCGTCTAATTAATAATCATAGTTAAAATGTCTTGCATGAATATTCATCAAATAAAGGGTTAAGACCAATGAGATTTATATTTGAACCCAAATATACTAAAATGAACATTTTGGTTTTGCAAACAGTGCAGAACCTGACGAGCTACCGCGTTCAAAAAGCTACATCTGAACAGGTGTCTAAACCGTGTGTTACACCAGTCAGTGAAATGGACTAGTCTGTTCGGTGACAGACAGTACAGATGCTGATCAGATCAAGTGATTTAGCCCTTTACTCCATAAATACACCTTTCTACGAGTTTGCAAACAGAGTAAACCCAGATCAGACGGCTCCTAAAATTTGCTTATGAAATAAACAAATAATATTGATATGGAAATACAGTTTCAACAATGGCCAAAAATCCCTGTGTCCATGGGTCATTATAAAAACAAGATTATCCCAACCGGGTGCGAACGCTCGTCTGTTATCATTTTGGTATGTGTGGATAGGCCCCGTCAAGATTAACATGCATACCAAAAATGAAGGTTGTAAATGAAAAATGAAGAAGTTATGATCAATGTTAAGATTTCGGACGACAACGACGCGGACACCGGAGTTACAATAGCTCGCGATTTCTTCGAAACAGACGAGCTTATAATGTAATTAATGTTCATAATGTTATTTTTGTCTTATATGAATAGTCATGTTGAAAAGGGTTAAACACAACCACCGATCTAGCTATACACTGTTTGCAAAGTATAGGCTTTAATGATGCCTACTATCAGACACTAATTTGTTTGCTGACTTGTGTCATTGTTGGTTCATTTAATTGAAATCGGGCCAACAGTTGTAGACAAGATGATTGTTACAGTTTTCTATGATTAACGCGAATACTGGAATACTAGATTGAATGCAATTATTAAACCTTTACTCAATATAGACGCATTTTCACATCTTTCCAGACAGTGCAGAGCCACATCACTCTAGGATCCGACTGATCTGGGTCTGCTCTGTTTGCTTATAGAATATCTTAATCTGATTCTATACTGCCTGGTATAGCTATGTATTCACTTAATAAACATAATACAATAAATAGTTAGTTAATATTCACAATGGCTGGAGTCGTCCATTATATTCATTGAGAAAAGTAGAGGACCATCCGAGAGACATCCCTGTCAAGTCTCATCGACTATTCATCCACTAGTTAACCATTTCCTTCGTATAAACGCATTTTCACGCATTTGCAAACAGATTACACCCAGATCAGACAGCTCCTATAGGAACCACAGTAGGCCTACCGGCTTGTGACCCTGATAGTTACCCATTTTAACCACTGGATGGAAAGCAGGCAACCTCCTGCGGGTGGGAGACACTGAAAAGCGTCTCTGAAATGTTTCGACCCCCGGACCTCTGGGTTATCAGCTCAACGCTCAACCACTAGGCCAAGCCTCCACCAATGTCCTTTGCAAAAAGAGTACACCCAGGTGAGTGGGCCGTTAGAGGAGCTCTCTCATCAGAGTATGCACTATTTTGGCATGTTATCGCTTTTCTTAATAAAATTTCGCTGAATAATCATGGTAAACTTGACAGGACAGAATAGAACAGAACAGAACAGATCCTTTGTTTTCGTCACAGTTTACATAAAAGTAACAACATGTGAGCTTATAGAGGAGAACATAAATCACAAAGAATAATACCAAACCTTAAGAATATTAATGTCGTGTACTGAGCGTCTCGGATAACCGCGTCACCGAATCCCCGGCGATACTTCCCCGGTCCACCCAACGATACCCGAAACCCACCCCAACAGCCCCAGGGCAGGAGACGAACCCCGTGGCCAAACCCCATCCGAACCCGACAACGGGCGCAAACCCCCACTGCAAAGAAACCTCCACCCTCGAGTATACGCACATGACGTCGAAAGCGAGCGATCCCCACAATGGGGGTCAACGAGGAAAAACCACGCCCGCTGCCGGATCCCCTGCCTCACTGAAATACCCCTGCCGCGGGCACATGGCAAGGGCATCCCACCCAGTCACATTATCCTGACACCGGGCCGACCAGTCCTAGAACTACACCTTTTAATGTCGAGCGCAGACAAGGGAGCTACTAGTACCAACTTTTAACGACTTTTGGTCTGTCGCGGCCGGGGATCGAATCCACGACCTTCCGTACCGCAGGCGGACGCTCTACCACTGAGCCATGCGGTCGGTCGGTCCATCAGTGTTTAATTATAGAGTCCATTCAGTATGGCGGGGAATACTTAGGAAAGGATTTTAACTGACAAACAGGGCAAACCCTTATCTAAGGGTCTGCTCCAGGATCCGTATGTTGGTCTATTCTATTAGCAATGGCCATAACACGTTTTCTGCATTCAAAGGGTTATAATGTTTGAATAACAAATTGATTAATAAAGATCAGGTGTTATGCATATGAATTTCTTTATTGTCCGAACTGATTTGCATAGGCATCAAACACATGATTGACTTATACCGAAAACATAAACAAGACAGGTCAAAGGAAACATTTATTATGAATTGTGAGCTTTCTGGCATTTGACAGCAACAAATTATACATTTTTTTAAATCCAGTGAGTCATGAAACTTCACAAACATCACCTTTTGTACCAGACTTTGCTTTGTAGGCCACAATTACTATGAAAACAAAATGATAAAAATACTTTTGGTGAAACTTCAGATTATTTGTACCACAATAATTATACCCTAATGTTTAATAGTTACAAAACTGCAAAATGTAACGGAAATGTAGGTCTATTGATTAAGACCACTTTACTGTAAATGGAACTCTGCAATGTATAAAAAATTGTACATGTGTTATATGTTATGCTTATATCAATATGTATATTCTAATTTATATTCAGATACTCAACAAAACGTAAGGACATATGTGTAACAAACGTTTGGAAATTACACCCAACAAAGTGTTGGGCAAAGTACAATAAGTAGTGAACAATTAGTTCTCTTTGAAGTCAGATTGTATATTCAGATACCCAACAAAACGGTTAAGACATATGATGTGCACTTTAGGAAATAGTGTACATTGCACCTAACAAAGTGTTGGACAAAGTACCTAACAAGTAGTAAACACGTTTGATGCTCAAAAGTAAGATTATATATTCAGATACCCAACCAAACAATTGCACATATACTAAACAAAAGTGTGGACATTACACCTAATAAAGTGTTGGACAAAGTACTGTATGAAGTCAGATTGTATATTTAGATACCTAACAAAACAATTGTTTGGACATTACACCCAACAAAGTGTTGGAAAAAGTACCCAACATAGTAAATGAAAAAGTAGTAAAGAGAGTATATAGGGTAGAAGACAGCTAGACAGTTTTCATGTGACAAAATATGGACCATGTCCTAGCTGCTTTGTGTGAATAAAATTGGACAAAATCATACATCGTCACCATTGTCTGTGTCCTGGTAGGGCCAGTAATGAATTCCTCAGAGAAAAGAAGAAAAAACCACGAACTGATCAGCAAACTATTATAAAAGCTGTATTATGTTTTAACCCTTTCCCTCATATAAACACTTGTTCACCCATTTGCAAACAGAGTAGACCCAGATCAGGCGGCTCCTTTAAGATCGGTCTGGTCACGGTCTGCTCTGTTTGATAATGAAATTAGACAGATCTCACTGTCTGTTTATTTACTTTCTAAAATGACTACAATGCTTCACCTTCCATATTTCATTATAATTATTTTGTGCATGAATATTCAGTAGGTATTGAAATTTTGAGTAAACATAAAACAGGGAAAATGGTTAAAAATGTATATACAGTCATGAGAAAAGTAGCCAGCTAAAACATTATACAGATATGTAGCCATCAAAGCAGAACTGAAATACTTAACAAATTGTCTAAATGAAAGTACCAACAAGTGACTGATCGTAAGAACTTTTTTGAGTAACCAGTAGTAAGCACCCAAGATTGTATTTAAGGAACAACCCAAGGAGGTGCCATTCGTTGGTAAACGGACGGACGGACGAATGGACAAAGTGGTGATTATATGCTCCCCCAACACCGTTGTTGGGGAGCATAAAAATATCTTTTTATCACAGACTTATTACATACAAATGTCACTTATGTGCAATGCTAAGGTAGCATTTTCACCATGTTGCACTCCGGTTTATTTCAACCTTTTAATTCAGTATAAGTATATATGTATATGTATTAATTTCAGTAATATATATATATCTCTCTCTCTCCTCTCTCTCTCTCTCTCTCTCTCTATTCTTAAATACATATATACATATTTCAAACTTTAAAAGATCAAAACACTAAGAAAACGTCTGCATTATTTTCACAAACAGTAAAATGATGATCATTTGAGGTAATAACAAATATAGCAATGTAACCCTTCAATTCAGTCATATTTGCTATGTTATTCTCTTTATCCTTACATGTAAATTACTATTCATTTTCCAAAACATAGAAGAACCTTTGCACTACTTTCACTACAGTGAAACTGAGACAATAATAAAATACAGTTAAATCCCGATTATTCGAAATTTGTTTGTAGAAGAATTTAGACGTGTTTAGGCAGGTGGCTGCTTAATGCAGGGTGAAAGTCATGCAGAAAGTTCTTAGAGGAGATTTCATTTGCATTAAGCTGCATCACTTATACTTACAATTGTGATTTGCTTAATTACTGTTCTTTTTTTCAGACTAGAAAGAGCAGAACATAAGAAAAACCTTTGCATTACCTTCAACACGATTTATAGAAAAAAATGTCTTAAGACCTACGCGAACAGAACACAGAGGAAAACCTTTGCATCATTTTGTACACAGTGAAATGAAACCCTTACCATGCTCAGTATTTCCTGTTATTTACAAACAGCTAAAAACATGTCATGATCTAAAGCTGTTTTACACTTGGTCAATAGTTTCTCAATCACTTGAATATGCGGAGATGGGGTATAAATGAACAATCCCCTAGATTAACATCTGAGCAGACATACATGTTTAGCATGATAAGGATCAGCATTACAGTAAAATGAGCACCACTTTGACTCATAATTATGATTATTTTTACTTCCTTTAAAAATATGTTAATTACTGTTCTTTCTTCAGACTAGAAACAGCAAAACATAAGGAAACCCTTTACATTGCTTTCAACACTGTGGCACCTAGGCAAAAATAAGAGTACAGTAAACCCTCTCTATAACGGCCAATAAATTATGTTAATTAGTTGGTATTTAGGGCAGGTAGTTGCTTAAAGCAAGGTGAAAGTAAAACAGAACGCTCCTATGGTTGATTTAAGCAGCCACCTGCCTTATACACAAAATACTTAATGTAATTTAGTAGCCGTTATAGTCAGGTTATACTGTAATACATAAAGATTTATAGAAAAAGACGCACAGTAAAATCTGTCATAAGACCTATGCCAACGGAACACAGAGGAAAACCTTTGCACTAATTTTGTACACAGTGACCCATGATTTTGTACACCGTGATGTATAGCCATCATCATGCTAGGCATCACAGCCTGAGCTAATTATCTTTTACTTCAACTACTTTAAAATATGTTAATTACTGTTCTTTTTTCAGACTAGAAAGAGCAGAACATAAGAAAAACCTTTGCATTACCTTCAACACGATTTATAGAAAAAAATGTCTAAAGACCTACGCGAACAGAACACAGAGGAAAACCTTTGCATCATTTTGTACACAGTGAAATGAAACCCTTACCATGCTCAGCATTTCCTGTTATTTACAAACAGCTAAAAACATGTCATGATCTAAAGCTGTTTTACACTTGGTCAATAGTTTCTCAATCACTTGAATATGCGGAGATGGGGTATAAATGAACAATCCCCTAGATTAACATCTGAGCAGACATACATGTTTAGCATGATAAGGATCAGCATTACAGTAAAATGAGCACCACTTTGACTCATAATTATGATTATTTTTACTTCCTTTAAAAATATGTTAATTACTGTTCTTTCTTCAGACTAGAAACAGCAAAACATAAGGAAAACCTTTGCATGGCATTTAACACTGTGGCACCTAGGCAAAAATAAGAGTACAGTAAACCCTCTCTATAACGGCCACTAAATCATGTTAATTAGTTGGTATTTAGGGCAGGTAGTTGCTTAAAGCAAGGTGAAAGTAAAACAGAACGCTCCTATGGTTGATTTAAGAAGCCACCTGCCTTATACACAAAATACTTAATGTAATTTAGTAGCCGTTATAGTCAGGTTATACTGTAATACATTAAGATTTATAGAAAAAGACGCACAGTAAAATCTGTCATAAGACCTATGCCAACGGAACACAGAGGAAAACCTTTGCACTAATTTTGTACACAGTGACCCATGATTTTGTACACCGTGATGTATAGCCATCATCATGCTAGGCATCACAGCCTGAGCTAATTATCTTTTACTTCAACTACTTTAAAATATGTTAATTACTGTTCTTTTTTTTTCAGACTAGAAAGAGCAGAACATAAGAAAAACCTTTGCATTACCTTCAACCTGTTTTATAGAAAACAATGTACAGTAAAACCTGTCTTGAGACCTACGTGAAGAGAACATGGAGGAAACCTTTGCATCATTTTTACACAGTGAAATGAAACCCTTACCATGCTTCAAACTACCTGTCATTTACGAACAGCTTAGATACAGACAAGATGAAATATAATTTGGCAGCATCGAAGCTGTTTGACACTTGGTCAGTAGTTTCTCAAAAGCTTGAACAACATTCCTCGAGATCAAAGTCTGAGTAGACATCAATGTTTCAGCACGATAAGGGTCAACACTAAAATACAATGAGCATCACACTTTTACTCATAATCATAATTATCTTTCCTTTAACACTATTAATTACTATTCATTTTCAGACCAGAATGGGCAGAACATAAGGAGCACTTTTGCATTACTTTCACCACTGTGAATCTGGAACAATAATAGAGTAATATATTTTGATTTATTAAAACAGATTATTATAAAACATGGCTTAAGCAACAGAGAAACGAAGTTGGGACTTTTACTGGGAGTGGTACCCATAAGAACAAAGTTGGAAGGACAATTGCTGTCACAAACAAATGGTAGCATGAAAATGAAATGGGAATTAGAAATGCTACACAAGATGAATATAAACAACAGGAAGGCTGGAATAATGGAGATTACAACTTGAATAATGGCAGGGCAAATCCTTACATACATAAACCTTTAAACAAGGAAGAGTGAAAATGAGTTTAGAAGCCGATATATTCAGTCAAAGAAGCAAGAGAGGTAGTAGCCCTTGCTGGATGTTGATGAGATCAACATCTTAACCCTTTCCCTCATATTACCTTTTCAAGCATTTGCAAACAGAGTAGACCTAGATCAAATGGCTTCTATAGGTCTGCTTTGTTTGATTTTGACATGATACAGATCAGATTCTACAGTTTTTGTCAAAGCAGAAAAATCCCTTTAAAATTTTATATTATAACAGGAGCTGTCATGTCACATGACAAATGCCCCCAAATTGTGTACCCTGTGACTTTGACCTTTGACCCATGGACCAGGGAGTTGAATGCCACACATTGTCTTTGTGTGGTGAAAAGTGGTGCCAGGTTATTTTGAAATCAATTCACAGATAAAAAAGTTATAGAAGGGACACGAAATTTGGGAGAGACCGATGGAAGGACAGACGGAAGGACCGACAAAGCAGATACTATATGCCCGCCGTTGGGGGCATAAAAATAGAGACGACAAGCAAATTCATAGAATTAATATCCCCTGCCAAAGGTATCACCTTGTAAATGGTGGTTGTCAGTCGAAGACCATAACCACACAGCCACGGAGGCCCACGTGTGGGGAGGGAATCTTTAGATAATCAATTTAAAAAAGAGGGCCATAATAGCCCTGGATTTCTCAACCAAGTTTTACCTGCCTTTGATGCAATTACCAAAACATTAGATATTATGACCAACTTTATGAATATTGGGCCAAATAACTGCTTTCTTCGACAATCTTTACTAATAGTGTACGTTGATACTGAATGAGCCATGGTGATATTTCAAAAATTCATGTCGAGTTTCATTGATTTCTGTCAATCAGCTACAGAGATATGGCATTGGACCGGAAAAAATGTGATTTTTGCGTACCAAAGGGCAATGACTCCTAAATGCTGTAAGTGGTCTGAAAAAGTAATACATGGGAACAATGCCGCAGTGATAACAAATCTTCATGTCTAGTTTCATTGAATTCTGTTGATCCATTACAGAGATAATGGCATCAGGCGAAAACTGGACGGAAGTACAGCCGGAGGGAGGGATAAACCCAAAACAATATCCCTCTACCTTTGAGAGATCCAAGACAGAAAGACATTAATGATGCATTAACAGAACAAATCAGTTATTTCAGAAACAAGAGATGTCACAGTCACGTGACAAATGCCCCCAAAAATTGTACCCTGTGACCTTGACCTTTGACCCATGGACCAGGGAGTTGACACATCGTCTTTGTGTGGTGAACATTTGTGCCAGGTTCCTTTGAAATCCATTCACAGATAAACAAGTAATTTTACCCTGTGACCTTGACCTTTGACATATGGACCAAGGAGCTGGACGCGACACATCGTCTTTGTCTGGTGAACATCTGTGCGAAATTATATTGAAATCCATTGATAGATAAAGATGTTACAGACCGGACACGAAATTTGTGACAAAGTAATTGTATTCAGTGACCTTGACCTTTGACCCATGGACCAGGGAGTTGAAAGCGAAACATCGTTTTTGTCTGGTGAACATTTGTGCCGAATCATTCTGAAATCCATTGATATATAAAGAAGTTACAGACCGGACACAAATATGTTACAAAGTAATTGTACCCTGTGACCTTGACCTTTGACCCATGGACCTGGGAGTTGAACGCGACACATCGTCTTTGTGTAGTGAACATTTGTGGCAAGTTATATTGAAATCCATTGATAGATAAAGAAGTTACAGACCGGACACGAAATTTGTGACAAAGTAATTGTACCCTGTGACCTTTGACCCATGGACTAGGGAGTTGAACGCGACACATCGTCTTTGTGTGGTGAACATTTGTGGCAAGTTATATTGAAATCCATTGATAGATGAAGAAGTTACAGACCGGACACGAAATTTGTGACAAAGTAATTGTACCCCATGACCTTGACCTTTGACCCATGGACCAGGGAGTTGAACGCGACACATCGTCTCTGTCTGGTGAACATTTGTGGCAAGTTATATTGAAATCCATTGATAGATGAAGAAGTTACAGACCGGACACGAATTTGGGACGGACAGAAGGACAGACGGACGGACAATGTGATTACTATATGCCCGCCTTTGGGGGCATAAAAAGATGAAAACTGCTTAATCTTCATGATGGCCTTGATTTTTAGATTTAGCTGTTGATAAAAATGTTATTATTAACACGATGATTTAGATTTTGTGTCTACCCTGAGAGTACATGTATAGAATTGGTTGGAATACAAACTTTAGTTCAATTTATCAATATTTGTGAAGGTGATATTGGAATGGTTTTATCCCAAAATTTGTGACGTTAAAGAATGGAGTTCAAGAGTATGATAAAATCATCGTAGAACATGTCACAACTTGGAGCAGAAAGAACAACAAGGGAGATCCAAGACAGAAAGATATTTATGATGCAGTAACAGAACAAATCAGTTATGCCAGAAAAAAACAAGAACCGTGTGCAGCGCTATCGCTCGTTTGACTTGGTGCTTGTCCAGCTGAATTAAACAAAAATAAAAAATAATAAAGGACCACTGAATTAAAAAAAGAATGCCTTAGTTTTTATTTTTAGCTGTTGGAACAGAAAGAACAACAAGGGAGACCCAAGACAGAAAGACATCAATGATGCAGTAACAGAACAAATCAATTATGCCAGAAAAAAAGATGAAAAATGTTTTATCTTCATCAGGGCCTTAATTCTTAGATTTAGCTGTTGATTAAATTTGTTATCATTACCTTTTTTAGCATTACGATTTTGATTTCGTGTCTACCCCGAAAGTACATGTATATACTTTGGGAGAGGGGTTGGAATACAAACAAGTTCAAACTTAATATCTGTTTTAATTAGTCTGATTAAGGGACAGAGTTTGTGTCAGAGAAACTGAGAGGTCAGTTGCTAGAAAAAACCCAGACAATTAAGACTGCAGTGAAAGGTTGTGATTGTAATAGAAGGATATAAGGAAGACAGAAAGATAGAAAAGGAAGAGTATGAGAATGTGTATCATGTACAAGTTACGGACTAATGGGATTCCATTACTGAGCGCTAGGACCATTGGTGAGAACTTTGAGAGTCATAAACGGGTCTAGGGTAGATCAGACATGCAGAAGGACTAGTTAGGTGACGAGTCTATCCTCATCGAAGGAAAGACGACCATGTGTTAGGTTTCATCAAAGGAAGGAATATCATTCATGAATGTTTGGTGACTGGCAGTTGATCAGGATTTAGAGAGTGAACAAATAGTGACAGTGATTTGAGTTTTATGACCCAAGTGCTCTAGGAGCAAACTGTTAATTTATTATCAACATCTTCAGTCAAAGAAACAGGGAGACAGCAGCAGCAGTAAAACACTTTAATTTAGATTGGATAGAAAATATACCATATTATATTTAGTTGATGTTTTAGTTAGAGCATGTAAAGCAAAAGCTTGTAAACTTCACTGCAGTATTTGTGGTTTACATAACTCCCACATTTTTAAGTCTTCTGCTCCGGCATCATCATGACAAACACCGACAACGACGCCTACGACCCAGTGATCACAATAGCTTGACTTTTCTTCAAAACAGACAAGCTAAAAATGTGTGAAAAACAGTCAAAAACAGTCAACGGTGGTCATAATTTGAACAATCTTTGTACAGGACCATAAGATCATGCTACATACCAAATATCAAAACTGTAGGCTTTGTGGTTTCAGAGAAGAAGTAAATTGCTGACGCCCGCATAACGCCCATACGCACGACGACGGACACAGGATCATCCCAAAAGCTCACCCTGGCACTTCGTGCCAGGTGAGCTTAAAATCTAGCCTAGTTGTGTACATCAAGAATCTAGTATTGTAGATTTTAATGTAAAATTTATTTTATAGATTTATTCTCCCAAAGCCTTTTTTCTGCCTAAAACCATAGGTGGATTAGTTTCCATCTTAATTTAGGCAGGTTGTCCTAGGTCAGGTCTTGGATAAGCTGAGTCTGTTTATTAGTAAAATGAGCTTGGACGGAATCCTTCAACCTGAGCAGAATCCGTCTAAATTCATTTAAAAATTTACAAGCATATTTTACCTTAGTTCCACCTAAGAATCTTAGTTAAGATACAATACTAATATAGGAAACCCTAACATTAAAACATCTCAAATATCACATTTACAATATGTAAAATATCACATAACATCATTTTTCTTGGTTTTGAGCAATTAGCATGGCATATAGTTATGGTGTAATTCTTTTCAAGTACAGTTGTGTATTTTAGAAATGTTTAAAGGATGATCAAATTCATTGTGTTCTAACCATTTCCCTCATAAATATCTATACAAAAAATAATGACATCATGAGCATTAATTACATGAATGTTTATAATGGCATATGAATTGCAATTTAGAGCAATAGCAGATACTATAGAATATAGTCTATATCATTCCAGACAAGCAAACAGATCAGAGCCTGATCAAACTGCTCCAAAAGGAGCTATCTGATCTGGGTCTATTCCTATTACAAAGGTGTTAAAATCACATCTATGGAGCAAAAAGTTAATATACAGTATTAAAACAATTATTTGAGAAATTGTTTTTGTGTCTTTAACAAATGTCTAAAGTGTCCTATCTTACATATTACTTTGTATTTATAACACAGACTATGCCAGGGACTGTAACACACGTGTTACCGAATGTAAACCATTACTAAACACCACATGCACATGTTCACATAATAATCAACATCAACATACAGTAGAACTTGTCTAAGTGGCTATCAAAACAAGGCCTAACAAGAGGTTTGTTTATGTCACAAAAACAGATGTCTCTCCCATTCATTCTCTTTCCAATACACAAGTGCAAACTCCAAAGTTATTAGAGGCAGACAATTCAAACCCAACAACTAAACAACACCTCATGCTGGTCAACATTCCTGTGAAGTTTGGTGAATCTAGCCCTAGCGGTTTCAGAGATATGCGCAATAAATTCATGTCATCAGGGGTAATAACTACAAAGTTGTCAGGGGGAGACAATTAAAAAACCCAGGTGCACAACAACTCATGCTGGTGAACATTCCTGTGAAGTTTAGTGACTCTAGCTCTACTGGTTTCAGAGATGCGTGCAACACAAAATTTCTCTAATTTTAAGTTATCATATTAGGGGCAATAACTCAACAACCTGTGAAGTTTGGTGACTATAGCCCATCTGGTTTGAGAGAGACAAGTTTGTGACAGACAGACTGACGCCCTGACAGACAGAGAGACAACTCTGGCAAAAACAATATGTCTCCCCATAAATGGGAGAGACATAATTCCAGAACTGTTAGGCATGTGATAGCTTAATGCATGTCAGAAGTAATGCAGGAAGCTCCTATAGAAGCTTTCTGAATTACTTTTGCCCTGCATGAAGCATCCACCTGCTGTTTAAGACCCCCATGTTCAATAAATGAATGGTCGCTAAGGCAGGTTCTACTGTATTACAAAGTTCCATGACTCTAGTTCAATACTTAACCTTTTACCTGTTCAATATTCATGTAAGAAATAATGACATCATGAATATTTGTAAGATATATGATGGTGTATGAACACAGGCTATTTCGAATCAGGCAGAAACTGTAGAATCAGAGCTGTATTGTACCATGAAAAAACAGAGGGGACCCTGATCAGGTGGCTGCTATAGGAGTTGTCTGATCTGGCATTTTTTCTTGCATATTGTTTAAGTCCTGTTAACCCTCTACCTGATCTATATTCATCTAAGAAATAAATATTTATTACCTGCAATTTGAAAATGGTGTATGACCTTGGTTGAAACTGTATAATCAAATCTATTGAATACCATAAGCAAATGGAGAAGAATCTGATTGTAGGATCCTAAAGGAGCCATATCATCTGAGTCTTCTCTGTCTGCAAAGGCATCAAAAGGTGTCCCCATCACGTAAGGTTTTGACCATGTTGTATTACTCCAGATTAACTAGCAAGACAAGTTTTAAATTATGACACATTCCCTCATATTGTTGCCTTTTGACACCTCTGTAAAAGTCACTTTTGAAACCAATGTAATAAATAGAGCATTTGCTCCTAGGGAGCAAATGCTTAATTTATCACAATGGTTTCAACACTGCACAATTCAAAGACTATCGGATTAGGGTTTGTTCTGTTTGTTTATGGAATAATATAGACTTGGATCTAGTTTCTGGCATTACCGAATTTCCCGTGCTTGTTTGCTATTAGGAATATTCAGCAAACTAATAATCACAATGTCATTATTTCTTACACGAATATTTTTGGAGTAAAGGGTAAAATGCCGGAAGTGAGTGCACTGGCATTTGCAAACAATAAAGACCCAGATCAGAGGGCACCTGCACTGTTTGTCATTCAAAATCCTCTCACAACCTCAAGTTGTTTACACTGGTGAGCCATTCCACTTTGATTATTCAGCATTCAAAGGTTTAAATAAGTATATAAAATACAAAGAAATTAACAGCAAACCTCATCATAGATTTTGAAAAGTAAAACATCAATGGTATTAGAAGTACTTTATACCTTCGTAATGGAATGAGAAACCTGGGAATTTGTATACATGTTTGCACAATATATATCCACAACAGTGTTCTGGCAGCCCACCATAAAAACTCAATGAAATCATCTTTGTCTGCAGTGTATGAAAAACTTATGATATATGCATTGAACACGTACAGAATGTTGTGACATATGTACAACAAGAACAAGAAAAAGAACCTTGGCAAAAAACGAGATGTCATACAGACAAGGATCATTCTGTTGTACAATGCTATCCAGCGGTTTCGAGTTTGTGGAGGTCGTGGATATGCCTGAGGGTTTAAGCACTTTGGCAGGGGCGCAGATTTTTGTAAGCCAAGTTTTCTTGTCCTCTTAGCTCTTTCTATTACAACATGTGGATACCTTGTTTCTATTTCACACTCTATATCTGAAATTAGAAATACGAAAAAAAGTTAACCCGTTTACCAGATACAGATATCATACCTTTGGAAACAGAGTAGACCCAAACCAGATATTCCCTGTAGGAGCTGTTTGATCAGGTCTTCTCTGTTTGCTTATAGAACTAGAACTATCACTGTAGGTGATTAATATCCCCACAAACTGACTGTCACAAGAAAAAGCTTTGTACAATTCAAAAATGCATAACTCTGTAAGAAACAAGAGGGCCAGAATGGCCATGAAGCGCTCACCAGCCAATCAGAGGAGAAGATTTTCAAAGTTTTCACTATAGCCATATGTTTCTATAGAAAACTAGCCGGCCCTGGGGCGGGGCCAATTTTGACCCCAGGGGCATAATTTATATAACTTTTGTAGAGGACCTGAACATGATGTTATGTGCCAAATATGAAAGTTGAGAACCTTCCAGTTTCAGAGAAGTTTTCACTATATGTTTCTATTGAAAACTGACCACCCCCGGGGCGGGGACAATTTTGACCCCAGGGGCATAGTTTATAAAACTTTTGTAGAGGACCTGAACATGATGCTATGTGCCAAAGATGAAAGCTGAGAACCCTGTAGATTCAGAGGAGAAGATTTTCAAAGTTTTCACCATATGTTTATTGAAAATTGACCATCCTCGGGCGGAGCCAATTTTGACCCTAGGGGCATAATTTATATAACTGTTGTAAAGGACCTGGACATGATGCTATGTGCCAAATGTGAAAGCTGAGAACCTTCTAGTTTCAGAGGAGAAGATTTTCAAAGTTTGCACTATATGTTCCTATAGAAAACAATGTACCCCTGGGGCGGGGCCAATTTTGACCCCAGGGGCATAATTTATATAACTTCTGTAGAGGACCTGAACATGATGCTATGTGCCAACTATGAAAGATGAGAACCTTCCAGTTTCAGAGGAGAAGATTTTCAAAGTTTTCACTATACATTTCTATTGAAAACTGGCCACCCCTGGGGTGGGGCCAATTTTGACCCCAGGGGCATAATTTATATAACTTTTGTAGAGGACCTATAGGTGATGCTATGTGCCAACTATGAAAGCTGAGAACCCTGTAGATTCAGAGGAGAAGATTTTTAAAGGTTCAAATTGTAGATGACGCACGCCGACGGATGACGGACATCAGGCTATCACAAAAGCTCACCCTGAGCACTTTGTGCTCTGGTGAGCTAAAAAGATAAACTGTAAAACTATAATTGGATGCGCATCTCCTCTTCATGATAAAGTATCATATGTCAAGTTTCATACAATCCCAGTCAGTAGTCGCTGAGAAACCATGCGGAATAAAAGTCATCGGACATAGTGATCTGATTCAACCCAAAAACTATAGGCGTCTTCCTCTGATGATACTAATCATATGCCCTTAATATGATACCAATATGTGAAGTAGTGTTTGATTTATCGTGTCACATCAAAAGTGTTGATGAATATTCATGAAAATGTGACTTCAAAACATCTAGAGTTCCATTTGAATTTAATGAAACATGAGCATACTATGACACCCTAATAGCTCAAAGTATTCTGAAAGCCAAACTTAGGCAATACTGCAGACTCACATCAAACTGATCTCTCAAGGAACAGTCCGATCAGGGTCTACACTATTTGCTATTATGTAAGCCTAATACAAAATTATAAATGCAAATGGTGTTAAATTGACTGATTCAGCTATAGAACCAGAGGAGGGGGGGGGGAGATAGAGATTGTGTGTCGAAGTTCTTGGGGTATACCGTATAATCTCATTGACCAATTTAGTTGATGAATTTTCATGTGAGAAATAATGCCTGTATCAATATTGGCCCTTTATTCCATGAAAATTTATCTAAGAATTAATGACATCATGAATATTTAATTATTCTAATTTTTATAATGATACATGAACCCAGGAATTCTTGGACATGGCCAAAGCAGAAACTTTAGAATCATACCTATATTATTTCATAAGCAAACAGAGCAGACCCTGATCAGATGCCTCCTTACATGATTCATTGAGCCTAATGATATGGGTCTATTCTGTTTGCAATGGCATCAAAAGGGATCTTACCTACCATCAGAGCTAGCCCATATTCCTTCCTCTCCTATATACCTCCCTCTCCCATATACCTCCCTCCCTCTCTCTCTCTCTCTCTGTCTCTCCCCCCCCCCTCCCTCCCTCTCTCTCTCTATCTCTCTCTCTAAAATGTAGTTCTTTATAAGAAAGCTGAATCTGGAAATAACCACTTTAGCCTGTAAAGCTTAAGAATGCTACAAGATATGTATATAGTGGTTGATCAGGGTCTACATTGTTTTCTAAAGGTGAAAGGTACCTGCTTTCTAGGTACTGCTCAGTGACAATAACCCACTTGTGAGTGTGCTGATACAGCCCCTAAAATGAAATTTAGATTCATTAAAAATACATATTTGGTCAAGTTCAACACAACATTTTAATAATATAATGGATTAAATTCCTACTTGAATCAGGGGTACATTTCTCAATCACCTTCCTGCACAAAGGGCACAGGACTGGCTTTCTCATTGTAGTTTTTGCCAGGAGCCGTAGGCAGGGATCACAGTACACGTGACCACAGGGATGGCAAGCATGGGGGGCATGGTACAGCTCCATACAGATACAGCATATCCAGTCTTCAGGAATGTCTGTCTCCAATATCTCCTCAACAGGTGTCCCAAGTTTATCTTTAGCCTTAGGTTTATCCTGTTCTTCCTCTGAGCTGTCGGCAAGTGTATCCTGAGTGTCACAAACTAAACCTGATTCCCGTAGAATATCAAATGGGTTATGCATGTCGTTCAAATACCTGTCATATCTTCTTTGTCTTCGAAGGTCTCTTTTCCTGATTCTCTTGGACACTGTATGAAAATCACAGCCTTCAGCACTGACTAGCCTACTAGTTGTTTGCATATTTATGTTACCTGTATCGTGCACTGGATCACCACAGTTATGACCTTGAACTTGGGCTAAAACATTAAGTCCTGTCTCATTATCATCATTTTCGGTTTGTATATTTCTCTCATATGGAAGCTTTACTGTGTCAGCTGTATGTTTCTTCACATCTTCTGCAACATTTTTGCTACAATCAGTGGAATGTTGATCTGCAGAGCTGATAGTCCCTGAGTCTGTATGTGTATCAGTGTCTAATGGATGGGTTGGACCTACAATTCTATTTCTTATGTGGGATCCTTCATCAAATGAAACCATTGAAGATGCAAGCGATCTTCTTCCATCTTCAACATTACCCTGTAACTCTCGATTTACTTGTATGTCAACTCTGTATTTCAATAGGTGCAAGGGAGGTAACTCATGTTCCCTACAAACACATGACTTTACATTTAGAAAGTCAAATGATCCAAGCCTTCCATTGCACTTGAAGCAAAGCAGCTTTCCTTTTGCCCACTGCATCTGAAATATAAACAAATAAAATTATTCAAATGTTGTAACACACTGCCCACTGTATCAAAAAAGATAAGCAAATTGAATCATTCAACTTACTTAATGCAAATAGGCAGTTATTTTCAGATAACATGGTTTTAGTTATTTTAATAGATGGTCACCAAGGAACCATTCTTTAAATACCATTCTTATTCAAATTGGGCTGTTGATTTTAGAAGAGATTTTTAAGTTTTCAACAAGAGTGTTCGAAGGAACACATGTCACCTGCTGGGAGAAGTGTTACAAAAAAAAACAAGAGCACCGCTGTGCAGCAAAATACGCCCGTCGGCAAAGTCAGTGATAAGCCAATTTAATAGGAAATTGAATCTGTTACAATGTGAAACTATCATTGGCAACTGCCTAGTAGAGCTATATATATAATATAGACCTGTTGTAACCAAATTAAATACTTAGCTTCATCACCATACAGGGAAGACAGCTATTGATTTTGTGACAAGTCCAATGACTTTTCCTGCAGTAACCCCCCTTTTCATACATAGATTTTTAAAAGAAAATAGAAAATACACTGAACGTTTCCAGGTGTATCGAACTTGACCAAGTCATTTTGACTATATACATGCTGACTAAGTTTGATGAGGATTGGATTTTATTTGTTTGAGTTAGAGAGCGGACAAAAAACGAATTTTGTTTAAAATTTGTTAAAAAGTTAATAAAAAAGGGGAGATAATTCAGAAGTGTGCAGGGCGATGATGCTGATTATCGAACTTAGCCGAGTCATTTTGGCCATATACATGCTGACCAAGTTTGAAAAGGATCCGATTCAATTTGTTCGAGTTAGAGAGCGGACAAGAGAATTTTGTTAAAAATTTATTAAAAAAGGGGAGATAATTCAGAAGTGTGCAGGGCGATGTTGCTGATTATCGAACTTAGCCGAGTCATTTTGGCCATATACATGCTGACCAAGTTTGAAAAGGATCCGATTCAATTTGTTCGAGTTAGAGAGCGGACAAACAAAAGTTCACGGACGGACGGACGGACGGACAGACAGACAGACAGACAGACGGACGGACGGACGGACAACGCCACGACATAATACGTCCCGTCTGAAGACGGGCGTATAATGAAAGTGTCAGACAGAAAGACAGACGGACAGACAGACGACGGAAAAGTGATCCCAAAGTGACACATTGTCTCTCGGCAGATGACACAAAAAAGATATTCCGCTGAACTTCAATATTGCTTCAATATAACTTCAAGGGACCATACAAAATGACTTCCTGATTTCTAATCAGAAAAAGATCTCAATTTACTAGTTCTGTAAGAGCTTTCAGCTTTATTTTATACCTGAATGAAGCTGTCGAAAGGAGTTTTAGATATGCTTAGTGATACACTTTAACCCATTCCCTAAATAGGCAATTTTAAGATCCAACCACTTTGAATAAATCTATCGAAAAGGAGCATTAACTAGAGAAAAGGAAAATTTTAAAATTTTGTAGTTTGAAACCATTGTGGTAAATAGAGCATTTGCTCCAATTGGAGCAAATGCTCCATTTATCACAAAGGTTTCAAGAAGTGACTATTACAGAGGCGTAGAAAGGCATATTTATGGAGGAAAGGGTTAATACAATTCTGTATTGTAAATTTTGGAAGGACTGAACTACATGTACATTACTTCGAGTTATCTGGAAGTTTGAGTTATCCGAGTTCCAGATAACACAGTTCAACTGTACAAGGAAATTTAGCCCCACTCCTGGCGACCATGTTTTTTTGCATATCAATTTGGTTTATGCAATTTTAGTAGAGAGTCACTAGCAGACTACTCCTACCAAATACATAAAAATTCCACATAAAAATTCCACTGCCGGTTTTTGAGAAGACGATTTCCCTATAGTCGTATAGGAAAATTTAGCCCCATCTCAGACCGCCACGGTTTTTCAGATGTCAGCACAGTTTAGCAATTTTTATCAAGGGTCATCAGGCAACTATTCCTGTTACCATTCAAATTGGACTACCAGTGAATGAGAAGATTTTAAAAGGTTTTCTATATACATATAGTTATACATGTATAATGAAATCTAGCCCCGCCCCTGGTGGCAAGGTTTTTTGAGATATCAACATTATTTTAGCAATGTTAAGAACGGGTCATCAGGTGACTATTTTTACCAAATTCCATTGAATTGGACCATCTGTTTTGGAGAATACGTTTGAAGTAGGGATGGCAATCATTATTCAAATAACAAACAAATATCCGAATGTCATTTTACTATTCAAATAGTAAAAACAAGAGTCACGTGCGTCGGCTATGCTCGTCTTATTTTGTGCTTGTCCAGCTAAATTAAAACTTTTTGGAAAAAATAAAGGGCCATAACTATCAAGAGTTATGGTTCTTATAATAGGGGCCCTCTCCTCAATGAGATCTACCCACCTATGAAGTTTCATGTTGATACCGCTTATACTGTTCGAGAAATGAGCTACATTAAAGTTTTTGCACACTGACAAAAACAATGATGACAACGCCTACAACCCAATGATCATAATAGCTCGAAATTTCTTCCAAACAGACGAGCTAAAAATACATAAATGAATAGAAATTGTAGTGCTTAAATTTCTTTAGTCCTTAAATATCTCTGCTTGATAAGCCAACTAGGATTATCATGTTAAATGCGCCATGACACATACGAAGTTAGGTGATAGAGGCGTATAAAATTTGCACATTCAAATAAGTGCTAGCATGAGTGATGCTCTTTAACCCTTTCCCTGTTCTGTATTTTAATAGTCCAAATTTCAATACCTACTGAATATTCATGGACAAAATAGTTATAAAGAAATATTGAAGTTGGAACATTGTAGACATTTTAGAAAGCAAAGAAACAGTTCTATCAAAATCTATTAGCAAAGAGAGCAGACCCTGATCAGACGGCTCCTCTAGGAGCCGTCTGATCTGGGTCTACTCTGCTTGCAAATGCTTGAAAACACGTTTGTATGAGGGAAAGGGTTAAATGGCCCTGTTTATTTGATGTTTAGGACCATAATAGACGGATTGGTTGCATGCAAACATGAGTTAACAGTCTCTACTACTTACTGATTCATTGTGATTTCCCCCAGTTATGCATGAAAAAATATTGGCCCAACTGGCTAACTAAAACCTCAACTGGCCAGAATACTTTCCCCGCCCACTTTCTTCACAACACGTCCATTGATCAGGTACATGTGTTTCGAACAGCCTGCATAAATGTTCTTATGGCTTGAATTGTTCCTGTCAGTTCTATGAGATTTCAAACCACATGATATTTAATTTAAAATACTGAAATGATTGTTTGCATTTACTCATATACTTGAGTGCCAATGTAGAAAAACAAGTCTGCGTTTTAGCCAGAACAGAAGTCATGTACATTTAAACATTTGTATACTTTCAATTCTCTGCAAACTGACACCACCTTTGATAATAATATTTCTCTGATGATATACCTAATACCAGATTGTGTGAGAAAAAAGTTACATGACAAGCAACTCACTTGACTAGGTCCGTAAGCCACTCAAATTATTATTACACCGACTTGTAATGACTTTGTGAAATTATGGGTGGATGGAGTACTAAGGTGATGTCTGATCATGAATGTTCATTTATAAGAAATGGTTAATCAAACGAATGTATTCCGATATCCAAATAATTTGGGTTCGAACATTCAGATGGTGATTTTGGTATTTGTTGCCATCCCTAGTGTAAAGGTTTTCTATAAAGTCATGTAAGGAAATTTAGCCCCGCCGCTTGTGGCTTTTTTTTTTTCAGATATCAAAATGATTTTAGAAATTTTGATAGAGGTCACAAGAAAACTATTCCTTTCAAACATTCAGTTCTGATGACTGGTTGGAAAAGACTTTTTTTTGCCATGGCAACCAAATTTCTACATGGATTCTCATAGCAATTTTGATATACCATGATACAAAGATCACTTATGTAAAGTTTGGTTACATTCTGTCTTGTGGTTTCAGAGTAGTTGTTGTTTAAAGCAATTGTTGACAGATGGACAGACAGACGGATGGATGCCATGCGATCACAAAAGCTCACCTGAACATACTCAGGTGAGCTAAAAAAGAGAAACAAATCAAGTGTTAGTCATTCAATTATCATAATGCAAGTAGGCAGCAAACTGCACTTTGTTTTCTTTGACCATTTCAAATATTGAAAATCCACTCCATTAACCCTTTCCCTGTTCTATATTTATTACAAATTTCAAAACCTACTCAAATATTCATGGGCAAAATATTTATAATGAAATATGGAAGGTGGAACATTATAGCCATTTTAGAAAGTACAGACACATCTATCAAATTCCATTAGCAAACGGAGCAGACCCTGATCAGAGGCTCCTATAGGAGCTGTCTGATCTGGGTCTACTCTGTTTGCAAATGCATGAAAACACTTTTATATGAATGAAAGGGTTAATCTTTTGGATGCTAAATTTTCCAAGTGTCTAAAGCAGACCACAAATTTTGCAGATAACAATATGTGACAGTGAAATAGTAATCCATCGGGCTTCAATACTTACACGCTCAATCTCAGCTACAATCCATTCAGGGCAAAGATCCATGTTTAAGAAGATCATGCTGGACTGGTTAGTGTACTGGATGTCACAGCCTTAAAAACATGTAGATATAGCAAGATATGAAGGATGGTTTGTATGTCAAATACTACAGTAAACCTGGTACAGTAAAACCCCTCTAAACTGGAATTCTAGCAGAGAAGAATTTAGATATTTTAAGCAGGTGGCTGCTTAATGCAGGGTGAAAATCATGCAGAAAGCTCCTAGGAGCTTTCTACATGACTTTCATCTTGCATTAAGCTGCCACCTGTCTAAAAGACAGATATATATATATGATAAATTTAAGATACTGTTTAGAGGGGGTTCTACATTATATGCTAGGACTAAGTATATACAGTATGACCTCTCTACAATAACCACTCAAATAGGTCTAATTGTGGATTATAGAAAACTGGCCACCCCTGGGGCGGGGCCAATTTTGACCCCAGGGACATAGTTTATATATAACTTTTGTAGAGGACCTACAGATGATGCTATGTGCCAAATATGAAAGCTGAGAACCCTGTAAATTCAGAGGAGAAGATTTTCAAAGTTTTCACAATATGCTTCTATTGAAAACTAGCCATCCCTGGGGCAGGACCAATTTTGACCCCAGCGGTATAATTTATAAAAAAAATTGTAGAGGATCTGAACATGATGCTATGTGCAAAATGTGAAAGTTGAAAACCTTCCAGTTTCAGGAGAAGATTTTCAAAGTTTTCACTATATGTTTCTATAGAAAAAAAGACACCCCTGAGGGTGGGGCCAATTTGACCCTAGGGACATAATTTATATAATATTTTGTAGAGGACTTACAGATGATACTATGTGCCAAAGATGAAAGCTGAGAACCCTGTAAATTCATCAGAGAAGATTTTCAAAGGTTCAAATTGTTGACGACAGACGATGGACGACACGACGATGGACATCAGGCGATCACAAAAGCTCACTCTGAGCACCTGCTCTGGTGGGCTAAAAAGGGTTTAGTGAAGAAATGATGAGTTTAGTATTTGAAAATGCAATTTTATGAAAGCTTTATTTAGCATTTCTCAGACACTTAGATTAGTATTCTACACACCTTGTATCTCATTGACAACTGCTGCTGTGACCTCTAGATGTTGCCTGCATTTTCTGCATCTATAGCTGACAGTACCTGCAGCATTACCAAGCTGTAGGCCATCCATGCTTTAACCACTTCTTTGGTCTACCCAGTTAAATAAGATATTCTGAAGAAAAAAATAATCATGCCAAAAAAAATAAATATGAATTCATCAAAGTTAATGATGATATTTACCTAAATGAATATTTAACCCTTTACTACATCAATATTCATACGAGAAATAATGACATAAATAATAATTAACCCTTTCCTCCATAAATATGCCTTTCTACACCTCTGTAATAGTCACTTCTTGAAGCCATTGTGATAAATAGAGCATTTGCTCTGTTTATCACAGTGGTTTCTATACTACATAGTTATAACATTTTCCTTTTCTCTAGTAAATGCTCCTTTTCGGTAGATTCATTCAAAGAGGTTGGATCTAAAAATAGTTATTTTTTATGATGGTAAATGAACACATGACATTTTAGCCATGGTGGAAACTGTTGAATCTTTACACATTTTAAGAAAACAGAGTAAACACTGGTCCAATGGTTTCCTACAGGGGCTGTCTGATCTGGGTCTACTCTGTTTGCAAATTTAAGGCATATTGTCAGAAACTGAAGAATCAGATCTATATAATTTCATAGGTAAACAGAGCAGACCCTGATCAGACAGCTACTATAGGAGCCATCTGATCTGGGCCGACTCTATTTGCAAAGGCTTTATGAAGAAAAGGGTTTTAACGCTTTACTCCATAAATATGTGTTAGAAATTATGACATCACGAATATTAATTTGATTGGTTTTTATAATGGCATATGAACACAAGAGTGTTCGGAGGAACACATGTGTCACCTGCTCGCAACGGACACAAAAAGTGTTAATATGCTGGAGTGAGAAAATCAGAAAAAGGAGAATAACTCGAAAAGTATTGCATGCAGAGTGATGGACCTTAGTTACATCAATGGTCCTCAATGAGAGGAAGACACATGTGAAATTTGAAAGGTCCAGAGAACAGCTTCGGACAATGCAGGCTTCTGGAGAACCAATATCTGGTGCGTCAGGATCAGTAGACCACATCCGACAAATGGTGGCAGACGACACAAGACCATGTATAAGACGGATAAACGAAAAGGACAGAAACAGTTTAGTAGAAAGTGTCACAACTGTGGAAACGCTCACTGGAACACTGACAAGTGTCCCGCAAAGGGAAAACAGTGCCGAATCTGTAACAAATGGAACCATTTTGCAGCTGTGTGCAAATCAAACAAAGTGAATGAGTTACAAGTGAGACAGGATAATTCTTCGAGTGAGGATGAGAGCAGTTACTTTGTGGATACCATAAAGAGCACAGGTAATCTGGCTTCACAGGCACATATTACTCTCTTATTAGGTTCCACAAACAAACCAGTCAATTTTAAGCTTGCCACTGGTTCCATGGTCAACGTACTGCCACGCAGTATTTACAAGCAGCTTAAGGCTCATGGTCCCTTAGCTGTACCCCCGCATAAATTGACCTCATACACCGGTAATTCACTCAACGTGCTTGGCACAATAGACTTGCCATGTAGATACAAAGATAAGAGAATTGTTACAAAGTTCTATGTAGTAGACACAACTTCTCAACCCCTTCTCAGCTTGAACACATCAGTTGAGCTCGAGCTTATCAAGCTCACATTTGCCATTGACAAAACTGATCTGAAACATGACATTAAGACAGAATATGCGGACTTATTTGTAGGTATTGGTCTTCTTCCGGGTGAGTGCAGGCTGCAGCAAGCCCAGACATAATCCCTGCGGTCAACCCTCCAAGACGAGTTCCCCATGCACTTAATCAAAAGCTCAAGGAAGAGCTAGATAACATGAAAAGGCAATCTATCATTGTCATGGTTAAAGAACCTACAGAGTGGGTCAACCCTCTTGTTTGCGTAGAAAATCCAAAAACAAGGCAAATTACGCATTTGCATTGATCCAAAGCATTTGAATGACGCACTTTTACGACCTCACTATCCAATGATAATGCTTGAGGAAGTAGCCTCTGATCTTCCTGGTGCGCGTTACTTCTCTGTCCTTGATGCATAAGCGGGTTACTGGAGCATCAAATTGACAGAAGATTCATCCTATCTCTGCACGGTTGGTACTCCGTATGGACGATACCGTTTTATATAGCCTTTCCTTTTGGCATAAAATCTAGTCAAGACGAATTCCAAAGAAAAATGTACGAATGCTTTGATGCATTGTAGACGACATTTTGGTTCATGGCAAAACCAAACAAGAACATGACGCCAACTTACGCAATGTACTTGGACGTTGTAGAGAAAAGGGCATTAAGTTAAACCCTGACAAATCCAAGATTGGATTGACAGAAGTCCCATACTTTGGTCATGTACTAAGTTCAAAGGGACTCAAACCTGACCCAAACAAGGTATCTGCCATTTTGCAAATGAAAGCTCCCCAGTCAAAAGGTGAACTGGAAACGCTTCAAGGAATGGTCACATATCTCAGCAAATTCTCACCAAATCTGGCTGAGATTACAAGTCCATTACGAGCTCTTCTCAAACAAGACGCTCAGTTTTATTGGGACAAACAGCAAGACCAAGCATTTGCAAACGTCAAGGCGGCACTCACAGAGAGTCCAGTTTTAGCATTTTATGACGCAGACAAGCCTGTGACTCTACAAGTTGACAGTTCCAAATAGGTTAGGTGCATGTTTATTGCAGGAAGGTAAACCTGTAATATATGCATCCAAATCTCTGACTCTGAAAGAAATAGGGTATGCTCAAATTGAAAAAGAAATGCTAGCAATCCTATTCGGATGCAAACGCTTCCATCACTATGTTTATGGATACATGCAGTTGTGAAATCAGACCACAAACCACTGGAAATTATGATGAAAAAGCCGCTTTCATCAGCCCCAGCTAGACTGCAGCGTATGCTTTTGCAACTGCAGGCATATGACATAACAATAACACATGTCCCAGGGAAATGCATTCCTTTAGCCGACACGCTGTCTAGAAATTTCATTGACGACACATACCCAGACCTCATGGACGGTCTAGACTTTCAGATACACTCAGTTGACTCAACGCCAAACATGAGTGATCAAAGGTTAAAGGAAGTTAGGGATGCGACGGACAGTGACAACCAATTTTGCGTTCTAAGACGCAGTATCCTAGACGGATGGCCTAACAGTATACAAGAGTGTCCCTCAGCCATTATACAATATTGGAACCATAGGGACGAACTCACTGTGACTGACAGAATTATAATGAAAGGCGAAAGAATCGTCATTCCACCTATGAGCTTGAGAAAAACTATGCTTGATAAGGTCCACGCAGGTCACATGGGTATTGCAAAGTGCACAAGTCGTACACATGACGTTATGCTTTGGCCAGGTATGACAAGTGACATCTCAGGCCTGATACAGCAGTGCAACATTTGTCTTACATTGAGAAATTCCAACACAAAAGAGCCTTTGAAACATCACACGATTCCAGATCAGCCTTGGCAGGTTGTTGCCACCGACATATTCACATTGGACAATACTGACTACCTAATTACAGTAGACTACTTTTCACGATTTTTCGAAGTAGACAAATTGACAGACACAAAAAGTATCTCTGTGATACGCAAACTCAAAACTCATTTTGCAAGGTACGACATTTGCCAGAAACTTGTCAGTGACAATGGACCTAGTTTACATCTGATCAATACGCCAAATTTGTAAAAGAATGGGGATTTGATCACGTTACCTCCAGCCCATTGTACCCTCCGTCAAATGGACTCGCTGAAAAGACCGTACAGACAGCCAAATGCATTTTGCGCAAGGCAAAGAGTGACAATCGAGATCCATACACAGCAATATTAGAGTACCGAAATAGCCCACTGCAAGCTCTTCTTCTTCTTCGCTATGCCGTGCAGGGCCGCAATCTGCTGGCATACTCGCACCAAGTTTGTGTGATATGTACAAATGTGTGACGGAGGGTCCGTGGTTAAAAAGAAACAGATTAAGAGCAGGATAAAATCATGTGGAAAGCTACTGGAAGGCTGCCGAGATCCCCACCTTAAAGGCCTCTAGGCTGGGGGCCGTTACTAGGCTCTCTGGCAGTTTGTTCCACAGGGTTGCAGCAGTTGGGAAGAAGGACGCCTTCATAGTCTGGGTCCGGCAGAACTGGGGGATGAACCGAATGCTGTGGCCTCTTGTTGATGCTCCTTGTGGGTGGAGGGTTGTAGGCACACTGATGGAGACGTTTCCATATAAGATTCTGTACATCATCGTTGCCTTGGCTTCCCGTCTTCGCTGATGGAGGCTATCCCAGCCAAGTGAGTCGAGCATGGCTCCAACGCTGCTTGTTCTGTAATAGTTCCCAGAGACGTATCTGGCAGCACGACGTTGGACCATCTCGACTCGGTCTGCTAGGGCCTTTGTGTGTGGGTCTCATACGGTGGAGGCGTATTCCAATTGTGGCCAAACAAGGGCCTTGTAGCTGGCTTCTTTGGTTGAGCGTGGGCAGGATCCTAGATTTCTGCCGAGGAAGGCGCGGTGTTGTTTGCCTTTTGTGTAGTCATGTCTATGTGGGCGTTCCAGGACATGGTCGGAGTGAGGACTACTCCTAGCTCTACTGCCAAAACTAATAAGCCCACGATCACAAGATCAGGTCGTACAGTGATGCCAACTTCGCAATTTATGGTAATGAAATGTGTCCAAGAAGGATGGTGTGGAGTACCAATATTGAAGCTGAAGTGAACCACTTGGCCTGTGACGGAGGCCCCCTACCAGAAAGTTTGACTAGCACTACCTCAATCTAGACATTTAAACAAAGACAGCAAACTTAAATTTAAGCACCCCCACGCCTGGAAGTTAATACCCTGTGAGAGGCCTTTCCAGATATAGATACAGAGTTATTAAACAGTAGATTAGTCCATATTTTAGTACCAACCGACAGGTTCCGGTTCCGGTCAATGAATGGTCGCAAAAAATCTCGCTGATAGAAAAACTAAGAAAATCTGGCTGCATCCACTATCTGAAAGGAGTAAGACATACCGTATATAATGTGAGACAAACAGGACTTTAAAGCACATCTGCAAACTAGGGAGGAAATTCCTGGTTAATTTCAACATAGGAATCGACATATTTGAGTGTGAAATTTAGGTTGGCTGAAGGCGACAAAGGAAACGTAAAGACGCCATATTGGATTTTTCTGTGCCGGTCACATGGCATCGGGAAGAAAGTAAAACAATAAAGAACAAGCAGAAATAGGAAGGAATTATATTAACAAGCATTGAACGAATGTTAATATGGAATAATATATCGGGATTAAATTATTCAACTGCAAGAATAGTCTTGCGTTGATAGACTGCGAAACAGAAAACTGTAAGTAGAAACTTTGTTGGATAGTCTGCCACTTGGGTTATCGTAACACTGTGTCAACAATATAGATAATAAATAAATAATAGATACGATATCAGTATTTTGATAAACAGTGACTTGCAAGTAAATCGGCTAACTGCATGAATGGTCATGCGTTGCCAAAACTCATAGGGACAGGGGCATATCAGGAAATCTAGAAAGAAAAAAAAAGAAAAAAACCTACGGAGCTAGCAGGAAGTATAAAAAGACTAGGAACCGAACAAATTAAAGGAAAACAACATAGTAAAATAACGATAATAGCAAACAGCAAGAACTGTCTTGCGTTTGCAATTGGCTTAACGAAAGCGTATAAACGGCAATATATAATAATAAACTTACAGATTACTCGCAAATTACTCAGGAATATCTGTCTCTGAACACATGTCCGAAAAAAATCTAAGAAAAACAGTAGACTGTCTAGTCAAAAGAATCGAGGAAACGCCCCAGAAGAATAATTCGGATATCATCATAATTGCTGATAGCAAGGGGAAATATCTGCAAAGGACAACAACCCAAGTAAGAATACCAGAAGGAACTTTATGGTGGTGCAAAGGGGGAGCAGATATTCAAGACACCCTGAAAAGAATAACTCAAAGTATTGAACAACAGACAAAACCAGGACGAAAATACGAGGTTTATGTATGGTTAGGCACATGTGACCTGACAAAAAAACAGACAAACGGATCCATAGTATTGAGAGATCTTAATGATTCCATCATAGACCAGATAACAACACAGTATAGAGAACTTTCTCAATTTCTGATAAGAAAAGGCTGCCGTGTGATTTATCTAGAAGTCCCGTACTATTCAATACAAAAGTGGAATCAACATCGAGGTGCACCCCAGGCTGGTGATCCAGAAGCAGACGTGACATTGAAGGCACAGATAGAAAAACTCAACATTAGGACGCATGAAATAAACTTAGAAAATAACGTTATTGCCCCGAAGTTCATAAAAGATCTCCAGAAAAGTAGGACTTGCACAAAAGGGAAAACCACAAACTATTATACTAATTGGACGCTACTCACAGACGGAATTCACCCAGGACCACTACTTTGTCGCATCTGGCTATTGAAGGTTATACTTAACCATTATAGACACCAAGAGTAACAAAACATAATACGATGTAATAAAAATATAGTATAATACAATGTAATAAAAATATAGTGTGACAACAGGGCTAGTCAAAGGATTCACATTGAAGTGCAAATACGAATAGGCGAACTGCATGAATGGTCATGCGTTGCCGTAGTTAATATAGAGATACACACAAACATTTCATAGAACCTACGGAACTGTAGACCTAGACATAAACAGTACAACTGCATGAATGGTCATGCGTTGCAATAGTGCAATAGTTTAATAGAATAAATTAGACAATAGTGCCAACTGTTGGACAATAATAT
Organism: Azorinus chamasolen; assembly: GCA_963576725.1. NCBI lineage: Eukaryota > Metazoa > Mollusca > Bivalvia > Cardiida > Solecurtidae > Azorinus > Azorinus chamasolen. The sequence goes on from OY755244.1 coordinate 5,972,379, forward strand.
ATAATAGCCAATAACACTTCTTTGGATGTAGATGAACAGCCATATTATAATATAACTGTAGATCACAATATAATTGTACATAAGGGCATACAAAGCTAGTACTGTAAATTGCAAGATTAGTCTCGACGGCAAGTAAAAGCAAAAGGATGGCAAGTAAAGACAAAGAGATGGAAAACACAAAACTGGGGAGGGGTCTCAGACAAAAGTTGAACACGTCTAGAAACAACTCGCGAAGTAATTCAAGGAATGCATCACCGACACCATCACAGATGATAAAAGGAAATGCAGATCCATGGAGTTGCAATATATGCGCCCTCGTATTTGCAAGACCAGACGACAAGTTGTTAGAATGTCAACGGTGCAAGGACCATTTCTGCATAAAATGTTTGGACAAAACTGAGGAAGAATATCGATGGATGACAACTAGTGATACCATGTTGTTTTGTGTGCCATGCAGAGAGAAAGTGGAAAGGAACATAGTGGTAGACCGAGACATTGAGGAAAGATGTAGGGAAATGGCAGCAGGTTTTGAAAAAAGGTTAAAAACAATGGAAGAGGAGATGAAGGACAAATGCAGTAGAGATGAGGTAAAAGAAATAGTAAGAGAAGAAATGAACAGTAACAAAAATAATAAAGAAGAAGTCATAGTTATAGTTCAGGAAGAGTTGGATAAAGAAAAACGAAAAGAACCAGATACAGAAAAAGAGTCAAATATCAAGGGGGAAAGTAAAGTACAACTAGTCATAAGTGAAATAAACGAAAGAAAAAGTCGGGAAAACAATATGGTCCTGTATGGAGTCGAAGAAAAGGTGTCTGAAGTCTCAGGGGTAAGAATGGAATTTGACAGAGAGAAGGTGATAAGCATCGGAGAAGCATGTGGGGTCACAGTAGGAGAGGATGATATTATAAAGATTGCGAGAATGGGGAAGTTTGACAGAGAAGTGGAAAAACCGCAACGTCCAATCCTAGTTGTATTCAAGGATAAAGAAACAAAAGTAGGTTACTTCAAGGGGGGGAAATATTTAAAGGAAGATGAAGAAACTAGTAACATCAGAATCGCAAATGACTTGACCCCGATAGAAAGAGAAAACGAAAAGAAAATGTTCCAAGAAGCAAAAGATCTGGAAAAAAACTGCCAAGGCAAATACAGGTACAAAGTCCGGGGTCCACCCTGGGCCAGAAAGATAGTCAGAGAAAAAATCAGCGAAGAAAACAAGTAAACAGTCAAAATAGGAAAAATGTAAATAGGAAAATTGTAAATAGCCAGACCAGTGTAAATATTGTAAATAATGTAACTTGCCTATATACAAACGCGGACCAACTGAGAAACTTAATGAATTCCAAGTTCGGATTAGAGATAATAAACCAAAAATTATTGGGATAACTGAAGTAAAAGCAAAAAACTCGTCATATTCACTAAATCCTGCTGAATTCAAAATGGACTGGGTCAAACAGTACAACATGTTTCATCTGAACATCGACAAATCCATAGGAAGAGGACTTATTCTATACATACATGAGGAACTTATAGCTGAAGAGGTTAAACTTGAAGGAAGATTTGAAGAAAATCTATTCGTCCAAATCAAAACAGCAAATAATGAGAATATGTTAATTGGTCTTATCTATAGGTCACCTTCAGACAATTCACAGACAAAACATGAAGAACTGAGAAACCTTATATGTGAAGCTTCGGGAAGAAATAGTGCCCATCTACTACTTATGGGTGATTTCAACCTCCCAAATATAGATTGGGATCTACTACTCACAAAAGGAGACCAGTCTGAAGAACAAAAGTTTGTAGAAACAATACAGGACAAGTTCCTTTTCCAAAAAGTAAATAAACCAACGAGATGGAGAGGATCAGATGAACCAAGTATACTAGACCTAATAATAACAGCTGATGAAAATGCAATTGAAGAACTGGAGTATCAGAGTCCGCTAGGGAAGAGTGACCACTGCGTTATTCTATTCAACTATGTATGCAGTGTACAGATGAGAAAAATTAGCAAAATAAGGAGAAACTATAGGAAAGCAAATTATTGCGAAATTAAAAAAGAGCTTATCAGTCTGGAATGGGGAGAAATACTAAATCAAGAGAATGTATTTTCAATATGTGGAATCAATTTAAGAATGTTATTAAGGAGATTGAAGATAGACACGTACCCACATACAAAACCTCAAATAGAAATACGAAAATACCCCTAAATAAGGAAATTTTGGAACTAATCAAGGAAAAGAACAAACTATCAAAAAAAATTGTCAAGACAAAGAATCCAGAAATAAGGAAACATTACAATAGGATAAGAAACAAGGTATCGAAATTGATTCGCAGAGCTAGAAAGGACTATGAAGAAAACCTGGCAAAAGAGGCTAAAGCAAACCCCAAAAAAATCTGGCAATATATCAATTCGAAAAGTAAAAACAGACAAGGAATAGCAAGCCTATGCAAGGACCCGACAGATCCTAAATCTGAAAAGGTGGATGAAGACATAGATAAGGCAAACATTCTGAGTAAATACTTCAGCAGTGTGTTCACAAAAGAGCCGGACGACAGTACACCAGTGCTTGACCGAAGACAAATCAATAAAGAATGGCATAACCTGACTATAACAGAGGGAAAAATTGAGCAGATACTGAAAACTTTAAAGCCGGATAAATCGCCAGGAATAGATGGCATGCACCCGTTATTCATAAGGGAATTACGTACTGAACTGTCTAAGCCACTAGGTATGATATTCTGCAAATCACAAAAAGATAAAGTAGTCCCCAACGACTGGAAAGAAGCAAGAATAAGTGCTATAATATATACAAGAAAGGAAATAAGTCTTTGTCATGTAACTATAGGCCAGTTAGTTTAACGTCGGTAATATGCAAGGTAATGGAAAAAATGGTTAGAGACCACATAATAGAATATTTCAGTAATAATAAACTATTCACAAATAAACAGTACGGATTTATATCAGGACGGTCAACATCACTTCAATTAATAAGGGTATTAGAAGAATAGACAGAAGCAGTAGACAAAGGACAGGGGGTGGACTGTGTCTACATGGACTACCAAAAGGCCTTTGACACAGTCCCCCACGAGAGGCTCATAAGTAAACTAACTTCATATAACGTAGGGAAGGATATGGTAGACTGGATTGAGAACTACTTGAGTAATAGAAGGCAGCAGGTGACAGTAAATGGTTCGAGTTCAAGCTGGGAGAACGTAACCTCTGGTATACCGCAAGGCTCGGTTATAGGACCCGTCTTATTTGTCATTTACATAAATGATCTGCCAGATACAGTCCAGTCGTCTGTATACTTATTTGCAGATGACACAAAAATATTCAGACTAATTGAGGAAAATAACGACCGAGAAATTCTGCAAAAAGATCTAGAACAGTTCACTAAATGGAGTGAAACATGGCTTTTAAAATTCCATCCGGACAAATGCAAGTATCTCCATGTAGGAAAAAATGAACCTGAACTAAATTTCGAATATAAACTCATGGGAAAAACTCTAGAAAGAGTCAGAGAGGAAAAAGATATAGGAGTCATCATTGATGAAAAATTGTCATTTGAGAAACATATAAGCGAAAAGGTGAAAAAGGCCAACTCAATGTTAGCTGTAATCCGAAGGACATTCCAAAATCTTAACGAAGTATCGTTTCTTCCACTGTACAAGGCTTTAGTGAGATCGCACCTGGACTATGCTAGCTCCGTATGGTTCCCACACAAGGAAAAACACATTAAATTAATAGAAGGAGTACAAAAAAGAGCAACAAAACAAATTCCAGGATACAGTAATTTGACATACGAAGAAAGACTTAGGAAATTGAAATTACCATCACTAAAATACAGAAGACATAGAGGAGACATGATAGAAATCTACAAAATCGCAAGTGAAAGATATGATAAGGATACAGCAAACTTTATAAAATGGAGAAAGGACTACACACACAGAGATTCAGGTAGAGGTAACAGTAAGAAGATACTAGTACAGAGGCCAAGACTCAATATCAGAAAATACAGTTTCACTATAAGGGCAGCAAGCATATGGAACAGCCTCCCAGACTATATAGTATGTGCTAAAACAATGAATATTTTTAAGAACAGGCTAGACAAATATTGCGAAAATCAAGAGATCTTATACAATTATAAGGGCATGATCGACTGTAAAACCGGAAGTTACAATAGTCGTGAACAAGAAAACCAAGATTTGGAATCCGGCGAAGAGGACTGAAAACCTGTGCTGGAAGAAATCCATAATACCATATCCATAATAATACAAGAATGAAAATAATTTAAGACTTACCAGGCACGTACCCAGGTGGGGGGCTCGGGGGCCCGGGCCCCCCCAGCTGGCTGCCAAGATACCATTTTTATTAATGGACCCTTTTTAGTTTTCCCTACTGTTTTGAAATTTTACCATGGCAATTTTTTTAGTGACCGATATTTTCCTCCCTGTGGGAGATTATCTGTTAGTTCTCTACACATAGACAGACCACCTTTATCACGCTGTCATGCTGTGATACACGCTTGGACTATTTTGGTATGGACCCAGTGGAGAACACCCGAATTACGCAATCACGAGTTGGTTCCGGTTTTCGCTATACTTGAGTTTAGCAAATAAATTGCTCAGGAACCAGTCGTGACAAAATGCAAATTGCTACGTTGTCCATAAATACTACATGTGGCATGTAAATTACTCAAGCGTGGAGACAATGTCGCAAAACGAGGGGACGGGGGTGACATATCAAGACGCTAGGCAGTATGCACTTCGACCGATACACGTTTTATTGTATTGATCAATAACTAGTAATGAAAGAATAACTCCGAACATTCCGAATGATAAAAAAGTATGAATTAATTTTTGTAAATTGAGATTGTCCTAAAAATAGGTGAAAAACACACCTTTTGCCATTGGGAATATAACCAAATAAAAAACCCTGAAACTTTTATTGTAAAATAAGATAAAAATGGAATATCTTTTTCATTGTACATGTATACATATTTCTGTTATAACCAGGTGAGCGATTAAGGGCCATCATGATCCTCGTGTTAAACTGTTACATTTAATGTTTGTAGTTTTGATCAGGCTTGTTTTCACATTTAGAAGAAAGAACTAGTGTGATGCTGTGGTTAGTTGAGTGTATATTTACTTGGATATTTTGCTTTTTTATATACATGTAATTTGGTAATGTTCAGAAAAAAACCCAAAATAATCTATGTAGGCCTATTTACATTTCAGTTATTTATACTTACAGAAACTCTTTTTTTTTCTTTACCCAATCTTGAAAATAATAGTTTTTAGCCATATTGCATAAGATCAATTAATTTTGAAAATTCAAAAGGATTTTCATTATGATCAATGAATAAAAGAATGGTCATTTTCTTTTAAAAGTAAATATATTTATATAGACAACTGATATACTTATGTTTTCTTATTTTAATAAATAAATTGAGATGATTTTCAAAAAAAAAAGTTTTCTTTATTACTTTTAATTGTGTTTTTGCCAATCTTGGTAGATCAACATGCATGTCCTTAAATAAAGACATAAGCAAATGTTAGTTCTGAGATTAATAATGCCGCGTCTGTCCATAGCATTTTTTTTAAATCATGATCAAATGTCTGTCTGTTTGTCAAAGGCAAAACTTTAATCATACATGTATGTCTGTCTGCCTGTCTGTCAATGGCAAAAGTCTTTAGTCAGTCTGTCAATGGCAAAAAACTTTAACCAAGATCACGTCTGCCAATGGAAAAAAGGCATGATCACATGTCCGTCTGTCTGTCTGTCAATGGCAAAAACCTTTAACCAAGATCACGCCTGCCAATGGAAAAAAGGCATGATCACATGTCCGTCTGTCTGTCTGTCAATGGCAAAAAACTTTAGCCTTGATCACAACTTTTGTGTTAGGGTAATTTGTACGAAGTCCATACATTGAAACATTGGCGATCATTCATCATGTATTAAGTCTCTGCACCTAAACCCAGGTGTAAAAGGAGCCGATTTCCTATATTATAACATAAAATTATATCTTGATAGAGTGATCCAGATAGCAGGAAATTGCACCATTCAATGCGGCATACCAAAAAAAATTCAAATACCGGGAGGGGACACCCCTCCCGTACCCTCCCCAACTCGGCCCCCCCAGACAAAACTTTCTGGGTACGGCCCTGCTTACCGCAAGTCTTGTCATCACAGAGTCGGATGAAATTAACCGGTTTTAACATGGCAAGGAATATGTGTTTATTTTAATAAACCAACCCGTGGATATTAGTCGTCAATAAAAATAGCAACTAATCCGGGTTATTACCCGTTAAATGTACCCGTATACATAATCATAGAACTTCATGCAACTAATCTCAGCTCTTACATCACTATTTTACCTGTTTTTGTCAGCTCATGAACTTGTCGCCCTGTTTTATCAACGGACACATGGCCAGTGTTGATATATTTTCAAGTAATAGTGACTGACACATTTGTTGAAATTACGTATCTTTCGTTTTTGTTACAGCGTAGCAACATTGATCAATTTGGCCCAAAGTCTATATCCGGTGTTGGGGTAAAATACACACGCATTGTGAAAAATACACGGGTCGTGCTAAAACGCTGACAAATTAGCTGACCACAAAGATAAAGAAAGATGTCGGAAAATGCTGACCACATAGGTAAAGAAGGGTATCGGAAGGTGCTGACCACAAAGGTAAATAAGGGTATCGGAAAGTGCTGACGACTTAGAGAAAGAAAGGCCATTAAATCGTTTTGGTATGAGATCTAGATCGTATAATAAAAAATGTGAAAAATTGTTTTAATCCTAGCCAATGGTCTGATTCCAAACTATAATTTAAAAAAAAAATATTTTGAAATTTCAAATATATATTTACTAATTTAGGGTTGTTTAAATGTCTTCTTTTTTTTCTTTTTTTTTTAAATAGGACTGAAAACGTGTCGTTGTTGTTGTTTTTTAAATAGGACTGAAAAAAGTGTCGTTGTTTTTTGTTTTTTTTAAATAGGACTGAAAAAAGTGTCGTTGTTGTTGTTTTTTAAATAGGACTGAAAAAAGTGTCGTTGTTGTTGTTTTTTAAATAGGACTGAAAAAAGTATTATATATATAGTAGCAGCATATGATCTAGATCCAAACCATATATTTTATATACAGTTACTTGATTTTATCCCGGTGACGTTAGTTCCTAAATCTTGATAAACTTTTGCAAACAATTTAGATCTAGATTATTTTATGAACTTTGATTAGGATCTAAACTGCGCTGTGTATTGGATCAAAACTGTTTGACATCCATGAAAGTAGTGGAAGAACAATTGTAGAATATTAAATGCAGATGTTTAAAGAATTAAAGATACCGTATATTCTTAGTTTGAGTTTCCTTTACACTGGTATTTTTGTGGTTACTTAGTAAACGGTATGGATCCTGATGAGACGTAAGCTTATCCAGTGTCTCCTCCGGATCTAAATGGTTTGAAGTTTGGATTGCAAATTGATTTCAGAAAAAAATGTAATATTTTAACATGATATATAAGTTATGGAGCAGACGTCATTTTTATTAGCAGCTTTAAGGTTACTCATGCCACGGAATCGATCGTCACATTCATCACGTACCCTATTACAGTTACAATGTACAGTAGAACCTGTATTAAGGGACTATTAATTCCGTGAACTCTCAAATAGCTTTAATGCAGGGCAAAAGTAAAACAGAAAGCTGCATTATATATGGGAGCCGTCTGTATTACGTTTGACCTGCATTAACATACCACCTGGTTTAAAGTTAAAAAAACAACAACCCTACATACAAACATGTATTTCTTTTCAATTGTCAGTTAAGACAGGTGTTACTGTACATTTAGAGTATTCAAGGCAAACTTACAAAAACATTACAAAAATGCTGCTGATATTTTATTATGACAAGAATCAAACATAAAATAATGAGAAATTATCAATAAGGTATAGCAAATAATCACGGATTTTAAACCTTTCCCTCAAATTATAAAGCTGTTCGTGCCTTTTCAAGTTAGATCCTGATTAAGTAGAAGCCATCTGATCAGGGTTTGTTCTCTTTGCTTATGAATACAATTTAAAGATGACAAATGCATTACACCAATACATACATCAAGATATTGAAATAAGTAACGAAGTTGGATCTTATACAGATTCAAACACAACCTGATACATAAATAAGCAGACAACATTTATTTAACATGGTAATTTAGGGTAAAGTTCTACGTACAACTTGTGCATAATTTAAACTCGACGTCTACAAGTGAAATATTTTCAGGCGCATCAACACAGTCTTTATGGTACCATATGGCACATTTATCACACTGGACCTGCTCACCTAAACATGCTGGAAGGGTTACTAACAATAATTTTGTACAGAAATAGTTTCTGCTTTTTTTCCCTACGAATACTTATTTTTTTATCAGTTGTGGGGAACTCTGTCATTTTTTCATTTTCTTAACATGTAATTAAATAGTTAAATGGCCTAAAATAAAAATAAAGACATGCATGTTAGTCAAGAATTACCCATACCCTTCTTCACCACTGAATTGCTGACCAAATACAACCAATCACTGTACATCACTCTTATTCTATATATTTAAAACGCTGACCAAATAGAAATAGAATGAAATAGACAGTCAGTATATAACGCCCTTAGTCTATACCGTCAGCAATTTCCGATACCCCTCTTTACCTATGTGGTCAGCAGTCTCACGCACACTAAAACGCTGACCAAATAGAAATACTAAACGGACAAAATGCACATCTGAATTGTTTGCTAGAAACAGAAGAGTCACAACTATATTATACCATAAGCAAACATAACAGATCCTGATCAGAAGGCTCCTATAAGAGCTGTCTGAGTTGGGTGTTCTCAGTTTTCAATTAGGAATGCGTGTTTATGGAGTAAATTGTTAAAAACAGTCTGCACATACAATAAAATATCTCAATTACGACGAGTATTAGCAGATTAAATTGAAGCTTTGACCGGGCTATTTGCTTTCTGGTCTCATGCAGTGGTCGTAGCAGAGTGGTTTTACTTTACAGGTACACTGTACGAGGTATGTGATGAAACAAAATGAACATATGTACAAACATGTATAAGACCCAAAATTGTTGAATGCGGAAGTCTAGTCGCACGTGGAAAACATACATCTAGTGCCTTCACGTGAAGGCATGAGCTTGCTCTTCGTCTGACCCGAACAACAAATTTGATTGATCTGTGTCCATCAATTTTGATTGCAAGTGGGGTGTGAATTTATGGTACGAATCAAAGTTCCCATCCCAGTGAAGCATCATAGGACATGTAAAAAATAAGGCATTTTGAAAAGAAAAAAAAAACATGAAAAATGATCGATACGAGAAGTGAAAGGGCCAAAGACTCAGATACAGAGGACGTAACAAATAGTCATGACAACCTTTGTTCTGTTCTGTCCTGTAATTATACATTCAGTATACAATACACGATAATTATTTTAAATTCGGACATACAGTTCATGGGCCAACAACTTTGAGAGTGCTACAAGGCCCAATGCACCGTAAATAATTTTGGAATAGAAATAAAATCCAAAGTACCGAGAGTTCGGTATTTAAAAAATATACATGTATATATACATGTATTTCAATGCTGACAGATCTATAGCGGATTAAGGCGCAGCAACTTTGAGAGAGCTACAAGACCCAAGCATTTAATCACACAATTTAACTTTCTTATTCGGCAAACGTAGAATCCAAAGTACCGAGAGTTTGGTATTTAAAAAAACATATTTCAATGCTGACAGGTCTATAGCGGATTATGGGTCAGAAACCTTGAGAGTGCTACAAGCAAACGTTGAAGATTTGGTCTAGAAACAGGCGGCAAAGTCAAATGTCCAGCAGTCGAAGTCGAACAAGCAGTTGGTTTCGTTTTGAAACACAACATGCAGCTTCTGCACTCTTTTCAGCCGTACGTATGCCGATGATAATTACATTAAATTGTTTGTTGTTTTAACACTTAACAACAAGTACAGGTATTACACTTCGGGTAATTGCCTATCAAAATTTCGCACTCGATCAACACCAATGCGAAGCCAATTAATGTCCTCTGCACGTGCCGCTAATAAACGTTAGAAGGTTGTTAATTCTAATATTTGATCTGGGTATAAACCATCGACAATCAGAATCAACGGTGGAAGTAATTTAGATAATAAGTTCCCTCAGTGAAAGGCACGGAATATTCAAAAAGAAGTTATTGCTTAACGTAGGGCAAAGGCAATGCAGTAAGCTGTACGTTTTCTTTTGTCCTGCATATTAAGCTGCTAGATTTCTCATAGAGACGTTTCAAGACCCGTGATCATGACGGCAATCCACTCAGACCTGGTCTTGATTCATCCTGATGAATTGACGTCAACTGACTAAAATTTCTACGAGAACGTACATCTGCAGCCCGCAAAGGAGAAAGACTTTGCCGGGAGCATTGCATATGCTCTCAGGTCTTTTAAACAGCTCTCCTCTGAGGGCTACATGATTTACCTTGATTTACCTTGATCCTGATGGTCTTCTGTTGAGCTGATACTCGTCTTGACCCAAATTAACAATGTTGTTCTCGTTGTGGTTAAAAGTATGTCCTTTGCATGCGCACATGACCACATATTCTAACACTACTGGTAGGAGAATTTATCGTCCTTGTTTCCAGTCACTGTTTAGTTCAGATTTAAAAGCATTAACACTTAATGCAGCAACAGTACCAGGAGATAGACTGTTCCAGTTATTTACAGACCTGAAACAGCCCTTCTTTGGGCTTCACAATGCTTTGAAAGATAATACCAAGAGTTCCTATATGAGTTTCCTTTATAATTATTAGAATATAATATAATAATATATACTAGATCTATATAACGTCATAAAATATATATAACTCTTATTATATAATAGCAATATTAGTATTATAATAAACAAAATCAAGGTATTTGACGCATTTTTTGGCTTTAAATGATTAATGGAAAAGTAGTAAAGTCAAGCAGGCAAAGCCACATGCAAGACGCAACCACCACCAAAACACCGATACTTTTAACACATAATAAACCTCACTTACACCCATGTTTCTGGTCCGCGGTAGTCCGGACGATGGGTGGAACTGGGTGCAGTAAAATCATCATAATAATTACCTAAATCAAGGTATTAATGGAAAAGTAGTAAAGTCAAGCAGGCAAAGCCACATGCAAGACGCAACCACCACCAAAACACCGATAGACAGCATGACACACACACACACACAACCACACACCCAAACGCACACACACACACATGAAATGAACACAGAAAACACCAAAAGACACACAAGAAACAGGGACAAACGTTCCACAACATGAACAAACCACAAGCACAAAGACGCAAGGCAAACAAAAGGAAGGATGACAAAGAGAGTACCGCCTTGGCACGGTCAGCAGCAAAAACACCACTGGGGGTTTAAACCGGTTTACGGACGTCCTAACCTCACACTTCTCTCAAAGTCACCCTAGCTTTACAAATATTGTAAATAAAGGTATCCCCGCTGGACTTACCCACAACATAGACGACGGTGAACACAGGACAACATGTAAAACATAGCATAATAACTGTGACAATCCGTCAAATATGTACTCAATGGCTTTGCTGAAGTCAGAGCACCTGCAGGTAAGCCGTTAAGGGCACGACAGGGAAAAAATAATACATGAGTCTGGTAAGCTCCTCCTGTATCCAAGTTTAAGAGTATACCATCATAGAGTACTACCCTCGGCCTGTCATCGCGCAAGCAAAGAGGGAAGCGTAGCTACCGACTGTAAAAGGATCGATAACCAAACATGCAGTGTGTTGCAATACAATAGGATCATAACCTTTCTTTTTAATTTTTTTAATGCGTTTTATAAACAAATCATGAAAATGGATATGACCCCGAATTTTCCTAAGTTTGTAGATAACATCCCCATAAAATTCCGGTTGAGAAATGCCTTGTCGCAGTAACGTCCGTAGATTGCAATTATATTTACTAATGAGAGGTAAATTTCGATAATAAAATTTAGAAAAGGTTTTCCGAAGTTTGTGATACCTGTAACCTTGGTTAAGAAGTTTATCAGTTATAACTAAATTACGTCTGTTAAAATCTTCAAGCAAAGAACAGGCTCGGGCAAACCTAATAAGTTGAGAAATATAAACACCATAAGATGTAGAACGTGGCACATCCCCATCTAGAAAAGGATAATTAACAATTTTAAAATTAAAATCTTCTCTTTTATCGTATACTTTGGACGAAACTTTATCATTTGTAATTGAAAGATTCAAATCTAAAAATGAAGCATTAATGTCAGATTGATTAGCTTTGTTTAAAGACAGTTCTTTTGGGTAGATTGAAGAAACCATAGTATCAAAATAAGGATTATCTAAATTCAAAATATCGTCTAAATACCTTGAAGTTTTATTAACCCATTTTTAGTTGCAAATGATAGGAAATATGTTTAAAACGATTATACCATACTTTTTACACATCAATTCCCCCTCTAACACTCATTTTTCTGGTCCGCGCGGGTCCTGACGACTTTTTCTGGTCCGCGCGGTCCGGACGACTTTTATACCCCCATTGGAAAAACTGCAGCCTGGCTTTATAGTAGGTAGAGCGGGGGCACCTGTTATACCTGTTATACCTGTTATACCTGTAGCCACACCCAAGAGTGCGGCCTAGGGGTTAATCGACCGAGTCATGGAAACCCCATATAAATCTTCAAGATGTTGGTCGATGGCATTCTTGAATCCATTAACAGTATCCTTCTCTATTACAGCATTTGGGAGCCGATTCCAAGCATTAATTATTCTTTGGCTGAAAAAATCCCGACGCACATTCAGTCTGTTTCGTGGTTTGATTAGTTTCAAAGAATTTCCTCTAGTTATTGAAGAGTTCAGAGTGAATAGACTATCCATTTTAATTCCTTCTTTTCCTTTCAGGATTTTGAATGTCTCAATAAGGTCTCCGCGATGTCTTCTCAATTCAAGTGTTGTTAAGTGTAGTTGTTGAAGTCTATTATGGTATGATAAATGTGCAATTTCAGGAATCAATTTAGTTGCTCTATGCTGCACTTGCTCAAGAAGTTCAATATCTTTGATTAGTGATGGATTCCACGCCTGAATACAATATTCCAACTTAGGTCTTACTAGTCCTTTATACAGTCTTAGAATGGTCTTCTTATCTCTAGATATAATGTGACGCTTGATCATGCCTAATGTCATATTGGCCTTTTTTACAGCACAAACACATTGTTTGGAAGGTTTTAAGTCACTAGATATTATAACCCCTAGATCAGTTTCTTCTGTAACAGGTTGCAAATTGTCACCGTCTATTTTGTAATTATAATGTGGATTATTATGGCCGATATGCAGTGATTTACATTTCTTTATATTAAACACCATTTGCCAATCTTTAGACCATTGACATAATTTTATAATATCTTCCTGTAGAAGTTGTATGTCTACATCTGTTGAAACTGAACGATACACCTTACAGTCATCTGCAAACTTTTGTATATGACTTGCTATTACATTATCTATATCATTCACGAATATGAGAAAAAGTGTTGGGCCTAAAACCGAACCCTGAGGAACACCGGATAAAACATCTTGTAGTCCTGAATGTTCCCCATTTAGAACAACTCTTTGTTGACGTCCTCTTAACCATTCCCCTATCCAAGCCATTACATCCCCAGAGATACCATGACATTCAATTTTACGTAACAGTCTAAGATGAGGCACTTTGTCGACCTAATGCCGAAAGTGCATGTTATACCGAACAAAAACTTAAATGCGCTATTTTCACGCAAAGTCTTTGTTCTGCACCGAATTTACGTCATACAGATGATGCCATATCCTTTTCATTGCCAACAAAGCCATTGGTAAGTGCCGAGTGTGCGTTTATTTGAATGTCCTTTCACTACAGTAAACCAGTCTTTTATTATTGTCGTACCGATTCCGTAACTCTGGAGTGGGGTGACGGTCGTTTCGTCAAACTGCCAGTTCGTCAAAAAGGTTATACAGTACAAAAGGGGTTGTCGTTTCGTCAAAAAGGATTATATAGCAAATTTATTTATATATCCCCTTTTTGACGAACTGGCAGTTTGACGAAATGACCAATAGTATTAGATCTATTAACCTTAGTTTGGATCTAGATGAGATCTGGATCAGAACTATATGCTTTGTGGTTCTTAATTAACTCAGAAATAGTGAAGAATGCGACATAGTGAAGAATGCGATAGTACCGTATCCTTTATGCACGCTACAGGTCAATTCGTGATTGCTGTTTCAAATAGTTTGGGTCTATATCAGATCTGGATCAGAATTGAATGCTTTTAGTGATTAACTCAGAATTAATTGATTTATGAAGAATACGAAAGTACCGTATACTTTATGCACGCTACGCGTGCAGGCGAATTCGTGATTACTGTTTCAAATAGTTCAGATCCAGATGACACTCGGAGGCTATTTAATTGCACATCCACGATAATTAACTCAGAGAAATATTGAAGACGGCAACACTGAATTAGTAAACAGAAGGTTAGCCATTTTAAAGGCATTATTATTGTTGCAAATAGTTTGGATGCAGATAAGATCTGCATAAACTGTTGGACATTCGGTGCTATTTTATAATGACATTTTTGACCAATTTTGCCGAGGACAATTACATAGGAAACTGAAGGCTATACATTTTTGAATTGTGATATTATACATGCAGAAGATGGCATTTGTCAGTTTTCTGCATAATCCGAAAAGGGCACTTTAAAGTGATCACGCACCAGTTTCACTAGCGGTGCTGACTGATTAGGAAGGGGGATTAACATTAATTACACAATAAAGTGTTGATAAAAGTTTGTGCCGCCGAACCCGTGTCGCTAATTGGTTTGTAGGTGTGAAAAAGCAATTAGACTAACACGTGTAATTTTTGCACACTTATAGAGTAATTAATATTTGTTTTTTGCTTTACATATATTACTTGATAAAACTTTTAAACATTTTAATCAACAAATCGGTACCAAGATTCATCTTCATAATTTGTATATTACAAATTTAAAGTGCTGTCCTATCATTTCCAAACTCGATAGTTCCGCACACAGGTACATGTATATATGTCAGAATTGCTTTAATTGGTTTTAAAACATTAATTAAATAATGTCCTCGATGTATCTGAACCGATCGCAGCACAAATTGGCATGAATAAGATATTCTGAAAAAAGCCCCCCTCCGACGGCCTCTTTTACAGGCCGTCGGAGGGGGGCTTTTTTCAGAATATCTTATTCTGATAAAAATCTGTTTGTTGTTCGAGAATTACTCACAGCCCTATATAATTTGGGGGATCAGTTAATTTTTCTGGTTATATTAATTCACCAAAATAACACATACATTTAACAGATTTATTGAAATACTAGTCATATATATCAGGTAATATATCCTTTTTGACGAAACGTCTTTCGTCAAAACTATATATCGCCTTTTTGACGAACTGGCATTTTGACGAAACGACCGTAATTCCTGGAGTGCCAAGTTCATAAAGATAAACAGACTTTGTATTTATGTATTGTGCTGAAAGTTAGACTTATTTACGCATAAAAACATTTTTAAAAAACAAGGGTAATTACTCAATATCATCATAGATTGTTGTATTACAGAGTTGTCCACAGGGGTCTGGACCTCTTCATGGGGGTCTATATGTACTATATTATTATATAGTACATATAGACCCCCATGAAGAGGTCCAGACCCCTGTGGAGTTGTCAAGGTGTTCGGTAAAAGGTGCACATGTACCCATGTGGAACTCTATTACCGAACACTTCAATTTTTCGCAGCACAAACAAAATCAGCATCTAAATATAGATCTATCAAGAACACTACATATGAATACATTGTGATAAAATGATCTAAATAAATAAATAACAGGCATGTAGCTATAGCGATACGCACTTACACGCATGCATAACATTAAGGTGAAAATATTATTATGGCCAAAATGTAACTAAAATCGAAGGCTAAACGGGGTGGACTTTCGTAAAAGCCTTAACCCATTTCCTCATATTGACACCTTTTGCAGCAGCAAAAATACCTTTTGAAACCATCTTGATAAATAAAGCAGTTGCTGCTTTAGGAAAAAAAAGTACAGCTAGAAAATTGTGTCTGTAAGACACATCGATGCCCCCGTGTTGGTGCTTGCCTAGCTTTAAAATACTAAGTCATTTGACCTTGACTTTGGGCTTGCAGGTAGCATGGGCTGAATGGGCAATGAAAATATGGATGGTGTTTAATGTGTTTACAATTCAATGCCAATAGCTATAGTGGTTAGTAAGATATAAGACGGTGAAAAAATGTGACAACCAACTGCACGTAAAAGCGTGACACACAGACGGACAGGTGCGAAATATAATGCTCCCTGACTATCGTCAACGGGGGCATAAAACATTCTGTAGGTGCAAAGCCAGTATTTTCACAAGAGGACGAAGAGCTAATAGCTAAGTGGGGCGTGCACATGTCAACCTTTTGTGTTCACGTTATTGTTCATGTAGATTTAGCAACATCAATTCATCAAATCTTAAAACAGCGTTCATCTCGAACTTCTGAGTATATTTGTTTGTTCATAATTAAACTGGTCTCCTGTCCTGGTACATTTCATACACAGGCTCAGCTGTCGCAACTGTTCCTATGGCTATTACCCCTGCTGCAAAGGATTCTAAGTATTGTGGAAGTAGGTAACCAAAACCAAACCTCACCATTCAGCAAATTCTTAACATTTCCTTAAGCCACCGTCGGTTTCATTTAGCGTGCGCAAGCGGTTAGATTGAGGAAGGACTGGATGCCGTTATTCCATTTGAATGCAAATACTGCTAAATTATGAATTAATGATGTTTAAAACTGTAATAAATACACATCTTGCCGTGTCATCTTATTTTGTAATAGGCTTGGGTGATGTTTTTTAAAACATATGGAAATGCTCGGTATTAGGTGCCGTGGTGTTCGGTATTACATGCGTTGTTCGGTAATAGGGTTACATCAGTAACAACGTATTACTGTTCATAACTCATTCATTCAAGGTCATATAATAAAGCTGTAACAAGTAAAGGGACGTATACACATTGTTCTAGATAATGACCTGTAAAACGTTTACGATAAGTGCATGTAATACCGAACTATATAAATTGCTGCTTAGGTGTTCGGACGGTAATAGGTGCCGCCGCTCTATATGATCACTGTCTCAGTGAAATTTTGGGTAATTAAAATTGCCTAAAATCCAGATATTTCCTTTTAAATTTCTAGTAAGTTCTAAAGATTTTATCAGTTCTTCTGCGCTGTGGGTATCCCTTTCTTTGGGTATGTATAGGCTGCAAATATAACGGCGTTTGCAGTGTACAAGATGAAGCTTTACCCACAGGATTTCACAATCAGTTTTGAGCTGCTTTTGTTCAGACGTCAGGATTGTATTTTTTACCAGGATGAAAACTCCCCCTCCCTTGCTGCCTCGATCTTGTCCGAAAGGGATGTAGCCTAAGTCTTTAGGGGGACATTTCACCATTTTTGTGTGTGCTATTCAACCAGGACTCAGTTCCCACAATAATATCAGGTTTATGTTGGTCAATAACAGCAAGGAATTCTGGCTTTTTGTTTACAATAGATTGACATTTTATTTTAAACATCTACTTAGTCTATTTGTTTTTCCATATATTTAAATGTATATTCAAACTTTCCATTCATATGCAGCCTTCTGATTTAACGTACAAGCAGAGACCTAGTTTATTATTATATGTCTCTGGTACAAGCTAGTGTCGACATTATGACAACCCCCCCCCCCCCCCCCCCCCCCTCCCGAATTTAATGGATGAGTGACCCTTCTATTTCTTTGTCTTCAGCGTTTTCCGAAATCCTTCTATTTCTATATATTCAGCGTTTTCCTTATTTGCCAACACTCAGCAAATCACTTCGCCGTTTTAAATAGTCTGCGCCGATTATAAAGTGCAAGGAGTTCGGCCGCAAGTCCCATGCAAATATCTCATTCATAGTGATGAGTTAGCCCGTACCTAACCGGGTGTACGAGAGTGAAAAATCCGCATGTGTATATTATGCTTTTAAAAGGAATATGGACAGAAAACTCGAAGCCAGTGGTCGCAAACTTAGTAACCCATTTGTAGAGAAATGGTACGAACTTTGAAGCTGTATAACTTGCTTTATAAACGTTTCTTTCATTGACTCACGTGTGATTTTATTCGTCCCAGATCAAGTCGCCCTTATGTAAATCCTACTTTCAAGAGATTCAGAGCAGTTTATTACATAAAGTTGTATTATTAATTACATTAACTTTTTGCTAATAGAGACGTCTGTTTATACAATTATAAATAGAGTAGGACCCGTAGGAGCCGACTGATCAAGGTCTGATCGGTTTGCTTAATAGATTTATATGGGTCTACTCTGTTTGGAATGGAATAAAAAGTGTCTCTATAGAAGTACAAGTAAAAGTTCGAGAAACGGTACAGTTTCAAATTCGGCCATGGTAAAAAATCTTCGTTGGTATTATTTTATATATATTTTTTTTTTTCAGTAGACATTCTTTCTGTATTTGTAAATACAAGTGGATAAGTGGAGTCTGGCATTATATATATTTGTATCTTACGTGAATATTCAAGTTAAGGAATATGTACATATTTACATAAAGCCAACTGACAATACATACACAAATAGCCAAAATAGACCTGTTGTTACAAACAATGTAACTAGCTTAAATATTTACTTTCTTATGTTCTCTTAGCATGAAGATCATGATTTTACAATGTATACAGCCCTATTGTTGTATATAAGAATGTTTTGCTTTTAATTACTGTATGTGCTGTCTTAAATTAGCACATGAGCCAAATGATTACTGTAAAAGCTATATCGATTCAGACAGATTGGGTCCTGATCACAGGCTTTGTCTCAAACGCCCCAGGCTTTATTTTTTCGGCCCCAAATGTTACAAAACGTCAATTTAGGGACATTTTAACTTATTTTAGACATATTTCATGAGCCCAACGCCTGTGGTCCTGATCACATGCTGGATCACCTTGCATCTGATCAGGATCCATCCTGTCTCGATATGCCCTATTGACATATATGATAATATAAGTACTTGCTTAAACTGTGATAATAATAATCTTAAATTATGGAATTAGACTGTATTTATTATAATTCCACGCTTAGTTCTCTTATACATATGATTAAGGGAGGCAAATCTGTGTAGACACCTTTTTACTATGTCAGCATTGTCTCCCTTTATCTATTAAAATGTGATCTCTTAACCCTTTCCCTGTTCTGTGTTTATTCCAAATTTCAAAACCTACTGAATATTCATGGACAAAATAGTTATAATGAAATATGGAAGGTTGAACATTGTAGCCATTTTAGAAAGTAAAGAAACAAATCTATCGAATAAATTCAATTCCATTAGCAAACAGAATGCGTGAAAACATGTTTACATGAGGGAAAGGGTTAATGTACAGGCATTAATGATTTTAAAGACATTATTGTCTCAGATCTTTTTTTTTTAATTTGTAGGAACTTCTTAGAATCATAATTGGTGAGAACTATTTAAATTAAACTTGAGATTTTAAATATTTCTATATAATTTATATAAATTATGTATATTGTTTGGTCACTTTCAATGTGCTAAACTTTATCCTATATATTTACAGCCTGTTTTGTTTTAAAGGGTTATTGTTTTATGTTACTATAGTCGGCAAAAGCTTCTGATATAGCTAATGTTATTTTTTTAAACCAGACTGAAAATAAAGCTTCTTGTATCTTGTACATGTACTCAGATGTAATTGGTTTGATTTATATTTGTTAGGTATGTAGGGTTAAGTTATTAAATGAAACAGTGAAGCAATTAGTGTTGTACGGCATTTTCTCATGTCCAATTCATTTTCAGGATGAAACTTGCTGCAGAAGATGAGAAAAAATTGCTGTCAATAATAGAAAGGTTTGTATGTGGCAATTGAACTTGGGTTTTTATGGCCCCCAGATAAGATCTGGGGGGCATATTGTTTTTGCCCTGTCTGTCTGTCTGTCTGTTTGTCTGTTTGTCTGTTTGTTTGTCAGCAACTTTAACATTGGTCATAACTTTTGAGCCAGTACAGATAGAGACTTGATATTTGGTATGCATATGTATCCCACGAAGCCGCACATTTTGAGGGGTGACATGTCAAGGTCAAGGTCATCCTTCAAGGTCAGAGGTCAAATATATGGGTCAAATCACCGACTTTAACATTTGCCATAACTTTTTGACCAGTAGAGATAGAGACTTGATATTTGGCATGCTTGTGTATCTCATGAAGCTGCACATTTTGAGGGGTGGCATGTCAAGGTCAAGGTCATCTTCAGGGTCAAAGGTCAAATTGTCTGTTTTTTGTCTGTAACTTTAACGCAACTTTAACATTGGTCATAACTTTTGAGTCAGTACAGATAGAGACTTGATATTTGGCATGCATATGTATCTCATGAAGCCGCACATTTTGAGGGGTGACATGTCAAGGTCATCCTTCAAGGTCAGAGGTCAAATATATGGGTCAAATCACCGACTTTAACATTGGCCATAACTTTTTGACCAGTAGAGATAGAGACTTGATATTTGGCATGCATGTGTATCTCATGAAGCTGCACATTTTGAGGGGTGAAATGTCAAGGTCAAGGTCATACTTCAGGGTCAAAGGTCAAATTGTCTGTTTCTTTGTCTGTAACTTTAACATTGGTCATAACTTTTGAGCCAGTACAGCTAGTGACTTGATATTTGGCATGCATATGTATCTCATAAAGGGGTGACATGTCAAGGTCATCTTTAAAGGTCAGAGGTCAAACACATGGGTCAAATCACCGACTTTAACATTGGTCATAATTTTTGAACCAGTACAGATAGAGACTTCATATGTGGCATGCTTGTGTATATCATGAAGCTGCACAGTGTGATGGGTGAAATGTCAAGGTCACTCTTCAGGGTCAAAGGTCACCAACTTCAAATTGGCCATAACTTTTGAACCAATAGAGATAAAGTCTTAATATTTGGTATGCATGTGTATCTCATGAAGCTGCACATTTTAGGGGGTGACATTTCAAGGTCAATGTCATCTTTCAGGGTCAAAGGTCTACGACTTTAACATTGGCCATAACTTTTGAACCAGTAGAGATACAGACTTGATAGTTGGTATACGTGTGTTTCTCATTTTGCTGCACAGTTTGAGGGGTAACATGTCAAGGTCAAGGTCATCCTTCATGGTCAAAGGTCACAAACTTTAACATTGGCCATTACTTTTGAACCAGTAGAGATACAGACTTGATATGTGGTATGCATGTGCACCCCATGAAGCTGCACAGTTTGAGGGGTGACATGTCAAGATCAAGGTCATCCTTTAGGGTCAAATATCATATCGAGGGGGCATAGTGTTTCACAAACACATCTTGTTTTATTATTATTATTCAAGTATTATTATTTACACACTGTTAATAAATTACAATAAATTCACAATAATAATCCTTTACTCCAAGAATATTCACATATTGTCATAAGGAAAAATGACATCATGAATATGAATTAGATTAATTGTTATAATAGCACATGGATAGAATAAGGTTTTGGCCATGGCAGAAACTGTAGAATTACCTGTATAACTATATTATATCATAAGCAAACAGAGAGGACTCTCGTCAGATGGCTCCTATAGGAGCCATCTGATCTTGGTCTACTCTGAAAATGCAAAGGCTCAGATCATGGGGCTTTTTCTCACGATTTTGGGAAGATAGTCCATACCCCTGAAATTAGGAATTTTGTCAGATGATTTGGGAATGTTTTAGCTGTTAGAAAATTTCAACAAATTCCCTCCTACAAATGTCCATTGCAAAGACCATTGACCTAATCAAGGCCAAAACCTCCAAAATTCATAAACAGCATACCCGGATCAGACAATTTACCCGGGTTAATATGAATTTTAGAAGTTTTGGTCAGGCTGACTTTTCTAGCTAAACACTTTTACCTCTGAATTTGGAATTTTTCATTCAAAATAGGGGAAAAACACACTTTTTGCCATTGGGAACATAGTCCAATAATGGCTATAAAATTACTTGAAAAAAAATGCCTTTGATCAGGGTCTGCTCTGTTTGCTTATTGAATAATGTGGAGCTAATTCTATAATAACTGCTATGGCAACACTTACTATTTCCAATATTATTATAAAAATTAGACTTAATTAATGTGCATGATGGCATTGTTTTTTACATGAATATTCATAGAGTAAAGGGTTAATTAGCCTGGCTTGCTGGCCATAAACCAAGTGAGAACATGTATGGGACTCTGGTGTTCTCTGTTAACATGTCAGCATTGCAGTACATACCCCAATGTCTTTCACTCTGACCCAATACATCTGCCTCTGTTAAAGGTTATGGACTACTTTTGTCATTAAGTGACATTTTGTTTGTTGACAATTATTAGACCTTTATTTGCAGGTGGTCTTAGGCATAACCCTTTGCCTGTTCTATGTCTATTTCAAATTTCAATACCTACTGAATATTCGTGGACAAACTAGTTATAATGAAATATTGAAGGTGGAACATTGTAGCAATTTTAGATAGTAAAAAAACAAGATCTTAAGCTTTCAACTTCCATTAGCAAACAGAACCATCTGATTTGGGTCTGCTCTGTTAAAAAATGTGTGAAAAGGCGCTTATATGAAAAAAGGGTTAAAGGGCCATAAACAAAGTGAGAACATAATTTATGGAACTGTAGTGTTCCCTGTTAACATCACAGTATTGCCATGCATGTCCCAATATCTTAATTTTTGTTGAAAATTAATTTATTTTTAGACTTTTATTTGCAGGTGGTGCACTGGTCCTAAGCATAAAGAATTATTCTGATTAGTAGTCACAAATCATAGCTGTAGGATAGGTGATGAAAATAAGGACATTGCATCTGAAATACTGCCTTCTGGAGACTTTTAGATGTGTTAACAGTGTTGCCAAGCATAAGGAAAAGTCAGGGAAAGTGATTTTTTTTTCATTGTCAGGGAATTATCAGTGAGAAAAGGTCAGGGAAATTTGAAAAGATAGGCATATATCAGAATTTTCTGGGAATTTTGAAAAAAGAGATTCAAGATAATATATTTTGAACTTCCTCAAAAATATTACATTAATTATGGCAGAAAGGTAAAATGTCGCAATGTAACAAGTCAGGGACATTTGAAATTATGTCAGGGAAATGTCAAGGAATTACGTTTTCTTACGATTTGTGGCAACCTTTACCCTTTACTCCATAAATATGTCTTTCTAGGCCTTTGCACACCGAGAAGAACCAAATCAGATGGCTCTTACAGGAAGCATCTTATCAGGGTCTGCTGTATTTGCTTATGACATAATACAGATCTGATCCTACAGTGTCCGCCATGGCAACACTTCTGGTGTTCATATGTCATGATACATTAAAATTCAGCTGATTGATATTCATGATGTCATTAATTATTTCTTACATGTACATGAATGTTTATGGATATAAAGGCTTAATGAGAAATTTGTTATCATGCTACACCTGTCAGATCAAAGAATAGATGATTTTTAACCCTTTCCCTATCCTGTATATATTCTAAACTTCAATATCTACTGGACAAAATAGTTATAATGAAATATGGAAGGTGCATTTTAATTTTTACATTGTAGCTATTTTAGATAAAGAAACTGATCTTTCAAATTCCACTAGCAAACAGAGCAAACCCTGATCAGACAGCTTATATAGGAGCCGTCGGATCTGGGTCTACTCTGTTTGCATATGTGTGAAAACACGTTTATATGAAGGAAAGGGAAGATGAAGGATACAACATCATGGTATCTTATGCTGTTATGATAACAGTGTCTCTTCATTAATAGCATATAAACACTTTTGTTGTACTTCTTTCTTCACTTTCAGAATTTTTGGAAAGTACAAAAGATGTATGAGGACTGTGAAAAAGCCTCCAAAATGGGACAGAGACAAACAAGTAAACAGTCTCACAGAGGAGGAACTGAAGCAGAAAAATATGTTCAAGTAAGTCATTGTACTCGAGTAATGTTGTCTGTGATCTTGCCAGAGCTTGGAATATAATTGCAATAGAACAAGTAAATTCATTCTCAGTGTTGTTGTATTTACTGGTCCTTCAGGATCATTATTGTTAATGTTAATTGAATACTGCTTAAGTCAGTGCTAGCGGGCATGAGTAGTTTTGTACTTTTAACCCATTCCCTCATATTGACGACTTTTGACGACCCTGTAAAAGTCACTTTGTGAAACCATTGTGTTAAATTTATCACAATGGTTTCAAACTACAAAATTCTAAAAGTTTCCTTTTCTCTAGTTAATGCTCCTTTTCGGTAGATTCATTCAAAGAGGTTGTATCTAAAAATAGCCTATGAGGCAATAGGTTAATAACTGCTCATTTACGGACTAAATAAAACTTAGTCTCCAATTTTCTCTTTTGGCATTCTCTGCTTTTGATTTCTGAGATCAAAGGATATCCTACTTTCAGAACTAATAAACATTTCTTTGCTGAAAGTTCGTTTAAGAAATATAGCTGTATATAAATCGACTGAATTACTATAATGGTTAAATGGTAAACGAACAAAAGAATTTGACTCAGGCAAAAACTAGAATCAGACTTATATCACTCAATAGGCAACAGTGCAGACCCTAATCAAAAGACACTAATGGGGGGCCATCTGATAAAAAAAAAGTACCTAGTTATAGTCTACTTTCAGTCCGAATGACCGCTCAGCCGACTGTACATTTACTCCCCTGGTCATTGAGTCATTGGCCTACAATATTGAGCACTGCTATCTGATGGATTATTTACCCTGCCTACAACGATGTTAAAAGGCGCATCTGTGAGGCAAAAGGCTAACCTTTCCTTCATATAACCGCCTTTTCATGCATCTCAGATGATCTGCAACACAGAGTAGACCCAGATCAGACAGCTCCTATAGGAGCTGTCTGATCAGGGTCTGCTCTGTTTGCTAATGGAATTTGAAAAGTCAGTTTCTTTACTGTCTAAAGTAGCTGCAATGTCCCACCTTCCTTATTTCATTATATTATATAACAATTTTGTTCATGAATATTCAGTAGGTATTGAAATTTGGAATAAACATAGAACAGGGAAAGGGTTAAAAGTCAGTATATACATCAAAGAAATAGGGGAGGAGGTTGTGTTATTGCTAACAATATTTCATTAACCTCTTTCATTTCTATAGTTTACTTGTACTATAAAGACTTATTTCTACAAGTAATGTATAGTTAAACCTGTTTTAAGCAGCTGCCACTAACTGATTAGCCTTAGAAATCTTAAAAGCAGGTGGTTGCTTTATACAGGGCAAATGTAATACAGAAAATTGCACTGGGAATGTTTTGAATAATTTTGTCCTGGATTAAGCATCCACCTGCATTATAGACCCAGACTTAACCCTTCTCTTTACCCTTTACCTGATATAAAGGCTTTTTAACACTTTTGCAACAGAATAGACCAAGATCAGACAGCTGCTATGATAGATCCAACTACGGTTTCTTGCAATACCAAAATATTCTGTGTACATATGCAACTATGAAAATTCAAATTCAGCTACATGTTATACATATTCCTGATGTCATTATAATATATTTCTAACATGAATATTCAACAGGGAAAGTTTAAGTAGTTGCTGAAGTTAAGTTTTATTGTACAGTTCTTTCATTGCTATCAAACCGAATCGCTGCTGTTACATAAGTCATTCCATAAAACTAAAACTTACTCTTATTCTGTAACTGAATCTATGCTGTTAAATAAATTCTGAAAGTGGGAGATCCTTCAAAAGCAAAAGTAGCAATGTGAAAAGAGAAAATTGCAGACTTGGTTTTATTGAGTCTGTTCATGTCAGAGTAGAAATTTAAAGTGCAACACTACTCACACCCCCTAGCACAGGCTTAAGCAGTATTCAATTTTCATACTAAAAACACAAAAACTGGTGTTCCCATGATAGGACCAGAAAATATAACAACACTGAGATGAAGTCCAGGGAGACTTTTTACGACAGTCACACGAGCACTTAACACCTGCTGTTGTTAAGTACATAAATTCTGAAAGTGGGAGATGAGTCTATCCATAAAACTAAAACACACATTTATTCAGTAATTAATGCAATAAGTTTTGTGTTTCAGATCATGGTTTGTGATTGGTACCAACAAAATCCTTAGGAGCCTTGAGAAGGGTGAGCTGTGCCTTGTTCTGAGGAAGGCAGACCTGCAGGGTGTTGTGACCGACATGATCCTGTCGCTTGCGGTCAGTCATCAGTGCCCAGCCATTTGTGTATCTGAATTGCTGACCTCCATACAGGCAGGATGGCCTGATATGACATCAGTCTCAGTTTTTGCAATAAAGGTACTTTTGAAAAGAAACAGCTAAGTTAAGAATTAATGTAAGGTTTCTTGGCTTTGTTCAAATACCTCAAGCAATTATCCAATTTTGTAAAGTTTGTGTTAAACTGTCTGTTTCATACTGGTTTCAACACTAACCCTAATGAACATTTTGAATGAATTGATCAGTTCATGAATATTCATTGATTTAATTTTTGTAAAGTTAAAATCAAAAGGGAGTTTTTGCCTTTGAGCAAAACTAAAGGATCAGATCTATATGATTTCATAAGGAAAGCGAGTAGATCCTGATCAGACAGCTCATACAGGGGCTGTATTGTCTTGGGCTAACATGAAAAAGTGTTAACCTGTATATGAAGGAAAGGGTTAAATGATGAACAAAGTCTATTTGGTAGAAACTATCTACTTAATTTTTAACGAGTGTTTTTTCTCTTGCATTTCTTTTTATTAACATAAGAATTTATAGCAGTTTTGATTCTAATGAGACTCCAAGTTCATCTTCACTATTCTGGCTCTGAAGGTATAAATATAATGATACCCTATTTATTCAAAGAATTTTGACACCCAATCTCGCCTCTCCTTGGGTTTGTGAAGATGCCAATTTGGCACAGTTTTGATAACTTCAAATTAGTCTGACATAGTAGCAAGCAATGCAGACCCACGTGGCTCAGTGGTAGAGCGTCCGCCTGCGGTACGGAAGGTTGTGGGTTCGATCCCCGGCCGCGACAGACCAAAAGTCGTTAAAAGTTGGTAATAGTAGCTCCCTTGTCTACGCTCGACAATAAAGGTGTAGTTCTAGGACTGGTCGGCCCGGTGTCAGGATAATGTGACTGGGTGGGGTGCCCTTGCCATGTACCTGCGGCAGGAGTATTCCAGTGAGGCAGCACTATAACTTGTCTCATGCAGGTGCCGTCTGCAAATAACTGAAATACTGTTGGTCGGACGTAAAACCCAACTCACTCACTCACTCACTCTACTTTGTAGCAGTTTGATCTGGGTCTGCCCTGTTAGCTAAGTTTGTCTGTCTGAATACTTGGGGTAGCTAGATGTTTCTGTCTGTCAGATTTTGTTTGGTCATAACTTTAATATAATTTGCATGGATAGAATGGAATATAATTTGGTGCATATGTCAAGTATGTAGATTTTGTAGCATCCCCCAATTTTTTATTTGTTTTTAACTCACCAGAGCACAAAGTGCTCAGGGTGAGCTTTTGTGATCGCCTGATGTCTGTCGTCCGTCGACGTGCATCATCAACAATTTGAACCTTTAAAAATCTTCTCCTCTGAATCCACTGGGTTCTCAGCTTTCATCTTTGGCACATAGCATCACCTTTAGGTCCTCTTCAAAAGTTATATAAATTATATCCCTGGAGTCAAAATTGGCCCCGCCCGAGGGTGTCAAGTTTTCAATAGAAACATATAGTGAAAACTTTGAAAATCCTCTCCTCTGAAACTGGAATTGAAAATCCTCTCCTCTGAAACTGGAATGTTCTCAGCTTTCATATTTGGCACATAGCACAAGGTCCACTACAAAAGTTATATAAATTATGCCACTGGCCTGGGGTCAAAGTTGGCCCCACCCCAGGGCCCTGAGGGTGACCAATTTTCTGTAGCAGACTGTTGTTTAAACAGCCCTTGGGGTCACTAGTTATGCATATAGGAAAAATCTTCTTGTCAAACACTACATGTCCCAGAGCTTAGATATTTGGTATATAGATTTATTTAGTATACCTTTATGAATTTTGTAAATATCATAGTTCTGAGGTTAAAATTGGCCCTGCCCTGTAGGTATACTTTAAAATAGACTTCTTCACATCAGAAACTACAGTTTAGATGTCTCCCCTTATCCAGAAGAAGATAGTGCACTCCATCTAGCCAATTAGTGTTATGTAATTATTGACCCTTAGGGTCAGTAGAGTAGAAATTGTATTTAGACAAATAAATAACACACACTCATTTTAGATTGAGAAACCTAAGTGGATAATTCTCAAAATGCAGAAAACGCTTAAAGCTTTTTGCATATCTATGCCCTGCTGCTGCATTAAGCTGCCAGATATCAATATAGAGCCTATCAGTGTATCTGTTTTAAAGTTCAGCTTAATCACCGTCTGTCAACAACTCCGGAAATAGCTAGGTAAAACTACTAAGCGAAGCGAAGAAAGTGATAAATTTGACCAACACCATGTAAGACAATCCTTTGTTATTTTAACTCTCATTATCTTAACCATCATAGATAAAGCACTACCGGGTCTATGAATCTTTGATTACTTCACTCAGAGTTTAAACTCTTGCATAAGTTGGCAATATCAGAATATTTAACCTGTAAAAGGCTTTCCTAGTAGCGAGGAAAAGTCAACGCCACTTGATATTTGGGTCTTATTCAAGGAAACTTGTATTTGTATATTCATGAATTAACTGCCGAATCGAAGCATATGATGGTTTTGTTTTATGTACCAAAAATTGTATCTTTCCATACAT
Source organism: Azorinus chamasolen (assembly GCA_963576725.1). Taxonomy (NCBI): domain Eukaryota; kingdom Metazoa; phylum Mollusca; class Bivalvia; order Cardiida; family Solecurtidae; genus Azorinus; species Azorinus chamasolen. The sequence continues at coordinate 6,001,276 of OY755244.1, forward strand.
TGTGTGAGAAGATATTACAAAATTCATATGTAGGATTGTGTACGGCGAATAGTTGTTACGGTGTACGGCGAATAGCGTTTCTGGTGATTTTTAGTATACGGCGAATAGCTTCAACAGTTATCGAAAGAAAATGCTTTAAATAAGGATGGTATCTTAATCGACAGTGCCGAACAAGGACCCGTGAGTTAAATTACATTAATAGGCCACTTAACAATTTAAGAACATTGCTTTAGAGTTGGTCAATGTGCTCATTCAAGTTGAAGTTCTATTCTTAAGTGTATTACTTATGGATTTTCATGAGTACGTTTCCTGCTTTATGACAGCCATCCGAAAGCAAATAGAGCAGAGAAATGAATCTGGTCCTATTATGTTTGCAAAGGCTCAGATGTGTGTTTCTATACAGAAAAGGCATGATATTTGTTTCTGGCAAAGAATATAGTAGAACCTGTCTTAACCGACCATCAAAAAGGTCCAGTTATGGGTCTGTAAGGCAGGTGGTAGCGTAATACAGGCTACAATTAATACAGAAAGTTCCTATGAGCTTTCTGCACTACTTTTTCCTTGTTTTAAGTAACCACCTGCTTTTAAGACTCATATGTTCAATATATGTATGTATATACAGTTACTTTTCATCGTATTAACCCCTTTCTACTAAAGAAATTTAATAAGAATTATTTAACCCTTTACCTGTTCAATATTTATGCAAGAATAATGTCTGATTGAGGACTGATTGATAAGTCGAGAGCTTTGTATTGAAGGAGTTAAGCAGGGATGTCCTTTTTCTGCCCTACTATTCCCTGACTATTTAAGGCTATGTGCCCGAAGACTGATGACTTTTCAAATACAAAGTGATTAATAAACTAATTCTTCATTCATACATATATCTTGTGGTATCCGAATTTCGTGAATGCTCGGATGCATGCAACAGTAATTGAAACTAAAATATGCAGACCTAGAAATTCACTTACACATCTTTAAGGAGCGTAGCTGAATCCAAATATAGTTTAAACACCGTGGCTATAGGGGCCCGGGAGCTTGCTCCCCGGGAAAAATTAGAATTGAGTGGTTTCAAAAAGTGACTTTTACAGAGGCGTCAATTGGAGGAGAGGGTTAAATCTTACATGACAAGACAGAACGTTTATCAAAGTATATCCCTACTTGGCCTTCGAGTGTTGTTCCATTTTGGCCATACTAGTTAATGTTTTCACCTATCATTGATGTTACACACGTGCTTAAATGCGTGTCGCTTGCTACTCCCTTGCCATTAGAAGTTGGCTTGTAGTCTTCGCGGCTGACGTTGAAATGTTTGATCCACTGCAAGCGCACTTCTTCACTGCGAGAAATGGTGTGCAGTTTGTAAGGCTCCCAACACGGGCAGTTTTTATGCAGATTTTTTTCTCCTAACCGTTGCACCATTTATAAAGTTTCTTTTGATTGTTATTGCAATAAAAAGCAGCATATCACTTCCCTGAACTACATGTGTACTTTCGTATGGCATTATATTATATAAGTTATTATTCTATACTAATTCCTAAAATATCGGTCATAAAACAAATCCATACAATCTAAAATCTTTATTTATCAGCAAAGCTTAACAGTACCATAATGACGGAGAGTATTCATGAGCATTTAATTCTGTAATCATTGTTGTGTGCAGATCCGTCAAAACCGAAAGTAGCGCAATAGTAGATGTGGATACTCTGCCATTTGTGCCTTCTAAAAGTTTCCTCATTTGCTATTGCACAACCTACATTTTAATTCTAGATCAATGGCATTTTCATGATAGACATGAGGTGTCAGTTTATTTTCTTCGCACTAACCTTAGGGAACGATTATAAGTAAATTTTAGCCGTAAAATGCCGCACACCACGCAAGCTATTTGCCGAGCAGTCTTCATAACAGTAAAATATATTACTATTCGCCGTACACATCGGAAGCTATTCGCCGTACAATATTCATACCGCATTTATCTATTCGCCGTACACACACCTTGTTTTTCTTTTATCAAATTCAAAGCCAATTTTGATCGTATTCTGCAATCAACGCTGGCATAAGAGTGTATTGGCTGTGTGATGACAAGGAATGTGTGAAATCGTGTGTCAGAGGATTAGAAAAACAATTGCGAACACGTTTTTGACCTCTTCGCTGCTATCTCGGTTGTACTAATCCGAGAATAATGCACCCAAAATGATTTACATACGTGAATTTGAATTGATCAGAAACCATGTAATCATTGGTTGATCTATCTACCAGTAATATCAAACATTGCAATGCTAGAATATGTCATAATCTATATAAATATATCGAATTACTAATTCACAGTCAATGAACTTTCGCTTCACTTAGTAGTTTTACATAGCTATTTCCGAAGTTGTTGACAGACGGTGTTAATACAAGTTCAACTGTTCTATACTCTAGCATTCCTTCAGTTCTGTAATGTTGTCTGCTTCAGAATTGTTGTCTGCTTGTTTAAGTTTGTTCACACTGTTTTTAATACATATCAATCTTACAATTAACTCTCTTGTACAAACCACATATGAAGTTACATATCCGTCAGATCAGAAACCAAACTGTGTGCTAATTTCAGTCAAGTCATGCTCAGCAGTGATAGGGTTAACACTGAGTTTCTGTCATCTGTTAGAAATTTTGTCTGCTGAAAAATTAATACTGTCAATGGCCCTCTTGTTTTATATAGAAACATATTGTGAAACCTTTAGAAATCTTCTTCTGAAACTGGAAGTTTCTCAGCTTTCATATTTGGCACATAGCATCATCTTGAAGTCATCTACAAAAATTACATGACTTATATCCCTGGGTTCAAATGAAGCCCCGCCCCGCGCCAGGGGTGGCCAGTTTTGTTTAGAAACATAGTGAAAACTTTGAAAATATTCTCCGATTGTCTGGAGAGTGATATCAGGGCCATCATGGCCCTCTTGTTTATTGTACAGATTATGTTTGTGACTGTGATAAAACTGGGATGTAGCCTACTAGCATATTGTAGCTACTTTATCTCTTCTTTTTCTAATTTCAGTCATTGACTGAGCCTAATGACTTCTCAGAGCTGATGCAATTTGTCCAAGGTGTTTTACCAGTACCAGATAAAGTAGATGGCCTGCCACAGGAAAAAGGAAACATATCTGTGACAAAAGAAAATAAAACTGGTAAAATCCCACCATTGACACCAAATACAGATGAAGCTGCAACAAATGTTGCGGACTCTAATAAAGAAACTAGTGAAAATGAAGAAATGGATCAATCCCACATAACCTTGGAACCTAGCCCTTCAGTTATAAAACTACATGATGATGATGATGTTCAGGATGAAACTGTTGAAGCAGTGACAGTTGATCCAACTAAGTATTATGTGTACAGATCACAGCTGCCTTCAAGGAAAACATTTGGTGGTGAAGACTTTATTGCATTTGGTGAAGATTTGGCAACAGATAAACATGTTTATGTTGTTAATGGCAAAGTCAGTGTGAGAAGTCAAGAAGGGTATAACAAGGAACTATATGGCATAGCCCCGTCTTTCTCAGGTACTGATGATGAACAGAGGAGAGCACCACCTAAAAATAAGAAAAGAGCGTTAGACGTCACTAGCTCTTACAGAGGTATAACAATCAAACAAGCCAAGAGAGACTTGACAAGTGCGAGACAAAAAAAGAAAGAGCGAAAAAGACAAACTAACGCCAAGAAAAAGGGCAGAGTAAAAAAAAATAGTGCTAAATAATGTGTGTAACTCTCAACACTACTGATGAATTAGTGATTAAACATAAAATTAGTTTGGATCCAGATGAGATGCCAATTACGCCAAGTACTGATTCTCTCTAATAAATGCCCTATTCTAATAAATGCTGGCTAAATTCTGGGGACCAGGGAGGGGGATACTAATGATCAATAAAACCAGTAAAAACATATATATTTACCATTAAACAAAGAAATAGGTTTCTCAAAATACAGATGGTATCTTAATGCAGACTGAAAGAAATGCAGAAAGTGGGGGATATTTCTGTGCAATTTATTCTGCATTAAGCAACCACCTGTGTACAAACTATAAGAAATGTAACACCCCCAGGAGCATTTATTAGAGATCATATTGTAACTCAATGTATTATCAGGATACAAATGGTTGATACTGATGGCAGGCTGTAAGAGAAATAAAACGAAAATTGACTTTCAGAATTGCAGCAGAAGAAAATATTTTCAGACTACAATTAGATACAAGGACATGATTTCTACTCTCTTGAGCTAATTTCAAAATGAGCTTTGAGGAAAATTGGCTAAGTTGGATCTGATATGCACAGAATTTATATTTTCACAGATTGTAGGTTGCATGTAGGAAGTTGTTTCAAAGCAAGAGCTTTCGGCTCGCCATATCCTTTTACATAGTATACAAAAGGGTTAACTTTTCCCTTACTATTAGAAACCTGACCATAACTTTTGAACTATTAGGGAGAGAGACTTCATACTTCGCATATCCACTAATATTCTACATATATCAAGGTCAACATCAAACTTTAAGGTCAATTACTAAGTAACTATGAAAGTTGAACTATTACATGTAGACTTGGACTATATGCTCATCTCTTGAAGCTGCAAATTTTCAAAGGCTCAAGGTCAGGTTCAAACTTCAAGGTCAGAGGTCTAATTCTTATTCCCCCTTCCCCCACCCAACCAATTAAAAGGTGGGGGGAGAATATTGTTTTTGCTCTGCTCTGATAATGTTGGTGATGTTTCTAAAGAAAAGCATATCACGACAAACAGTGCAGACCCTGATGAGATGGCTCCCCTAGGAGCCCTCTCACCTGGGGCTCCACTGTTTGCATAGGACATTAGTGACTCGTTTCCTGCATCAAGGGTTAAGGTAATTATGGCATAAAGACATTTTAATAATGTCACAGATATAGCTTTTGTCAGAAATTGTTTAACTTGAGAAAATAAATATTTGGTTGGAGGTTATTCTTTTGTGATTACTTTAGCAGAGTGACACTTAGGGATCATTTATCCATCCATATGTCTATACATCATGCTTTTTGTCACACATTAGGACAATGGGATTGACTTCAAACTTTAAACATTATACAATTGGCAACAGGTAAAAGTGGGGGCCTCCATGGTCCAGAGGTTATGATCTTCGACTAACAGTCACTTAGACCCTCACCACTGGTTCCAATTCTGGCCCGAGTATTTGTATTTTTCATGTGAGATAGCCTATCAGTAGGTGGATGGTGCTACTCTGGTGGTCTTCTGTGCACGGATTATTAGCTGGACATCACGATATGACGAAAATAATATTAAGGTGATGCAAAACTTCAATACAAACACAACAAATCAATACATGTGTACAAAATACAGGCTATTACTTTTGTATAGATATATATTTCCCTTTTTATACCCTACTACAAAGTTATTGGGTGAGTGGGGATTATAATTGAATCAGGTTGTCAGTCAATCATCATGAATGAGGCGCAATTATTTACCAGCTTCTTCTACACAGTTTTGTGCCAAATTTTCGGAAAGTAGTTATGTCTCCCCCCATATTTATATGGGGGAGACATATTGTTTTCGTGAGAGTTGTCCTTCTGTCCTTCCGTCTGTCAGTCTGTCACATTTTCTTTTCCGGACAATAACTTCAATATGCCTGATGCCAGTTGATTGAAAATTCATATATGGAAAGAGCATAATGAGAGGAAGTGTCATGCCCATGGTCCATAACTCTGGCTTCACTAATATAGGAGTTATTGCTCCTTGTAACTTTTCACACTTTTTTGTCCGGACAATAACTCCTATATGGCTCATGCCATTGAATTGAAACTTCATACATGGAAAGATCATGATGAGAGGAAGTGTCATGCTCATGGTCCCTAACTCTGGCTTCACTAATATAGGAGTTATTGCCCCTTGTAAAAAAATCACTTTTTTGTCCGGACAGTAATTCCTACATGGCTCATGCCATTGGATTGAAACTTCATACATGAAAACATCATGGTAAGAGGAAGTGTCATGCACAAGGTCCATGACTCTGGCCTCAATAAATTGAGAGTTATTGCCCTATGTTCATTTGCTTCACACTTTCTTGTCCCGACGACAGCTCCTACTTGTACTGAAACTTCATATATGGAAAGAGCATGAGAGAAAGTGTCATGAACAAGGGCCATAACTCTGGTTTCAATACTTTTGGAGTTATTGCCCTTTGTTACATTTTTTGTCTGATTAATAACTCCTGTTCTACTGATGCTATTGGAATGACATTTCATTTATGGAAAGAGCATGATGAAAGTATGTGTCATGCACAAGGGCCATAACTCTGGTATTAATATTTTTGGAATTATTAGTTAACTTTTTTATGCCCCCAAATGTAGGCTTTGGCGGCATATAGTGATCGCACCGTGCGTGTGTGTGTGGGTGGGTGGGGGTGTGTGTGGGTGGGGGTGGGTGTGTGGGTGTGTGTACCTTTTGTCCGGAGTATATTTCCTTTGTCACATCAGCTACGGATACCAAATTTGGTGTGTGAGTTCATCTTGGGATGGGGGAGTGTCGCGTACCATTTTCATGTCACTGTGACCTTGACCTTGACCTTTGACCTTGATTTTACAAAAAGCTTGTCCGGAGCATATCTCCTTTACCTTACCAGCTACAGATTCCAAATTTGGTGTGTGACTTCATCTTGGGATGGCGGAGTGTCGCGTACCATTTCCAGGTCACTGTGACCTTGACCTTGACCTTTGACCTCGATTTTAAAAAAAGCTTATACCTTACCAGCTACAAAAAGCTTGTCCGGAGTATATCTCCTATACCTTACCAGCTAAGGATTCCAAATTTGGTGTGTGAGTTCATCTTGGGATGGAGGAGTGTCACGTACCATTTTCAGATCACTGTGACCTTGACCATGACCTTTGACCGATTTTACAAAAAGCTTGTCCGGAGCATATCTCCTTTACCTTACCAGCTACAGATTCCAAATTTGGTGTGTGAGTTCATCTTGGGATGGCGGAGTGTCGCGTACCATTTCCAGGTCACTGTGACCTTGACCTTGACCTTTGACCTCGATTTTAAAAAAAGCTTATACCTTACCAGCTACAAAAAGCTTGTCCGGAGTATATCTCCTATTCCTTACCAGCTAAGGATTCCAAATTTGGTGTGTGAGTTCATCTTGGGATGGAGGAGTGTCGCGTACCATTTTCAGATCACTGTGACCTTGACCATGACCTTTGACCGATTTTACAAAAAGCTTGTCCGGAGCATATTTCCTTTACCTTACCAGCTACAGATTCCAAATTTGGTGTGTGAGTTCATCTTGGGATGGCGGAGTGTCGTGTACCATTTCCAGGTCACTGTGACCTTGACCTTGACCTTTGACCTCGATTTCAAAAAAAGCTTATACCTTACCAGCTACAAAAAGCTTGTCCGGAGTATATCAACTATACCTTACCAGCTAAGGATTCCAAATTTGGTGTGTGAGTTCATATTGGGATGGAGGAGTGTCGCGTACCATTTTCAGATCACCTTGACCTTGACCGTTGACCGATTTTACAAAAAGCTTGTCCAGAGCATATCTCCTATACCTTACCAGATACGGATTCCAAATTTTGTGTGTGAGATCACCTTGAGATGGCGGAGTGTCGTGTACCATTTCCAGGTCACTGTGACCTTGACCTTGACCTTTGACCTCGATTTTACAAAAAGCTTGTCCGGAGCATATCTCCTATATCTTACCAGCTACAGATCCAAAATTTGGTATGTGAGTTCATCTTGGGATGAGGGAGTGTCACGTATCATTTTCAGGTCACTGTGACCTTGACCTTTGACCTCGATTTTACAAAAAGCTTATACCTTACCGGCTGCAAAAAGCTTGTCCGGAGTATATCTCCTATACCTTACCAGCTACGGATTCCAAATTTGGTGTGTGAGTTCATCTTGGGATGGAGGAATGTCGCGTACCATTTTCAGGTCACTGTGACCTTGACCTTGACCTTCGACCTCGATTTTACAAAAAAGGTTGTCCAGAGAATATCTCCTATACCTTACCAGCTACGGATTCCAAATTTGGTGTGTGAGTTTATCTTGGGATTGCGGTGTGTCGCCTACCATTTTCAGGTCACTGTGACCTTGACCTTTGACCAAGATTTTACACAAAGCTTGTCCGGAGCATTTCTCCTATACCTTACCAGCTACGGATTCCAAATTTGGTTTGTGAGTTCATCTTGGGATGGCGGAGAGTCGTGTACCCTTTTCAGATCACTGACCTTGACCTTTGACTTCAATTTTACAGTCCGGAGCATATCTCCTATACCTTACCAGATACAAAAAGCTTGTCCAGAGCATATCTCCTATACCTTAAACGTTGACAATCAACCCAGGGTCCTTTTTAACGTTGAGAATGACTTAGGGTCCTTTTTAACTAAGTTTTGACCCTTGGCTCTTTTCTTAGCTATCATAATCGTCAAAGGTTCTGTTTCTAATGTTAAGAACTGACTCCTGTGTCATTTTTTACAGCATCAAAATTTCATGTTACACCTGCATTACATTGTATTGTTTTTCCGCCAAAATGCATTTTGGTGTCAAACACTTTGGGGGCATTTGTCACCCGTGACGACTCTCTTGTTTCTTATAAAATGTGGTGTGGAAAGTACTAACAAGACTGGGTTTGGCTGATAAATAAGAGAATTGGATAGATCAGTACTCATATTCATCTGAGGCTCTGTATACAGAGTTAGAAACTGCATACTTTGTCTACTTTAGATAACACTTCCCCTGTTCAATATTCATGCAAGAAATAATGATGTCATGTATACATCTGTATACAGGACTTTTTATACGGCCACCTAATAAAGGTGGTCGTATATTGTCGTGGCCCTGTCCGTCCGTCCGTCCGTCCGTTCGTTCGTTCGTTCGTTCGTCCGTCCGTCAACATTTTGTTTGTCCGCTGTTTTCTGGGAAAACTATTTGACAGATATTAATGAAACTTCACACAAATGGTTAATGCATCAAGATCTGAAGCTGAGTTGATTCTGAGGTTCATTTGATTTTTCATTTCAGAGTTATGGCCCTTGTCCTAAAAAATATGCAAATAGTTTGTCCGCTGTTTTCTGGGAAAACTATTTAAGAGATATTAATGAAACTTCACACAAATGTTTAATGCATCAAGATCTGAAGCTGAGTCGATTCTGAGGTTCATTTGATTTGTCGTTTCGGAGTTATGGCCCTTTTACTTACAAAATAGTGCAAATACATGCAAATAGTTTGTCCGCTGTTTTCTGGGAAAACTATTTGACAGATATTAATGAAACTTCACACAACTGTTTAATGCATCAAGATCTGAAGCTGAGTCGATTCTGAGGTTCATTTGATTTTTATACCCCCAAAGCTAGGCTTTGGCGGCATATAGTGATCGCACCGTGCGTGGGTGGGTGGGTGGGTTTGTGTGTGGGTGGGTGGGTGGGTGTGTGTGTGTGTGGGTGTGTGTACCTTTTGTCCGTAGTATATTTCCTTTGTCACATCAGCTACGGATACCAAATTTGGTGTGTGAGTTCATCTTGGGATGGGGGAGTGTCGCGTACCATTTTCATGTCACTGTGACCTTGACCTTGACCTTTGACCTTGATTTTACAAAAAGCTTGTCCGGAGCATATCTCCTTTACCTTACCAGCTACAGATTTCAAATTTGGTGTGTGAGTTCATCTTGGGATGGCGGAGTGTCGCGTACCATTTCCAGGTCACTGTGACCTTGACCTTGACCTTTGACCTCGATTTTAAAAAAAGCTTATGCCTTACCAGCTACAAAAAGCTTGTCCGGAGTATATCTCCTATACCTTACCAGCTAAGGATTCCAAATTTGGTGTGTGAGTTCATCTTGGGATGGAGGAGTGTCACGTACCATTTTCAGATCACTGTGACCTTGACCATGACCTTTGACCGATTTTACAAAAAGCTTGTCCGGAGCATATCTCCTTTACCTTACCAGCTACAGATTCCAAATTTGGTGTGTGAGTTCATCTTGGGATGGCGGAGTGTCGCGTACCATTTCCAGGTCACTGTGACCTTGACCTTGACCTTTGACCTCGATTTTAAAAACCGCTTATACCTTACCAGCTACAAAAAGCTTGTCCGGAGTATATCTCCTATTCCTTACCAGCTAAGGATTCCAGATTTGGTGTGTGAGTTCATCTTGGGATGGAGGAGTGTTGCGTACCGTTTTCAGATCACTGTGACCTTGACCATGACCTTTGACCGATTTTACAAAAAGCTTGTCCGGAGCATATCTCCTTAACCTTACCAGCTACAGATTCCAAATTTGGTGTGTGAGTTCATCTTGGGATGGGGGAGTGTCATGTACCATTTCCAGGTCACTATGACCTTAACCTTGACCTTGACCGATTTTACAAAAAGCTTGTCCAGAGCATATCTCCTATACCTTACCAGATACGGATTCCAAATTTGGTGTGTGAGATCACCTTCAGATAGCGGAGTGTCGCGTACCATTTTCAGGTCACTGTGACCTTGACCTTGACCTTCGACCTCGATTTTACAAAAAAGGTTGTCCAGAGAATATCTCCTATACCTTACCAGCTACGGATTCCAAATTTAATGTGTGAGTTTATCTTGGGATGGCGGTGTGTCGCGTACCATTTTCAGGTCACTGTGACCTTCACCTTTGACCTAGATTTTACACAAAGCTTGTCCGGAGCATTTCTCCTATACCTTACCAGCTACGGATTCCAAATTTGGTTTGTGAGTTCATCTTGGGATGGCGGAGAGTCGTGTACCATTTTCAGATCACTGAGCTTGACCTTGACCTTTGACCTCAATTTTACAGTCCGGAGCATATCTCCTATATCTTACCAGATACAAAAAGCTTGTCCAGAGCATATCTCCTATACCTTAAACGTTGACAATCAACCCAGGGTTCTTTTTAACGTTGAGAATGACTTAGGGTCCTTTTTAACTAAGTTTTGACGCTTGGCTCTTTTCTTAGCTATCATAATCGTCAAAGGTTCTGTTTCTAATGTTAAGAACTGACTCCTGTGTCATTTTTAACAGCATCAAAATTTCATGTTACACCTGCATTACATTGTATTGTTTTTCCGCCAAAATGCATTTTGGTGTCAAACACTTTGGGGGCATTTGTCACCCGTGACGACTCTCTTGTTCATTTCAGAGTTATGGCCCTTTTACTTAAAAAATATGCAAATAGTTTGTCCACTGTTTTCTGGAAAAACTATTTGGGAGATATTAATGAAACTTCACACAAATGTTTAATGCATCAAGATCTGAAGCTGAGTCAATTCTAAGGTTCATTTGATTTGTCGTTTCGGAGTTATGGCCCTTGTATTTAAAAAATAATGCAAATACATGCAAATAGTTTGTCTGCCGTTTTCTGAGAAAACTATTCGAGAGATATTAATGAAACTTCACACAAATATTTAATGCATCAAGATCTGAAACTGAATTGATTCTGAGGATCATTTGATTTTTCTTTTCAGAGTTATGGCCCTTGTCCTTAAAAAATAATGCAAATACATGCAAATAGTTTGTCCGCTGTTTTCTGGGAAAACTATTTGAGAGATATTAATGAAACTTCACAAAAATGTTTAATGCATCAAGATCTGAAACTGAATTGATTCTGAGGATCATTTGATTTTTCTTTTCAGAGTTATGGCCCTTGTCCATAAAAAATAATGCAAATACATGCAAATAGTTTGTCCGCTGTTTTCTGGGAAAACTATATGAGAGCTATTATTGAAGCTTCACAAAAATGTTTAATGCATCAAGATCTGAAACTGAATTGATTCAGAGGATCATTTGATTTTTCTTTTCAGAGTTATGGTCCTTGTCCTTAAAAAATAATGCAAATAGTTTGTCCACTGTTTTCTGGGAAAAATATTTGAGAGATATTAATGAAACTTCACAAAAATGTTTAATGCATCAAGATCTGATGCTGAGTCGATTTTGAGGTTTATTTGATTTGTCGTTTCGGAGTTATGGCCCTTTTACTTAAAAAATAATGCAAACATAGTTTGTCCGCTGTTTTCTGGGAAAACTATTTGAGAGATATTAATGAAACTTCACAAAAATGTTTAATGCATCAAGAGCTGATGCTGAGTCGATTTTGAGGTTTATTTGATTTGTCGTTTCGGAGTTATGGCCCTTTTACTTAAAAAATAATGCAAATATATGCATTATAGTTTGTCTGCTGTTTTCTGGCAAAACTGTTTGACAGATATTAATGAAACTTCATACACATGTTTAATGCATCAAGACCTGAAGCTAAGTCGATTCTGAGGATCATTTGATTTGTTGTTTCGGAGTTATGGCCCTTGCACTTAAAAAAATAATGCAAATATGAGGATGGCCATAACTTTTTCATTTGAAATGATATTTACTTTAATTTTTTTATATGGTTAAACCTTAATGTGAATTTTCACATATATTGCGGGGGTTTTGATATGTCATTTTATTCCAAAGTTATGGTCCTTGAACTTTGTGTGTTCGTTGCTTTGTTTGTCGGTCAACTTTTAGTTTGTTGTTTTCTGGGAAAACTATTAAAATGATATAAATGAAACGTAACACAAATGTTTTAAGCAACAAAATTTGAAGCTGAGTTTATTTTGAGGTTCATTCAGTTTGTCTTTACAGAGTTATATTAAGATATTCACTTATTTTTTTTTAAAAAATAGTATCATCTTAATATGGAAATCAAGATCTGAAGCACAGATTAGAAAATGTCAACACTTATAAGGCATTTTGAATCAGAGAAAGTTTGCAAGTGGGCGTATTATGTACCGTATGCGGTACTCTTGTTGGTATTGGTAGAAACTGCACGAAGAGTCAGGTCTATTATAATTTCATAAGCAAACAGAGCAGACCCTGATCAGATGGCTCCTATAGGAAGCATCTGATCTGGGTCTTCTCTGTGTGCAAATGCATGAAAAGACGTTTACATGAGGGAAAGGGAATAGGTAAGTACTTACCACCTGCCTTGAAGAGTAACCAACAAGATGGGCTTTGAAGAGGCAAATCTAATGAGAAACCACATGCATGGTGGGGTTTGCTGGAGGTATGTAGAAAATGTGTAACAAAGATAACAAGAGTGCCAGTGGGCACAATATACGCCCGTCGAGGTCTTATTCAACATAAATTGAGGTTAACGTATTTACTAAATGCAAATTCTAAGTCAAATTTAGTAACCAAGTTTCAAGGCTTTATCTCAAAGGGTTGTGAATAAGTGGACTTTAACAAAAACCTTAACCAATAATTCTAAGTTAAAAAGGGGCATAATTCTGTCAAAATGCTTGACATAGTTGTGTGCTTGCCTACAGGTGAAGCTTGTGATAGTGAACAAGTGTTCCAACTTTCAAAGCTTTATCTCGAAGGGTTATGTAAATAAGTGGACTTTAACAAAAAACCTTAACCAGAAATTCTAAATTAAATGGGGGCATAATTCTGTCAAATTGCTTGACAGAGTTATTTACTCTTGCCTACAGATGAAGCTTCTGATGGTGAACAAGTGTTCCAAGTTTAAAAGCTTCATCTCAAAGGGTTATGTAAATAAAAGGACTTTAACAAAAACCGTAACCAAAAATTCTAAGTTAAAAAGGGGCATAATTCTGTCAAAATGCTTGACAGAGTTATGTACTTTTGCCTACAGGTGAAGGTTGTGACGGTGAACAAGTGACTTGTTCCAAGTTTCAAAGCTTTATCGCAAAAGGTTATGTAATAAGTGGACTTAAAAAATGTGTTCCACATAAATTGAGGTTAACTTGTTTGCTTAACGCAAATGCTAAAGTCCAATTGACTTTGTGCGACCTTGACCTTGGATAAATGTACCGGGAAACACCCATGCTACTGTAGCATGTCCAGATAAACATTGTGGTGAAATTTGAGAAGGATCCACCAATCAGAACTTGAGTTAGAGATGTTACAGACAGACAGGTTAACATTTTTGCTAAACGCAAATTCTAAGTCCAGTTGTGTGACCTTGACCTTGGATATACGTACCGGAACTGGGCATGCTACTGTAGCATGTCCAGATAAACATTGTGGTTTGGGAAGGATCCACCAAGCGGAACTTGAGTTAGAGATTGGACAGACGGACGGACAGACAGCGCCATTTCATAATACGTCCAGTTTTTTTCAAACGGGCGTATAAAAACTACTCCCCTTATTTACAGATGTAATTTGTTCAACAATACAAGGGCAACAATTTGACTATCAGCAATGACCTTTAGAGCTAAACCAAACACTCGATACTTGTGGATAGATAAAGAAAATGGTCACGTAAATCTATTACCCATTAATCAAAGTGAACTTGTTATAAACTTGTTATAAAAAATATGAAATTCATACAAAATATTGAATGCACCCAGTCACTACAGATACGAGACCTAATGTAGAAAATTAATATGAAATGATATAGATCTGATTCTATAGTTTGTGTCATTTTTATGCGCCCACCTATTAAAAGTGGTCGTATATTGGCGTGGCACTGTCCGTCCGTCCGTCAACATTTTGTGTGTCCGCCGTCGGAAAACTGTATGACGGATATTAATGAAACGTCACACAGATATTTAATGCATCAAGATCTGAAGCTGAATCGATTCTGAGGTTCATTTGATCTATATTGCGGATTTTTATATGTCATTTTATTTTAAAGTTATGGTCCTTGAACTGTGTGCATTTGTTGCTTTGTTCGTCAGTCAACTTTTGGTTTGTCTGTTGTTTTCCGGGAAAACTAGCTATTTAATGGATATTATAATTAATGAAAATTCACACATATGTTTTATGCAACAAAATCTGAAGCTGGGTTGATTTTGAGATTCATTCAATTGTCATTACAGAGTTATATATGGCCCCTGCACTTTACGAAAATCTGCAAATATATGAGGATGGCTGTAACTTTTTTTTTTATTTAATAAGGTATTCACATCAAATTATTTTTTTATATATAATATCACCTTAATACGAAGATCTAAAGCACAAATTAGAAAATGTCAACACTCATAAGGCAGATTGAATCAGAGAAGTTTTGCATGTGGGCCGGCGTATCATGTACCGTACGCCACTGGTACTCTTGTTTTAACCCTTTCTCAACTTTATGAACATTTAGGCCTATACGCGAATTAATTGCTTCATGAATATTCATTGTGGTTATATATAAATATGAAATAAGGGGTTAGGCAAACCACGAAGTAAATACAGTATTTACTTTGTGGGCAAACGTACACTGCAAAAGTTTAAATATATGGCTTTATTGAAGAAAAGCATTTTAAACATTTAATGCTGTTATAAGACTGGTGAAAGAGAATAATAGTTTTAACTTATAATGTCTTTACCATGATTCAAGTGTCATGAATTACTTTAATGGTAGTTGCAAACAGAGACATATATATATATACATACATGTCTCTGTTGCAAACTATCTTGTGACTGGGTCCAGATAGGACATCAAGTAACCGTGTGCCTCATGGGGATCTAGAGTGTTTGCATTATAATCAATATGTTAAATATTTGTTGAAAACAGGTCAATATTAATGAAGTTTTTTTTTATTGATTTCAAGCATTTCAAAAATAACATGACACATACTGACATACATGTAATATCCCCTAATATGGCTTAACGCAAATTTAAGGCGTTCGGCTCATGAAATATGTCTAAAATAAGTTAAAATGTCTCTAAAATGACGTTTTGTAACATTTGGAGCCGAAAAAATAAAGTTTGGGGCGTTTTGAGACAAAGCTGAACTTTCGTATATTCTATATAAGAGATTATACGAAATTTCAGCTTAGTCTCAAAACGCACAAGCTTTATTTTTTCGGCCCCAAATGTTACAAAACGTCAAAACTTATTTTAGACATATTTCATGAGCCGAACGCCTGTGACTTATTTAACGGTGTTGACAGCTGCATACATATAGTTTATTTGTGTTTTGCTTCCAGTCATATCGTAATTACCAGTTATAAGCTTGACTGAAAATAATTTGAACTCATTTCTGATTAAATCATACTAAATTTTCTATTGGGTCGAAACAATTTGGGTCCGAAATGACTAACAATCGAAACGACATGGGTCCGAAACGACACAACTCCCGCCCTCCCCGGAAATATCCGAACATGACCGTGTTTTTGTAAACAAATGAGAGGATGTCACGACAGCTTGATGTCGCCCCTTGATGTCACGTAGAAAGAGATAAAGATAAGAGTTGTATGAATGAAAATTAGGTTATGAAAAACGTTGCCACAACCCAACGAATGCAACTGAAGGCGGTAGATCTAGTTGTTTAGTGTGTTGATAAAGACTGAAAGAGATAAATTTGCAATGGCACATGCTCGGTTGATAATTTCTGCATTATTTTCGTTGTGTGTAGTGAACTTTATTGTTGTTCTTGGCTTTAGTGTGCGAACTGCAGTCCAAAGGCAGCCACCTGGACTGAATTCAACAGCAAAGGTATGGTGGGCCAAGGAAATTACACCTGATTTTCATATTGCTGGTCGACTAACAGAGAGACAGATAAAGTATGCTTCAGAGGCTGGTTTTCGAAGTATTTTCTCATTGTTTGTATATGAGACTTATGATTCTGGAAGTTTTGGAGGAGAATATCTGCCGACGAGTGCAGAGGCATGGGCCACAGCACATCTTGCTGGTTTGCAGTATGTTGCACTGATCGGTGGAGCTGATGACTGGACAAGCGTAGAGACTGTCCAAAAGTTTGCAGCTGTCCTGCCATCTCTACGACGGCCCATTCTGCTACACTGTGATAGAGGATATACAATAACCTATGTTACCTTAATGTATATGGCAAATCAAACTAGATACAATTCCAGCTTTGAACCAAAAATACGTAGTAAAGAGTTTTATGAAATCACAGCAGCGATGGGTCTAGACTTCACTGCGGATGATTTAAAAGAGCTTGTTGCTAATGTTACTGGAGAAGAAATTGTAATAGAGCCACCAAAACCAGACTGTGAGCCAGAAGACTGGTTAGACTTTTGGTTAGCCCATCCAGTCTCAAAAAATTGGTATACTGCCGGACAGATTAGACAATGTGATTTAAAGGTGTTGGAAGCAACGGGCTTTAAATCTGTCATTAACATGAGACTTGGGATGACTCACAGTTCAAAGCCATCACAAGAACCTGTTGCTCTCTTGAACGTCATGGATGGTACAGGAACCTATGGAAATAGCTCAGTACCTCCGAGACAAGATATGTTGACTCTCAGAAATAACCGCATTCACCCCCATTATGGGTCAGAATTCATTACTCCAAAAGCAAAAGTTAACTTTGAAGTTGAGAATCCATTAGAGTTTGGGGATGACAT
Organism: Azorinus chamasolen; assembly: GCA_963576725.1. Classification (NCBI taxonomy): domain Eukaryota; kingdom Metazoa; phylum Mollusca; class Bivalvia; order Cardiida; family Solecurtidae; genus Azorinus; species Azorinus chamasolen. The sequence goes on from OY755244.1 coordinate 6,018,592, forward strand.
TGGTTACAGTGAAAAAAGTGAAAGGGAGACTTTTGCAAAATCATCTCTGAAGTACTACCACATCCCTGTTCGTAAGTAGTTGCTGGCAATAGCACAACATTAATCTGACTGTACAAAAACTAGCTAAGGAAATTGGAAACAGTGTAGATTCAGATCAGCTACTGCACTTCAAATATTGTGTCTGATCAGAGTTTACATCAAATGAAGTAATAAGTACATGTAAGTGGATTAATAGACACTAGCTGCTAGCGAGTGACAAGACATTGTGGATACACCTTCGGTTCAGAGTAATAGAAAGAGCTGCATATTCAAATACTCAAACTGTTATTTCTCCGCCAAACCCAGTATTGTTACCTGTCTAGAATTTTTGAGGTGATTCTAAAGAGTGGTCACAACATGGGGTTTGGTTGAGAATATTAAACAAAGGAACTATTCTTGAAAATGTTTTAATTTATGCATCTTATCTAGGCCTGTGTCAGTCAATCGCTGCTATTCCAAGACAGTATCTGATCTTGGTCAACTGTTTCCAAAGAATTAAGTTCATACAGCAGTACACATTAATGCTGAATTGTATATTTCAGATTTTGTCATCATAATAAAATTAGAGCTACAGACTTTTTATACTTTAGCAGGGTGTTTCTGTCGTTTATCCATTAATTAATAATTTCTCTGTCATGAATGGAACGCCATTCTGCCATGCTAATTTGCTAAATGTGAATTGTGTAAATTGCTAGGGAAAGAACCGGAATATTCCAAATGATGGATGTAAATGACAAATGCGAAATGCTTATTGCTAAATGTATATGTTAATTTTTGTATATAGCAATTAGCATGGCAGAATGGCGTTCCATAGTCGTGCTGTTTTAGTCACACTTTCTCTTTTTTTGTATACATGTAATGGTATATGAGCAACAGTTGGTTTTTAATTTTAATTGCATTGGCAAAAACTATATTACTCCATCTAAGCTAAAAGAGCAGACCCTGATCGGACAATTCCTGGAGGAGCAATCTGAAATGGGTCGACTCTTTGCAAATCAAGGTATTAAAAGGCATATGGTTTATCAGTTAACCCTTTCCTTCATGCAAACACTTTTTCACGCCTTTGCGAACAGTCACTAAAGACCTACATCAGATGGCTAGCTTTGTAAACAGGAGCCTTGTGATCAGTGTCTACTCTGTTTGCTTATGAATTTATAATAGATCTTACTCTACAGTTTCTACCAATACCAAAACATCCTGTGTACATATGCCAGTACATGTATAAAATTTCAGTTAATAAATATCCATGATGTCATTATTTCATACATGAATATTCAACAGGAAAATGGTTATGTATATACTGATTTCTGATTCTTCCACAGCTATTGATGCCAACTACACAGCAGAAATGTTTGGAGAAGTCAGGGACATTCTGATAGAGGCCGGACAGAGAGGTCCAGTTTTGCTTCACTGTGGTGATGGACGAAGAGTTGGTAAGTATCAACCTCCTTAACTCTTTCCATTGTAGAAAGTTAGAAACGCTTTTTAATGCTTTTTCCAATAGAGTAGAACCAGATCAGATGATTCTTGTGGGAGCCATCTGGTCAGGGTCTGCTCTGTTAGCTCATGAATATATGTATAATAGATCTGACTCTTCAGTCTCTACCAATACCAAAAATCGTGTTTATAAAAGTTCATCTAAATGTCATTTTTTAACTCTTTACTCCTTGAAAATCCAAGCAAGAAATAATGACATCTTGTATGTTAATTAATAACTGAATCTTTATAATGGCACTAGGAACAAAATCATTTTTTATCATGACAGAATCTGTAAACAAACATGGCAGAAACAAGAGCTCCGCGTGTCGGAGCATTATACGCCCGAAGTCTGTTCTGTCATAACATGCACACTATTAATTTGAGTTGAAAGTCACTGTGACCTTGAGTTTTGACCCCACCGACCTAAACATCAATAGGGGTCGTCTACTAGCCATGACCAACCTTCCTACTAAGTATGAAGACAGCTCACCTAATATTTATCAAGTTATTGAGCTGACAAGATTTTTGAGTTGACGTCACAGTGACCTTGACCTTTGACTGACTGACCTCAAAATCAATAGAGATCATCTAATAGCCATGACCAACCTTCCTATTAAGTATGAATAGAGCTCACCTAATACTTATCAAGTTATTGAGCAGACAAGATTTTTGAGTTGAATATCACAGTGACCTTTGACCAACTGACCTCAAAATCAATAGGGGTCATCTTCTAGCCATGACCAACCTTTCTACTAAGAATGAAGACAGCACACCTAATACTTATCAAGTTATTGAGCAGACAAGAGTTTTTAGTTAAAGGTGACAGTGACCTTGACCTTTGACTGACTGACCTCAAAATCAATAGGGGTCATCTACTAGCCATAACCAACCTTCCTACTAAGTATGAAGACAGCTTACTTAACACTTATCAAGTTATTGAGTGGACAAGATTTTTTAGTTGAAGGTCATGGTGACCTTGACCTCTGACAGACTGACCTCAAAATCAATAGAGGTCATCTACTAGCCATGACCAACCTTCCTACCAAGTATGAAGACAGCACACCCAATATTTGTCAAGTTATTTAGTGGATAAAGATGTGGCTAACAGACGTATAAAAAACCTGGACTGTTAATTTCCCATTAAAATGCCAAGGAAAATTAATTTACTGATGCTGCTGTACAACTTATACAGTCAATTAATAATCGATTATGGCAAAATTACTATTGATAATACGGGTAGATCAAAAACACTTTTCGACCATTTATCAATTGTAATTGATAATCAGAAATGAACACTGTTATTTTCACCTATAGCTGTTTTGGCATAGTTTCTTTTTGTTATACCCCCCCCCCCCCCCCCCCCTGTAGCAGATGGCAATATTTGCAGACAATTGAACACATGATTTTGTTATGGAGATAAAACTGGAGGATACTCCACTTTTACCCTTTTTTCCATCAAACACTTTTGCAAACAGAGCAGACCCTGATCAGACGGCTCCTGTAGGAGCTTTCTGACCAGGTTCTGCTCTGTTTACTAATGGAATTATATAGATCTGATTCTATAGTTTTCACCATTGCCAAAGCATTTGGGTTAATTTATATTCCTGTGTACATTATTTATATCTTAGTAGACTGGGGTAGATGATAATCTTAGCAGACTTATTTAATTTATTGTGAATGGATTAACCAAGAAGCTCCCTTTAAAAATGTAATGTCCCTGGGGGTGTTTATTAAAGATAGTGTACTGTACTCACAGAGTATTGAGAGCCCCATGTACATTATATACATGTATAATATAGACAGGGGTATGGTCCTTAATAAGGATCTACATAATTATGTTGTATATGCAGTATTTATTATTTATTGCAGCTTATTTTGGAGTGCTTGCAGCAGCCATTCATGAAGGCTACAATCTTGACTGGGCTTTGAGCAGGGTGCAAGAGCTTGGGTTTGAAGTGAGCCCAAATGTTCGTCCAGATGTGTATGACATGTACTGTAAATCCCTCAGACCAAGCAGTTCACAGAAAGAGGAATTGTAGTAGTATTAAACCAGGCTCTAAGGTTATTAAACTTTTTGCCTGAGTCTTAGATCATCCTCAAATGTCTGATTGGTCAGATTTGAGCTTGAACTCAAACTCAGCAGTTTTATAACCTCGGGCCCAGACTGAGTAGTTTTATTTGCTCACAATTTAACCTCCCACCAATTAAACCTTTACCTGAGGAAATTTTTCATGAAAGAAATAATGACATCATGAATATTTATTAGCCAAATTTTTAAAATGGTACAGGATTTCTTTGTGATGGCTGAAACTGAAGAATCAGATCTATATTATTCCATAAGCAAACAGAACAGACCCTGACCAGACAGCTCCTGTAGGAGCCATCTGATCTAGATCTACTCTGTTTGCAAATGCATGAAAAGTTATTTCTATCAGGTAAAGGGTTAACTCTTCTGCATAAATCTAGTTTGTTGTAATTTTTACTTTCATCTTATCCATTCTAGCTTTGGTGGAGAAATAAAGGAATCATTCTTGAAAAGGTTTTAATTTATGCATCTTATCTGGTCCCCAGAGATAAAAGTTGTCTGTCTACCTTGTAAGATATAAAATCCTAAAGATACATAGTTATACAGTAAATTTCTCTATAACGGCCACTAAATTGTGTTAATTAGTTGGTATTTAGGGCAGGTGGTTGCTTAAAGCAAGGTGAAAGTAAAACAACGCTCCTACAGGAGCGTTCTGTTTTACCTAATTTCACCTTACTTTAAGCAACCACCTGCCTTTAACACAAAATACTTGATGTACTTTAGTGGCTGTTATAGAGAGGTTTTACTGTAAGCTCTTGTTGCATATCCTTTGGATGACTGACAACTGGGGTCTGTAAGATTTTCATCTGCGATTTTTGTCGTCTGCTTTTATTCAAATTTTTTTTTACTTTAGTTTTCAGAATTAGTATATTATGAGTGCCAAACAGCTTGGATTTTGATCAGACACAAGTTAGTCAGCATCTGATCTTGATCCAAGCTGTTGGCATAGTTAATTCAATTACACATTTTTACGTTGCAGATGTCTAAAGGATATGTAGATGCAGTATCATTTGTCATATTAAAACAGAAAACCAGTATAGATATATGTTACATGAATACAATAAGTTTTTCCTTAAATACAGTAAGTTTTTCTGTATGTAAATTTACATGGAATGTGGTATGTTAAAGGTTCTTGTTAAGTATTAATGTGTATTATTTTTGTTTTGAATTTGAAGATTGTATTATGGTGCATTTTTGTATTTTAAATTTTATTGTGATTTAGGTTTTGGATGACAGTCTACATGTATATGTAATTAGGGTTTAGTGATTAACCCTTTGAATGCTGATTTATCAAACCCTTTCCTTTGTATAAATGCCCTTTGATGCCTATGCAAACAGAGTAGACCAGATCAGATGGCTCCTGTAGGAGCCGTCTGATCAGGATCTGCTGTTTGCCATTGATACTATAGGAAAGTTAATGAATATTCATGAAGTGATCCAATTTATTCATAAATGTTCATTAGTGAAAGGGTTAATAATAGAGTCCATTTATTATGAAAGAGGATATGAAATTGTGTAGACCTTGATCAGAGAGCTACTTTAAGACGCCTCTTATCTGGGTCTACAGTGTTAACAAATGCCAGTACAATGGTTTTCCAGCATTCCAAGGGATAACATTCCCTTTTTGAATATGACTTTCGCTGTGGTGTTGGATTGCTGGAGTATTTTATTGTTATTTAGTATAGTGCTCAATTGATAATGTAGATGTTTATCCATATTAGCATTGGGATGGTAAAGTGCTTTTTTGTGAATTCATAACTCATAATCAAGTCATATTCATCTTATGCTAATTAATTTTTATCTGCTTTTAATTTATAAACTATTTACTGCATGAATATTCATGTAAGAAATATGATTATATGTCATCTTGAATATTAATCAAATGAGTTTTAGTAATGCATGTGAACCAAGGAAAGTTTGGCCATTGTAAAAACTGTAGAGTCAGATCTATATTGTTCCGTAAGCAAACAGAGCAGATCTTGATCTCACAGATGACTCATGCAGGGGCCATCTGAATGGTTCTTCTCTATTTGCAAAGGTGTTTAAAGCATATTTATGGAGATTTATGATAGGGTTGAAGAAGCTCATTGGTATACAGATATAAAATGGTTCAGATCCTTACATTTTATGTGTGTGCTCTAGAGCAAGACTGGTTTGGAAACCAGCTGTTATATACAGTAAAACCTCTCTATAACGGCCACTAAATTATGATCAAGTGTTAAAAGGAGGTGGCTGCTTAAAGCAAAGTGAAAGTAAAACGGAACGCTCCTATTATGGAACCTTCTGTTTTACTTTCACCTTGCTTTAACCTGCCACCTGCCCTAAATACCAACTAATTAACACAATTTAGTGGCCATTATAGAGAGGTTTTACTGTACATATATTGCAAGTCACATTTTAGATAGCAGGCTTACCGTACTGTTCCAGTATCTTATTTCTCATCTTGTTGGTATCTTGTAGGAGAAATATACATGTAGATAACATTTGTCATGGATTTCCCAAATGCGCCCTGCACTGTTTGTAGTACCATTGATTGGTGGGAAATGTTTGCATTGTTGAAATGCTAGATAACTATCAGCTCAATGACAATTTTATATATACAGTAAAACCCCTCTAATTCGACCACCAAAAAGGGGCATAATTCTGGGAGTTAGGGGCAGGTGGTAGCTTAATGCAGGATGAAAGTTATGCAGAAAGCTCCTCTAGGAGCTTTCTGCATAACTTTCATCCTGCATTAAGCAACCACCTGCTTATAAATACAGCCATTTTTATTCATTAAGTGGTCGCATTAGCGGGGTTTTACTGTGTATATATAATAACCCTTTACCTCACAAATATTCTTGTTAGAAATAATGATAATGAATATAAATTAAGTGTGTTTTTGTTTTGTTTTTATAACGCCGTTTGAACACACAATTTTGGTTATGGCAGAAACTGTAGAATTGTATCTATATAATTTCATAAGCAAACAGAGCAGACCGTGGTCGGACGACTCCTGTTGCCATCTGATCAGGGTCTACTCTGTTTGTAAATGTGTGTAAATGTGTTCCTATTAGGTAAAGGTTAACCTAACAATTGTTATTTAATAATAATGTTAAACTTATATTTTTATGCGATCCAGATATGTAGCTTTATGTTTTTAACCTCTAATATGCATGTATTTAATTGAATTCCAAAGAGAAAGTTGTTGACAGATATCTATGTAACCCTTTCCCTTGTGTAAATGCTTTTTCACACCTTTGCAAACAGATTGGACCAAGATCAGATGGCTCCTGTAGGAGCCATCTTATCAGGGTCTGCTTTGTTTCCTATGATTTTAATAGATCTGACTCAGCAGTTTCTATGATTACCAAAATATTCTGTGTACATAATTATACCATTATAAAAATGTCATTACTTATTACATGAATATTCAACAGGGAAAGGGTTAAAGGAAATATCCCCTTTGATATTGCATAGGTAGCTGCTTGTATTGTTTCTCTGTATTGCTAGTCACTGGTAGTATTTAGGATGTAATAGGCATGCTTTTTTAAAATTTATGTAACTGTCTTTTTGGACATTTTTTTCTGATTGTGATTTTAATTAATAACAATTTTTGAGGTGATTTTTTAAATTTGTGTTGTTAGAAATTAACTCTGCATAATAGTGGAAACTGGTTATCTATGCAACCAGTATGTGTATATGCGAGATGCTGAGCAAGGTGGCATCTCCTGAGGATTTTTTTTAAAAGGAATGAAGGAAATTGTTCAGAATTGCAACAGATGACAAGTTTGCAGACAATATATTTAGTGTGCAGAGTTAATTTATCCTTTTCTTGATAATTCCACCTTTATCCCTTTCTACGCCTTTCTATGCCTCTGTAGAAGTCACTTTATGAAACCATTATGATAAATAGAGCATTTGCTCCTATAGGAGCAAATGCTCTATTTATCACAATGGTTTCAAACTACAAAATTCTAAAATTTTCCTTTTCTCTAGTTAACGCTCCTTTTCGGTAGATTTATTCAAAGAGCTTGGGTCTAAAAATAGCCTATGGAGTAAAGGGTTAAACAGTAGACCCAGTTCAGATAGTTCTGTAGGCTGGGTCAGTTCTGTTAGCATATTACACATATGTGTATGATTCTCTACTTCTGTGGAAATAAATTTCCTATTTTACAGATTTACAAGAAGAATAAGTAAGATTCGTATTAGGTGGAGTCTTATTCATTAAATAAATGGTTAACCTTTACAATGTGGAAAACGAGTCACTAATGTCCTTTGCAAACAGTGAAGACCCACATGAGAGGGTTCGCAGAGGAGCAGAGGGTCTGCACTGTTTGTAATGTTACGCTTTTCTTTAGGAAAATCTCTAAATATTCACCATATGATAAGCTTGACCTGTTTGAATTTTGGAATAGTCCATTTGAAAATTCAGCATTGTAAGGGTTAACAAAATTGGCACCATTGAAACAGCAGATCCAGATCAAACGACTCCTGTAGGAGCCATCTGATAAGAGTCTGCTGTGTTTGCTTATGGAATAATAAAACCCTCATTCTACAGTTTCTGCCATGGCCAGATTTCCTTTGTCCAGATGCAATTTATGAAAAATAATCTTATTATTATAAAAATTCAGCCAATATATATTCATGATGTTATTATTTCTAACATGAATATTCAACAGGGACGTTTAGGGGTTAAATTCAGTAGGTCTAGGTTCTGTATCCATGTAAATTCTCTTGTAGTTGACCGCAGTGTAATTGGATTGACAGTAGTAGTTTTATTTCACTGTATTTTATGTATTACAGTAAAACCTCTCTATAATGGCCACTAAATTACATCAAGTATTTTGTTTTAAAGGCAGGTGGCTGCTTAAAGCAAGGTGAAAGGGAAACAGAACACTCCTATAGGAGCGTTCTGTTTTACTTTCACCTTGCTTTAAGCAACCACCTGCCCTAAATACAAACTAATTAACACAATTTAGTGGCCATTATAGAGAGGTTTTACTGTAGCAGTGGCATGAGAATACCTTTCGGGCATTACAGCTAGTGTAAAACCAGGCAAGTCACTTCCGAGGTCAGTATCTAGAGAGTTTGAGATAATAAAAATATTGTTGATACTATGGAGTGTCACATACTGTAGATGCTTTTACAAGGCAGCTAGTCTTGACTATATACTGCTTGTGACTTTTCTCATTGTATGACTCCTGTGGTTGTTGATTTTACCATTTTAAAAGTAAAAGTAAGAATGGTATTACATTTGTGGTGAATTTGAATCCTTTCAATGCGGAATTTCAGAGTGGAATAGCCTCTCAGTGCACTCAGCACTCGCTCTAACTTGCTAGAGAATTTTGAATGACAAGACACTGATCAGAGGATTCCTCTGATCTGAATCTGCACTGTCTTTTTATATAAATATGCCTTTGTAAACAGTAGATCCAGATCAAGATGGCTTCTGTAGGAGCTGTCTGATCAGAGTCTGCTCTGTTTGCTTATGATAAAATATAGATATGATTCTACAATTTCTGCCCGGTGTCCATGTGCCATTATAACAATCTAATTAATATTCATGATGTCATTATTTCTTTCATTAACATTCATGAAGTATAGGGTTAAGAAATATTTTCATTGTCAAACAGTTTGGATCTGGATGAGATGCTGAGGTACTGGCCTCTCACCTGGATCCAAATTATCTGTAAGGTTTATCACGACTTATGCCTGTAGTGAACTAAAAGTTCTCTTTCTGCACCAGAGCACTCTGAATTTGTGACAATTTAGTGCAAAGTATTTGAAGCAACATGGTGCACCGTGCACCTCTAACAAACCAGTATTTTTGAAAGGATTAAACAGAAATTTCATCAGTGATAACTGACATTTTTAAGGGGTTCAAATACAAGTATTTGCAAAAGAAAGTCAAAATACAGTCTTTTATACACATTTATTTGCATTCCTTAACATACACCTAATAAAACGTTACTTGAATAAATCCGCTGATACTGATATATAACAAATTCATATTTAAAATCTAAATTACAATGTATACAATTGTTCTTAGTGCCATCGTTTACAGACATGCCAGATTTAACCCTTTGAATGCAGACTTCTCAAAATGAAAGAAGCCATCAGTGTATGGAGTCTATTGAGACTGAAAGCTCAACCCTTTACTCCATGAATATTCATGCAAGAAATAATGGCATCATGTATATTAATTAACTGAATTCTTATGGAATTATGAACAATGATTTTTTTTATCCTGACAAAAACAAGAATCAGATATACTATGTCATAAGCAAACAGAGCAGACTGATCAGATGGCTCCTATAGAAGCTGCCTGATCTTGGGTCTGTTTACAAAGGTGTATATATAGTGTAAAGAGTCTAGATTTTTCTGAATGACTTCTGTTGCAGATCCTGATCAGAGAGCTTCTCTTGGAGCCCTCTGGACTGGGTCTACACTATTTGAAAATGCCAGTGCACCCAGTTCCTGCATTCAAAGGATTAAAGCAAGAAATCCTTATTAGTTCTTTTTCTTTAGCCTACAGAAAAACAAAAAGAAACCTGTACTGGTATTATTCTTTAACCTATGAAAACAGAAAATTAGGTCAAATGAAGAGGCTGAAATATACAGCATTCATGTATAATTAATTAATTTGAGTTTTCAGAATTTGGACTGAAACAGACTCTATGCCCCAATAATGTATGCACTTTTCTCTGCTTTACAAAGTCATACTTGAGTCTCCCCATGAGAAAAAGCTCCTTAGACATTTTGTTAATGATGTTAACCCAGACACAAGATGTGCAGTGTCTATGCAGTCTACAGTATCCATTAGCGTATATCTGTTTGCACATGAGTGGCAATTCTTTTTCATTATCTACATGTATACAGTCTGGATCAAGATGAGAAAATTCCTCCCCATGCATGGATTATACTACTACACAGATACCGATTTAACCCTTTCCCTGTTTTATGTTTCTTCCAAATTTCAATAGCTACTGAATAATCATGGAAAAAATAGTTATAATGAAATATGGAAGGTGGAACACTGTAGCCATTTTAGAAAATAAATAATCAGATCTATCAAATTCCACTAGCGTGAAAAGGCATTTATATGAGGAATAAGCCAAACAGTGTAGTATCGGATTCTTCAAAACAGTCAATTGTTTTGGGGTAAAGCTGAGCTGTCAATAAAAAGGGTACTGATCTATCAAAATCTCTTATTTCTCACCTACACTCTATCTTGCAGCTACTCATTAGAATCGCCTAAGATGATTGAGATTCTAATATTAGAGTAGCAGCACGACAAGGTGTTGTGGAGAAATGTACAGAAATATTTAATTAATCCTTTCCTTCTTATACCATTGCAAACAGAGTAGACCAAGATCAGACAGATCCTATAGGAGCCATATGATCAGGGTCTGCTCTGTTTGTTTATGAAATCATAATAAATGCAACTCTACAGTTTCTACTAAATGCCAAAAAGTTGGTATCCATATGCCATTTATAAAAATTCAGCTAAAAGATACTCAAGATGTCATTATTTCTTAGATGAATATTCAAAACAGGTCAATGATTAAAATTTCCTATTAAACACTGTTCTTATCTACAGTTCTGAGCTACACATTGTAGTCTCCAATGGCCTGTTCTCATGGTGGGGCTATTATCTATATTATTCACATCAACTATTTACATCTAGATTTTACTTCTGGGTGCAGGATTATATGGGCCTTAAAACATGTGACTGAAAAAGGGAGAATTCAACAAAATACATTTATTTACATTTCAAGTTCTGTTGATTAATTCTTGTAACAAATTCACTGTACAAATTTGTTTCACAGAGACATTTTAGACCCATAATTTGTATACAGATGTTTGGTAGTGACTAAATTTGACCATCAAAGAACAATATCAATTAAAAGCATTACAAAAAGCCTTGATATTAAAAAGAACTGCATTACGGAATTAAACTGTTTTAGGAAATCTATTTGATATGGAAGAGGTGTTAACAAATGAAAAAACAAATTCTGTAAATGAGAAAAAAATTCTATAAGTAAATTTAACAATCAAACAAGAGGGTCATGACGACCATAAATGGCTCACCTGTTTCTAAGGGTCATTACACTGTACAAATGTTCAATGTATTGCAACTTTCATTGCCATATGTGAAAAACTAGCCCAAATATATATCATAGATCCATGACTTTTATTGTTGATCTTTTTACTCAAGAATTTGTTTGATAACCAACCTAAGAGTGTTAGTGCCGAAATATCAGTCGGAGATGATTTTTGAAAGGTTCATAATGTAATCATAAATGGACAACTAGCATAGCCCAAGGTCATTCGAAAATAATTCAAGGATTTTGGTAGATGATAAGCCATTGAAGGAAAATTTCTGTAAAATTATTTACAAACCAGAACTTTAGCTTCTGAGAAGAAGACTTGTTCCAAAGTAATTGTTGATGTTGAATTTGGTCACAGCACTATCCCAACTAGCTCACCGTGGCACCTTGTACCCAGGTAAGCTTAAATGTATATCCATAGAAATATCTTTTTGTAACAAACATGACCAGCATCACTGTAAAACAGCACTTGGATTTGACAAACAGTGTAGATATAGATCAGCTGTCACTGTGGAATGCAATGTCTAAACGGGCTCTATAATGTTTCTCACGATCAAAAACACCAGTAATTTTTCTACATCCCTGCAACCAATGCAGACTTTTGTAAGACATCACATTTCAACATGTTGGTAGTTAAGTTAGTCCACACCGTTAGCCCACTTGCCCAATGCCAAAATGCCTTCTTCAACACCCTCACTCTCCCAGGACACCTCATAATGCTGCATAAATCTGTATCAATAGTTCTGTAACCCCTTACTTCATGAATATTCATGTAAGAAATAATGATATCATGAATATTAATTAGATTAACTGCTATAAAAGCACATGAACACAGGATTTTTTGGTCATGGCACTAACTGTAGAATGATTTCTGTATTATATCATAAGCAAAACGGAGCAGATCCTGATCAGATGGCTCCTATAGGAGTCGTCTGAGCTGGGTCTAATCTGTTTCCAAAGGTGTATCTATGAAGTAAAGGGGTAATTGAGCTGTTCCGTAGAAAAACCCATATTACAATGTAGTGCAAACACTGTAGACCCAGATAAGCCACTGTGTCTGATGTAGCACCTGATCACCTGTTTACATTGTTCAACACTTTTTATGAGAACAGTATAGTATTTGGTCTATTACCTCTGAAAACAGTGGAGATTCAGATTAGACACAATGTACATCTGGTTCTATATTGTTAGTAATGCACTTATGCAGATTTTGTCATGGAACAGCCTTTATCTACTGTACATGTCATATTCTGAGTGAGAACAAATCCACTATTACTTAAAGTCTTGTCAATACTTATTTGCATCTTTCCATATAATAAAAAAATAAATAATTCAAGATCAGGCTGTTATTAACAGATGATGTAACAAACACAGCTGATGAAATGGATACCTGTGCAACAAAATGTGTTTCCTGGTCCACCAGTAAAATTAGTAGCCATTTAGACAGTCATTTTAAGGGTAGTGGTAACTGTATTATTTAATCTTTATAATTTACAATTGCTTTTTACTATCTGAGTGTCAAACAGTTTGGATCCTGATGACACACAGAGTTACTCAGCATCTCATCTGGATCAAAACTATTTGCAAAGGCCATCACGAGTGACCCCATAATACTGTATTTTCGACAGTTTTGTGTTCAACCCTTCATTTCCGACTTGAATCCTTTTTGCATTGTTTTTTTCCCCCAACCATCAGTGATTTCTGAGTGCTGATCATAGACAGCAGTGACAAAACATTGTACCATACGGTGGAACTCACTGCAGTGGCCACTTAACCCTTTACTCCATGAATATTCATGTAAGAAACAATAACATCTTGAATATTACTTTATATATTTTTGTAACAGCATATAAACACAGGAAGATTTGGTTGTGGCAGAAAATGTAGAATCAAATCAATATAATTCCATCAGCAAACAGAGCAGACCCTGATCAGAAAACTCCTACAGGAGCAACCTGATCTTGGTCTTTTCTGTTTGCGAAGGCTTTAAAGGCATAGTTATGGAGTAAAGGGTAAAAGATCAAGAGTGTTCAAATGAGCATGTGTGTCACCTGTTGGCAAAGTGTGACAAAAAATTGAGACATATGACAATAGAGAAAGAATGGACAGACCATACAGAAATGATGCCTAAGTGTCACTCTGCTTAACCCTTTCCTTCATAGATATGCCTTTTCACGCACCAGCAAACTGAGTAGAATCAGATCCTATAGGAGCCGTCCGATCAGGGTCTGCTGTTTGCAAATGCAATTTGATAGATGTGTTTCTTTAGTTTCTAAAATGGCTACAATGTTCAAACTTCCATATTTCTTTATAACTATTTTGTCTATGAATTTTCAGTAGGTATTGAAAGTTGGACTAAATATAGAGCTGGGAAAGGATTAAGTAGGTAACACAATAAATGTAAATACAGGTGACAGCTTAATGTAGGAAGCTCCTCTGTGAGCACTGCTTTAGGCTAGTACCGGTCTTAATCCTCTGAATGCAGGACACATATGCACATGCAGTTGCAAATAGTGTAGAACCAGATTGGAGGGTTACTAGGAGCTCTCTGATCTGGGAGTGCACTGTTTGTAAAATCCTCTAGCAAGTTTGAGCCTTTCATACAGAGTGAACTCTATATTAAACATTGATGGACTTCAGCGTTGAAAGGGTTAAAACCAAAGAATTAAAGACTTCTTTCTGGTGGCATTTTTAGAGATTTTACTATATCAATTCTGCAAACAGCATAGACCAACTGCAGATACCATTCAAAGATGAGGCACCTGATAAGCATCACTGCCATATAAAATATTTTTATAATCCATATGCCAGTGTGATGTGTTGGCTCTCTGCTGTGGCAGTTGACCTGGGTCCACACTGTTTGTGTAGTGCTGAAGATAACATGCTGCTTGTTTTATATCCAACCACTGAGCTTCAGAGAAGGCGAGTATCTCAGATGCAGGAGTATTCATTTCTCCACTAACTCTATTATTGTGACTTCTCATAAGAACTGTCTCTAAAACATTATTTCTACTGACTAGTCACAAATATGAGTTTGGTGGGAAAATAAAGAAAATTTTGTTTCAAAATGTTTATAATACTCCCTTATCCGGAGCCGTTATTGCGTATGCAATTTCCAGCCATACACTGTGCAAGTGTCCATTACAAATGAAACCTGGCTGTTGTTTCAATAACAAAACCGTTTGTTAACAATGTTAAAATAAAACCGTTTGTTAACAATGTTAAAATGCCTTCTACATGTTTTATAAAATGGGCATTGTCCTGGCCAAATGGCCTAACAGCATGTAGCTATTTTACTTCCATGCTCTCTTCCATCAGCGGTGGCTGGACGGGATTAACATACTTCTTTCGGCGTTTCTTCAATATGGGATTTTCAGACTCCTCTAAGTTTTTAATATTAACTTGATTATCATAGTCCACCCGCATGGTCGCCAAGGCATTGGTCATCTCCTCCTGAAAATTTCGTAATGAAGATAAAATGATAACATGTCATTCATGAATGTTAAACATCCTAGGACCAGTCTTACGAAAGATCATACAACAGAAATCACTGTACATTAATCACCACTAGAAAGTTGTGATTGTCGTATTTTAGAACTTAACCCTTTCCTCCACAGGCTATTTTTAGACCCAACCTCTTTGAATGAATCTACCCAAAAGGAGCATTTACAGTCAAACAGTCCCGTGCAAATTCACTATATACCCTTACTGTATAAGATGGCCACCTGTTCAACGCAGCCAGCGGCCGCATATAATCGGTCCAACAGCATTTTTTACCTGTATAAAAACGCATTCGGCGTGCGGGGCCACGTTTTACCTATGCGGAAGTTATCGATTATTTCCCTTTGAAAAGGAGGTAGCGAACAAAATCTCGCAGTTTCACGAAGGAAACGTTTCTTTCGGCAATTTCTTCCTCTACCTTCTGGGACAAATGCATTAAAATTGTCGGATATTTTTGCTTTATCGTAGCATGCTAGAAATGTTTAAGACAAATATTTTGCAATGCACTGACCAAACAAGCCCATAACGAGTAAGAAACGCCTTAAAACTGCCTTTGTATAGAGGGCATCCTGGCTTCATAAATCCTGACATTAACGAACGACGATGACTACACAGCTATTGTTTCCCATCAAAAGTGATCTTTTTTCATAAAGTAAAAATTTATAGATGTAAATGATGTTCTGAATGCATGGGGAATATGGTTGACCTTTTTTCATAACATAAAATGAGATACGAATAGAACATATGTACAAAAGAAACTTTACATTTTTTCCGTTGTTTTGTTTTTAATTTATACTTCCACAATCATATTCATCTGCATGTAATATTGTATTTTAAAACAATTAAAACTATTTCAACATATATGAACTTTTTGTCAACAGTTTACGGGGATATCTTCTTCCCTAATAAAACCTTTATATGACAGCCACCTGTATATAACAGTCAGTTTCTCTTGGTCCCAAAGGTGGCTGTCTTACACAGGTTTGACTTTACTAGAGAAAAGTAAAATTTTGTAGTTTGAAACCATTGTGATAAATAGAGCATTTGCTCCTATAGGAACAAATGCTCTATTTATCACAATGGTTTCATTAAGTGACTTTTACAGAGGTGTAGAAAAGCATATTTATGGAGGAAAGGGTTAAAACAATTTCTGTCCTACAGCATTTACCTGAATTGTCCCATGCTAGAATTAGTGATAATTTATCTATGGCTTATGTTAAGTTTGGTTGTACGATCTGTAAAACGGGACCTTGTTACATTGGAAATCACACTTTCATGCTTAAGTAACATTATAGATCTGATTCTACAATGTCTACAAGGCAAAGAAGTTTCCTCGCTACATATGCTACAATAAGAAGATCTGTGTTGAAACACTTCACGTCCAAGAATCACTCGAGGGGTGACCTAGGCTAACCGTAACATGGCTCCACTCAAGTTTCAAACAGACAGACCAAAATTAGTTTATTTACAAAAACCTTATCAGTAACTGAGATACAGCAACGTAGACACAAATAACTCCTTGCAAACCATACAGGAATATGAGATAAACTTTATGATCAATTTAGATTCAAATAAGATGCAGAGTAAATCGGTGTTTCTTCAGAAACAACCGTTTGAGACTCTGCCGATATCATTTAACCTTTTCCCAAATGAACATTTTTGCATGAATATTCATAACTTAATTTGCAAACAGAGAAGACCCAGATCAGACGGCTCCTCTAGGAGCCGTCTGACCAGGGTCTACTCTGTTTGCTTATGATAAATATAGATATGATTTTACAACTTCTGGCATGGCCAAAATTTCCTGTGTCAATGTGCTATTATAACAAATTAATCTAATTAATATGCATAATGTCATTTTTTCTTACATGAATAGTCATGGAGGAAAGGTTTAAAAGACAAAAATTTGGAAGGGAATTATTAGCCTAGACAAAAACTGTAGTGTCTGATCTATATAATTCCATAAACAAAAAGAGCAGACCCTCATGAGACCCTTTTGCAGGGATACAGCTGGCAACAACTTTTGCAGGGATACAGCTGACAACAACTTTTGCAGGGATACAGCTGACAACAACTTGTGCAGGGGATACAGCTGACAACAACTCAGCAACTTTTGCAGGGGATACAGCTGACAACAACTTTTGCAACGGATAACAACTTAGCATGCAAAACATTTACTAAGGGTGAATATTGGCCAACTGATGTAGTTTTACCCTTTACTACATATAAATATATTTACATTTTTGCAAACAGAGAAGACCCAGATCAAACAACTCCTGTAGGAGCCATCTGATCAATGCCACCTCTGTTTGCTAATGGTATAATACAGATCTATCTGATTTTACAGTTTATGTCTTTGCAAAACATCCTGTGTTTATATTCCATTATCAACAAGATGTGTTTGTGAAACACTACCCCCCCCCCCCCCCCCCCCGATATGACATTTGACCCTGAATGATGACCTTGACATATCACCCCTCAAACTGTGCAGCTTCATGAGATACACATGCATACCAAATATCAAGTCTGTATCTCTACTGGTTCAAAAGTAATGGCCAATGTTAAAGTCGGTGACCTTTGACCCTGAATGATGAACTTGACATGTCACCCCTCAAACTGTGCGGCTTTATGAGATACACATGCATGCCAAATATGAAGTCTCTATCTGTACAGATTTAAAAGTCATGCCAAATGTTAAAGTTGGTGACAAACAAACAAACAAACAAACAGACAGGGCACAAACAATATGCCCCCCCCAGATCTGATCTGGGGGGCATAAAAATCAGCCAAGAAATATTCATGGTGTTAATATCTGTAGAGTGAAAGGATTAACTCACTGCCTTATACTGACCCATTTTGACGCTTCTGTAAAAGTTACTTTTTGAAACCACTGTGACAATTAGAGCATTTTCTCTATTTCTCACAATGGTTTCAAAACTGCACACCTCTAAAATTTTCCATTTTCAAGTAAATGCTGCTTTTCAGTATATTTATTCAAAGAGCTTTGGTCTAAAAAAAAAGCCTATGAGGGAATAAGTAACTGATTGTCCCTGCCTTCTGCCATTTCTAACTATTTGGACAAAAATTAATTTTCAAGTACAAAAAGTTTTGTTTGTTACAATACTCAGCAATTTTTTCTTCCTTCTCTCTTCAAAATCACAGAGTAACAAGCAGTCTGGATCCTGATGAGACACCATAGATATTTAGCATCTCATCTAGATCAAAACCTTTTGCATAAAAAAATCACCTTTCACTGCTAGTGTACAGATTTAAATGCCTTGGTACATACCTGTACATCCATCCATGTGTCTTCCTCCTCTCTCAATACCTGAGCTGACATTAGAGGTGTCTGTGGCACAACTTGATGATCCTACGAGTGATATAAAATTGGTAAATAATGTCTACTTATAATTAAACATCTACAACTGCCTAGATATGCTGCGAAAATTTAAACATTTTCAAGCAGAGCACCTTCAAGACAGATCTAAAGAATGGTAACAACATAGAGTTTGGGGGAGAGATGACAATTTTAGTACAGTAAAACCTCTCTATAACGACCTCTAAATTACATCAATTATTTTGTGTTAAAGGCAGGTGGCTGCTTAATGCAAGGTAAAAGTAAAACAGAACAGAACGCTTCTATGGGAGCATTCTGTTTTACTTTCACCTTGCTTTAAGCAGCCACCTGCTCTAAATACCAACTAGTTAACACAATTTAGTGGTCGTTATAGAGAGGTTTTACTGTACTTGAATATGCACCTTCATCTAATGCTCTACACCTAATTACCTATATTCAAACTGTGAACAGAGCAAGTATGACAATTTGCACAGTGGCACATTGTATATCTCTCATGAATGACTTTAAAACTGAAGTTGTTTATAAATAAAAGCAAGATTAAATTGACAGTAAACAGATTTATAATTGTTCACTTCCATAAGGTGTATTTGAGTGGCTTAAATTAAATATTAACCCTTTCCATCATATAAACCATCTTTCATGCCTCGGAAAACAGAGTAGACCCAGACCAGATGGTTCCTACAGGAGTCATCTGATCACAGAGCCTTCTGATCAGGGTCTGCTCTGTTTGCTTCTGACATGATATAGATTTGGCACAAAACTGTAAAGTTCTACAATACTGTGTACACAGACGAATAGACAGACAGACAGAAAGACAGACAGACAAGTAGATAGACTGACTGACAACCTCAATCCAGTATGACCCCCTTACTTCTTTGTAGGATTTATAAATTTATATGTGAAAACACATCCTTCTCTTCATACCAGATTGATTTGAATTATATTACCCCATTTATCTGTCAGATGAATAATCGTGCGAAATAACTTTACAACATCACCAGGCAAGAAGTTTCTCATATCTTTATTATTTCATAACCAAACATAGCAGATCCTGATCAGACAGCTCCTACAGGAACCATCTGATCTCTATCAACTGTGTTTGCAATCAAAAGGCATCTCTATTAGGCAAAGGGTTGACCAGAGTCTACTCAATATGCAGAGGTGTTAAAAGGCACATATATGAAACAAATGGTGAAAAGAGACTCACAGATATCCATTTGTTCCTCATGACTTCTTCAATTGACAGCCTCTCTTCTGGTACAGTTTTAAGCAGACCACGTATTAAGTCTTTGGCTGAAAGAATGAAAAATACAGAAATAACTTTGGAAACTAATAAGCAAGATATTTCCCCGCTTAAACCGTATCAGGATAGTAATCATGTCAACTAACAAGTATTGACAATCTTAAACAAATCAAAATAAATTTGAGTACATGTAATTAACCCTTTCCCTGAGACCAGGGTTTGCTCTGTTTGCTTATGGAATTATATAGATGTGATCCTAGTTTTAGTCAAAGCAAAAATTTCTCTGGCATGAAAAACAATATAAAAACTAGAGGTTTGTTTTTGTCAAAAAACCAGATGTCTCCCCCTCCCATCATCTTTCCAATACACAAGTGTAATGTCTGTAACTCCAAACTTATCAGGGTCTAATTTTTAAGTCATCAGGGGCAATAACTCCAACATTGTCAGGGGGAGACAATTCAAAAGCCCCAGGTACACAAAAACACATGCTAGTCAAAATTCTTGTGAAGTTTGGTGACTCTAGTACTAGTGGTTTCAGAGATACATGTGACACAAAGTAAAGTTTCTCTTATTTTAAGTCATAAGGGGTAGTAACTCCAAAGTTATCAGGGGAGACAATTAAAAAACCCAGATGCACAACAACTCATGCTGGTCAACATTCCTGTGAAGTTTGGTGACTCCAGCCCTACTGGATTCAGAGTTACGTGCAGTACAAAGTTTCTCTAATTTTAAGTTAACATATCAGGGGCAGTAACTCAAGAATTATCAGGGGGAGACAATTCAAAAAAACCAAGGTGCACAACAACTCATGCTGGTGAACATTCCTGTGAAGTTTGGTGACTCTAGCCCTAGTGGTTTTAAAGATATGCATGACACAAAATTTCTCTAATGTTAAGTAATCATATCAGGGGCAATAACTCCAAAGTTATCAAGGGGAGACAATTCAAAAATCCCAGGTGCACAACAACTCATGCTGGTCAACATTCCTGTGAAGTTTGGTGACTGTAGCCCTAGTGGTTTCAGAGATATGATCAACACTAAGTAAAGTTTGTCTAATTTTAAGTCATCAGGGGCAGTAACTCCAAAGTTAACAGGGGGAGACAATTAAAAAAAACCAAGAGCAAAACAACTCATGCTTGTGAACAATCCTGTGAAGTTTGGTGACTCTAGCCCTACTGGTTTCAGAGCTATGCGTGACACAAAGTTTGTATAAATTTAAGTATTCATATCAGGGGCAATAACTCAAGAATTATCAGGGGGAGACAATTAAAAATCCATAGGTGCACAACAACTCATGCTGGTGAACATTTCTGTTAAGTTTGGTGACTCTAGTACTAGCGATTTCAGAGATACGTGCGACACAAAGTTTTTCTAATTTTAAGTCATCAGGGGCAATAACTCAAAAATTATCAGGGGGAGACAATTCAAAAACCCCAGGTGCACAACAACTCATGCTGGTGAACATTCCTGTGAAGTTTGGTGACTCTAGCCCAACTGGTTTCAGAGATACGCGCGGCACAAGTTTGTGACGGACAGACACACGGACATACTAACAAATGGGTAGTTGTGTGACTTTTTCCTTTGATCTTTTCTTGTGGGACTAGTCCCACAAGAAAAACTATTTTTGGCTCTAACTTTGGAAAAGAATGATCTGGAACCTAACCCTAACCCTAACCCTATGTCCCACAACTGGCCAGGTTAATGTCACAAGAAATGGCCAGGTTAATGTCACAAGAGATGGCCAGGTTAATGATTTTACTTGTGTGACTAGTTAGAAAAAGTCACACAACTACCCATTGGTGAGTGCGGACGGACGGACGGACAGACAACTCTGGCAAAAACAATATATCTCCCCATAAATGGGGGAGACATAATTAGGTTAATGAATATTCATGAAATGACCATTAGGGAAAGGGTTAAGTTAACGCATTCCCTCCTAGACTATTTTTAGAAACAACCTCTTTGAATAAATCTACTGAAAAGAGTTTACAAAATGTACTAGAAAAAAGATTTTTTTAAGAAACTGTATACTTTTGAAACCAATGTGATAAATAGAGCATTTGCTCCTATGGACCAATGCCAAATGTCTATTTATCACAATGGTTTCAAAAAATGACTTTTACAGAGGAGTCAAAAGGTGTCTGTAGTAGGGAATGGGTTAAGTATGTTGATCCAAACTGTTCACAACTATAATCATGAAACCCCAAGAAAATGTGGGTAAATTAACTTTTTGCTATGCCCTTGTTTGTGGTAAACCTTTTATCTGATGAAAATGTATACAAAATTCACAACTTCATGAATAAGCATTAAATGAATTTTTATGCCCTTCAAAAACTGTAAAATCAAATCTTCCTTATTCCATGTGCAAACATAGTGGACCCTAATCAGGCAGCTCCTACAGGAGCTACCTGAAATGGGTCTGTTCTGATTGCAAAAACACTTGTCATTAGTCTGATATGGGTCTACTCTGATTTGCAAAGGTATTAAAAGGAGTATCTAAAATGTAAAGGGTTAAATTATGAACTGACCATCTTTTGACACTCTGCTCCACTCTGGATTGGGAAACTCATACTGCCCATTCCTGATCCGCTTCTTCATGCCTGGAGATATAGCTGCACCGTGATTGCTATAGAATGGCGGATAACCACATAACCTGAAATATCACAGAACACAAAAATATCAATTACCCTCTGCTTCTGATATAAAATTGGAGCTGTCTTCAATTTATCTAAAAACATAATTAGATTGTCAAAAAGTTTTGATGTGATGCCTAGTTACTCAGTGTCTCATTTGGATCCAAACTGTTTTCATGGTCATTAGCAATTGCATTATGCAAAGGTAATCAGAATTTCGCCTTTGGCGACAAAAGGATTAAACCTTTCAGCATTAAATAATTTTCCTCTTGAAAAATTGTCATATGCCACCATTTCCCCCATTTTTTTTATAAAACTGTCTAAGCATGGAATAGTTTGGATCCTGATGAGATGAAGAGTCACTCCGTGTCTCATATGGATTCAAGCTGTTTTCATCGTCATTAGCAATCGCTCCAATGTTTAAATAATTAAGGAAAAAGTATAATAAGTATGAACGTTTTAACCTTTTACCTGTTTAATATTCATGTAAACAAGATGTGTTTGTGAAAATGACAATGACAAAAATGACTCAAAGTGCCAGGGAAGGTAATTCTGCAATGTCCCACACTAAACACAGGAAAATCTTGTACATATGCTATTCATCATTAATATTATGTATGTTCAATTTTAATTCAATAACTTTCAAAATGAAGGAGGAGTTTGAAACACCAATTAACCTTGTTGAAATGCGGACAGATCGACAGCCAAACTGACCTGCCACAAGGGCATTTCCCATATAGCCCCTAAAATGTTATTTGTGGAGGTATAATAATGACATTATGAATACTCAATAGCCAAACGTTTTTAAATGGCATATACATGTACATGTACACAGGATCATTTTGGTATTGGTAGAAACTGTAGTCAGATCTATAATGATTTCATAAGCCAACAGAGCAGACCCTGATCAGACAACTCCAACATGAGCTGTCTGATCTGGGTTTACTAAATGTTTGTAAGGGCATATACAGGTGAGGGAAAGGGTTAATTTTACAAAGAACCTGTCCATAATCAGCCCTTTTAAACCATATTCAAAATTCAGGGTTTTAGGATTTGGATGGTGACTGATGTATTTAGTACTTACAGTATGTACATTATTACACCTAGAGACCACATGTCACAGGACTTGTCATATTTCTCTGGCCCTAGTACTTCTGGAGCTGCAAATACAAAGAAAACATATTGCTGTCAGAACTTCAAATAAGAGGCTTATTCAGGAAATGTTTGATACAGCATTTACCCTAAGCAATGGCCCTACCCAATCTCTCCCCTCCACTGTTTTGTATAGCTAAATAAGTCAATTCAGCACTGTTTCGAACTCTAAACATTTTACCTGTTCTATGTTTATTCCAAATTTCAATACCTACTGAGTATTCTTGAACAATATAGTTATAATGTAATATGGAAGGTGGAACACCGTACCCATTGTAATTTGTAGAAAGTAAAGGAACAGATCTATCCATTTCAATTAGCAAACAGAGCAGACCCTGATCAGTCTGACCCTGATCTGTGTCTATTCTGTTTGCAAATGCATCAAAGGATGTTTATATCATGATGGAAAGGGTAAAACCATTACTCCATGAATATTCATGTAAGAAATAGTAGCACATGCATGTTAATTAGATTAATTGTTATAATAATACATGGGCACAGGATGTTTTGGCCATGGCAGAAAACTATAGAATCATATCTGTATCATAAGCAAACAGAGCAGACACTGTTCAGAAGACTCCTGGTCTTGGTCTTCACTACTTGCCTAAGTTTGTCTGGCTGAATGTTCAGGCTAATAATAGTTCATGCTTTCTTTGTTTATCCACCAAACCATATTGTGTGGATATTCATTAGTACTCTTTGAGGTGATTCTCTTGAGGTGATTCTAATAAGTAGCAGCAAGAGTTATCTGACAAAATAATGTTCCTCCTATTTGGAGTTCTGGATGAATCATGTGATGAAACTAGGTCCTTCCTTTTCAGCTTATTTAACTTTTGTGCTAAGAGCCATCTGCGAAAATAATGATCTACTTGGCTTATAACTCTTCACATACTGAACATTCATGCAAGATTCCAAGAATTACGCACATTAATCATTCTCCTATCAAAAACACAAAACATAGGTACAGAACGAGATTTGTTACATAAAAGCAAACAGAGAAGAGGGTGATCAGATAGTTCACACAAGAACTGTCTGATCTGGGTCATCCCTGATTGCAAAGAAAGATAGAATTATCAAGCAAACCGTAAAGGAAGTTTTTTTTTTCTCAAATGTTCATTTTTCAAAAAGCAAATATTAAGTGTTGCAGTTTAGTTCCTGGAAGGAGACAGAATTACAAGTGTTTGCAATTATCATCATGAAGCAGCACATTGCATGATTAAAGTTCTTTCTGAAGTTTTGTGTTTTACTTTAAAGTTAAGCAAAGTATTTGCGCCATGTTATTACAGAATACAATATAACCTGTCTTAAGTGACCATTAAAAAGAGGTCTAAATCTTGGTATTTTAGACAGTAGGTTTCTTAATATAGGTCAAAAGTAATGCAGAAAGCTCCCATTGGAGCTTTATGCATTACTTTTGCCCCAGATTAAGCAACTATCTTCATTTCTAGACTCCTAAGTTCAATAAATGAATGGTTGTTCAAGAGAGTTTCTAATGCATCGTCCTATGAGAGACACATTCAAACATATACTTGATAGAGGCGCCTTTTCACAGTGCTGCAAACAGAGTTAACCTGCTCGGAGCAACCTCATCAAGATTGTCTTTGTTTGCTTATGAGATTTTTTTAGCTAAGTGATATTATTTTAAGTCGGTATCTTTTATTACAGTCAATAACAACAATCTAATGGGTGTTCTCATAATGATCTTTACAAACAATTGAATGAGCAGGAGCAACCTCATCAAGATTGTCTTTGTTTGCTTATGAGATTTTTTTAGCTAAGTGATATTATTTTAAGTCGGTATCTTTTATTACAGTCAATAATAACAATCTAATGGGTGTTCTCATAATGATCTTTACAAACAATTTGAATGCAGGCGAGATGGAAATCAGGGTCAAGGTCAAAACTGTCTACTATGATAATAATTTACCTCATAAAGATGCTTTTGGCACCTTTGCAAATAGAGTAGACCCAGATCTGATGGCTCATGTTGGAGCTGTCTGATCAGGCTCTGCACTGTTTGCTCATGGGACTACAGTAAAACTCTATAACGGCTACCAAATTGTGTTAATTAGTTGGTATTTAGGGCAGGTGGCTAGCGTTCTGTTTTACTTCACCTTGCTTTAAGTAGCCACCTGCCTTTAACACAAAATACTTGATGTAATTTAGTGGCCCTTATAGAGAGGTTTTACTGTACAAAAATCTAATTCTGTATTTTCTGCCATGGCAAAAAAAAATTCCTGTGTTCATATACTATTATAAACAAGAGCCGCATGTGGCGCCAACTCCGACTACAACCCAGTGATCACAATAGCTTGGGGTTTCTTCCAAACGGACAAGCTAAAAATCAGGTAATAAATATTCACATTGTCATTATTTCTCACATAAATATTCATGAGGGAAAGGGTTAAGAACATTGTAAGGAGGCCAATGTACTTATAAAAGTTTATACATAGCATATTAAAGGTTGAATATCTGAACTGTTACTCATTTTCTGACTAATCTTTTTTACTTGAAAAAATACAATCCCCGGTGATGTTTACGTAAACAGGTTGACATTTAGTAATGACAGTAAAACCTCTCTATAACGGCCACTAAATTACATCAAGTAGTTTGTGTGAAAGGCAGGTGGCTGCTTAAAGCAAGGTGGAAGTAAAACAGAACGCTCCTATAGGAGCGTTCTGTTTCACTGTCATCTTGCTTTAAGCAGCCACCTGCCCTAAATACCAACTAATTAACACAATTTAGTGGTCGTTATAGAGAGGTTTTACTGTACAAGTATTCATGGTAACAGTTAGTAAACAAGCTGTATTGCTATTATGATTTTTGCACTTTAATTAGCAGCCATACTTGAAAGATTTGCAAATATCAAGGCAGATGTTTTTATTTTTTCAAAGTGGGAGCTTGTATAAATGTACTTGTTTTACCCCTTACTTGATGAATATTCATGGTAGACCCACCTCATTATGAATACTAATGAACCTATTTTCTTATTTTGTTATCCCTTTCCCTGTTTTATATTTATTCCAAATTTCAATACCTAATGAATATTCATGGGCAAAATAGTTATACTGAATATGGAAGGTGGAACATTATAGCCAGTTTAGAAACTAAGGAAACGGATCTATCAAATTCCATTAGCAAACAGAGCAGACCCTATAGGAGCCATCTGATCAGTCTGCTCTGTTTGCTAATGGAATTTTATACAGCTGTTTCTTTACTTCCTTTAATGGCTACAATATTTCACCTATTAAGAGCAAATGCTCTATTTATCACATTGGTTTCAAAACTAAATAAATCCAAAAATTTCTTTCCTAGTAAAAGTTCCTTTTCAGTAGAAGGAAGTGGTCTTAAAGTAGTCTAGGCGTGATTTGGTTAATCTAATCTATGTTAATTAATAATCATGATGTCATTACTTCTAACATGAATATTCATGGTAAAGACAAGGGGTAAAGACAGACCAGTACTCTTATCTCCCGATCTTGGATCAAGTCTTACCAACATAGTACGGAGTATAACACGGGGTCTGTAGTGACTTGTATGTTGTTGTCTCTTTGGCAAACCCAAAGTCTGTGAGTTTGATGACACCATCTTGGCCTTTCTTAGAGTATAACAAATTCTCTGGCTGAAAAACAAAAAAACAACAATTACGACTTAATGTTGCTTCAGTTTTATTACCATACATGCATGTATTTTTCACTTGTTTTTCCCTATCCTTATCCCTTTACAGACAGACACTTATATAAATACATGCCTTTGAAACAGAGTAGACCCAGCCAACAAATATTCATGATATCATTATTAACTACACAAATATTCATCTGGTAAAAGGTTAATATCCATTCTTCGAATTCAAGTACATGTACTTGTAGATCTTATGATTTTACCAAAAAAAAAGTCTATAGATCTACCAGCCACATGGCGGATAAAGTACATAGCAAATGTATGGCCCCTATTACAGTTAAGGCCATCATCATTATGGCTAGGATTGTCAACTTAATTCTTTCCCTGTTCTACGTTTATTCCAAATTTCAATACCTACCGAATATTCATGGAAATAGTAATGAAATATGGAAGGTAAAACATTGTAGCCATATTAGAAGTAAAGAAACACATCTTTCAAATTCAGTAAGCAGACAGATCAGACTATCTGATCTGGGTCTACTCTGTTTGCTAATGCATGAAAAGGTGTTTATGTGAAGGAAAGGTACCCGGTTAAAGATATGCTTTAACCCTTTCCCTCATATAAACGTGTTTTCACGCATTTGCAAACAGAGTAGACCCAGATCAGACGGCTCCTAGAGGAGCCGTCTGATCAGGGTCTACTCTGTTTGCTAATAGAATTTGATATAACTGTTTCTTTGCTTTCTAAAATGTCTACAATGTTCCACCTTCCATATTTCTTTATAGCTATTTTCTTAATGAATATTCAGTAGGTATTGAAATTTGAAACAAACGTAGAACAGGGAAAGGGTTAAGATACTGATGAACAATACGCTCCACCACCAATGGGTGAACTCGTAAAACAACACAGTAAAACCCCTCTAAAAGTACATTCAGAGTACATGAATATCATTGCCTTTCTTTAAGACAACTGACAGTTAAATACTGGGTGACAGTCATGAAGAAAGCTCAATTTCTGTATAATTTTCATCATGCATTAAGAACCCATCTGCCCATATACAAATGCTTAATTCTTCTTGATTAAAAGTCCAGTTTAGAAGGGGGTTACTTATTGTACCAAGTACAGATGGGAAGACAAGAACTTCTGTGTCTCATTGGGAGTCAAACTGTCTTACAAAATGATTATAGTTTTGTACAGCAGAATTAGGACTTGTAGATTATACTTTAACCCTTTTTTTACACACTTTTTATGCCTTTGGAAACACAGGAGACCCAGATCTGACAGCTAATGTAGGAGCTGTCTGATCAGGGTCTGCTTTGTTTACTTATGAAATAACATTGATCTATTCTATAATTCAGGCCATGGTAAAAAATCCTCTGTTTGTTATGCTATAATAGAAATACAGCTCATTAATATTCATATACATTACTCAAGACAAGAATATTCACAGGTAAAGGGTTAATAATAAAGTACTTTAGTAGACACAGGTTTGTGCAGATGACATTTTCCTCAGCATGTGAAAGACATAACTGTTTATAGCTTCACTGCAGTGTTTCTGGTCATTCCCCTATTGAACTCCTCTGAGACGAACTCCTCTGAGACTGACTGATAATTCTTTGCATGCTAGCTGTAACTGAACCCTTCCCCAGTGGAATATTCACGAACATAACAACATTTTATAAATGCATATGTACATATGATTTCTTGTTACTGGTGGAAATTGTAGTCATATCTATCATAATTTTATAGCAAAACGAACAGACCCTGATTAAGCAGTTCCTACAGGAACTGTATGATCTGGATCTACTCTGCTTGCAAAGACATGAAACAGTGTTTATATGAAAGAAAAGGTTAACCTATGCACATTGGATCCAAATGAGATGCCAAGTAACTTGGTGTCTAGAATGTTTGACATTGATCATTATTTTAGAAAATAAAAGAAGAAAATATTCTTAACCCATTACTCCATGAATATCATTGTTTTTGAAAATAAAAGAGAAGAAAATCTATTTAATCCTTTAATACATGAATATTTATATATAAGAAATTATGACATTATGAATATTAATTAGATCATTTTTGAAAATAGCATACAGCATATTGGCCATATTTCGAGGACAGACGGGAATCAGCAAAAACCTTGGATTATCGCGCTGCTCGAAAGAACCGAGAGCATTTTGTGACTGTCATTTCCTAAGAGCATTGTTTGACGACGACAGAAAGTGTATTTCTTCACAGTCTGAATAACTTAATTTAACATTATCATAAACTTCAACCTGTATAATGTATACATAATGAACGGATTATTTCCTTATATAAGTGATAACGGAAAACACCATTTACATTGGCGACACCATTTACATTGGCGACAGAGTTTCATTGTAATTTGTATGGGTCCGTTCAACAGACTCTTCACAATAACCCAAAATTTGCTTCAAACCATTTAGACATATCCCTAAAACAGTCGTAGCGAATATTGTTATGTCGCTTATTTTGCTTAATTTTCAATTTGTCGACATTCATTTAGTCGTGGGTGTTGAGTTGGTTACACAAACAAACATTATCGTTTCATTCCCATCCTATTTCGTAGACTAAGTAAGGAAAATCAGAGCGAGCGATCCATTTGTGAAATTAATTAATAATCGGAACACTCGGTTATGTTCGCCTGAAATACGCTTAAAAGTTATTCTCGTTCATCTCTCTTGAACAAGGCTGTCTAAAAATAATGAAAATGTTGTGAGTTTCAAAGTATTATATGAAAATCACTGCACAATTTCAAAATGTACAGGAGAAAGACGTTATATGGCAAACATTCAGCGGTACAGATCCATTAAAGAGGAGGTCCCTACAATGATCGCATATTTTCAATAATATCATAAAACTTGGTATTTGTTATGCTCTATCATTATTATGAAGGTTCCCAATTTGAACTTATATCGAAAAATGCCCATGTGATACAAATAAACCGATTTCATCAATAACTGATAATATTTGTTCTACAACACAATATTATCGACCTTTTCCGTAAATTCTTCCGCGTTTTGCCGATGATCACCCGATCTCTCCATTGTTTACGTAATAGCTTTCTCGGAAGTGGTCGGAGAATCGCGAATAGGGCGAACAGTTACGAAACTAAAACTCAACCCGAATAAAACTGAAACATCGGGGAGTAAAACCGGGATCAGTGATATCAAACACATGGATGTTTTGTCATTATAAACGGTAATTGGATGGGGCTTTTTGTGATATACTACTTTTCAGCATATAAACAAATGAGTTTTGTATATTTTAAGTGTTTGTGAAACGCGTCAAATGTAGGGACATTCCCTTTAAAAAAATGTTGAGAAAAATCACTACACGTTTGTGAATGTATGAAAATTATGATTGTGATTCTTAGTTTATTAGACTTTAGTCTATTAAATTATCATCATTATCGACTCCAAAGTAAAGTCTACATTCAATTAATGTATTTTTCACACATTTAGAAGTTTTAATGCCCCACAGACAGATCTTTTAAAACATTAAGAAAGTGTATCTAGAAGGTGTGAATAACTACCTCGAAGGTGGAAAAACACCGAGCTCGAAATAAACACTCAATAAAAGGAACCAGAATGATCAGCGGGACCAGTACACATGCTCGAATTTTCAGATTATCACTATTTGGATTAATGCAGGTATTTCCATTGAGATTTGATAGAATTTGAGCCGGGACCTAAAAATTCCCTCGGAATAGGCGGGTATCTCAGAAGAACAAGAGTCGAAATAACACTGTTGTACTGTAATAACACAAAGCAGACAATAAGAATTATATCTATATTTTTCAATGGTAAATAGAGCAGACCCTAATCAGACGGCCCCTGGCTCCTGTAGGAGCCATCTGATCTGGGTCTACTCTATTTGCAAAAACATAGATAGGTGTACTTTTGGAGTAAAGGGGATATCTGTAGTAGACAACAATTTTTAATCAAACAACATCTACATAGCATGCTGTTGCAAGTGGTTAACCCTTAAAAACAGTGTCTGACTGTCAAACAGTTTGGATTCAGATGCAATACCAAGTAACATGGCATCTAATCTGGATCCAAACTGTTTGCAAAGGTTATCACAATTGACCATTAGAGTACTGAAGACTAATCACTGTCTGCTCTCAACAACAGCGTGTGAGATTTTGTGGAAAAGTTTACTACAGCAAAACTTCTCTATAACGGCCGATTAATTACATCAAGTTTTTTGTGTTAAAGGCAGGTGACTGCTTAAAGCAAGGTGAAAGTAAAACAGAACGCTCCTATGAGAGTGTTCTGTTTTACTTTCACCTTGCTTTAAGCAACCACCTGCCCCAACTACCAACTAATTAACACAATTGTAGTGGCTGTTATAGAGAGGTTGTACTGTATAGCACCCTGTCAAAGTCAGTAGACTCTTTGCAATTTAGTGGCAACACTGCATTATCTATACGAACAGCTTGGATCCAGATAAGACAGAGTTAATCCTTTCCCTATTTTATGTTTATTCCAAATAGTTATAATAAAATATGGAAGGTGGAACACTGTAGCCATTTTAGAAATTAAAGAAACAGATCCATTAAATTCCATTAGCAAACACAGCAGACCCTGAACAGATGGCTCCTAGGAGCCCTCTGATCAGGATCTTCACTGCTCGTCATTCAAAATCCTCTAATAAATTATACCTTTTGACGAGTTTCGTACTACCATTAGACTGTGGACTTTTCCACTTTGAAATTTCAGCATTGAAAGAGTTTAAATGCCTCTTAATATTAACAACAATGGACTATCCCACTTTGAAAATTCAGCAGTTAAAGAGTTAAATGTCAACTCTACTTAGCATCCAGTCTTGATACAAACTGTGAGCAAATGTCATCATGAAATATCATATAGCATTCAAAAGGCCAATGAGTCTTTACTATGTACAGTAGAACCTGTCTTAAGCGACTTTGAATTTATTGAACGCAGAAATATTAAAAAGCAGGTGGTTGCTTAATGCAGGGCACAAGTAATGCAGAAAGCTCCTATTAGCAGCTTTCTGCATTACTTTTGACCTGCATTAAGCTACCACCTGCCCTAAAGACCCATAGTTAGACTTCTGTTTGATAGTTACTTAAGACAGGTTCTAGTGTACTGCCTAATTAGATTGACTCGTTACCGCACCCCCCTTGAGGTTATCATGCTAATAATTAGTAAGTTTGAATCCCAGTGGGAGTTCATGAATCCGTTTATCCCAGCTCATGTTATTTGCATCCTGGCTGACTTTTCCAAACAGCTTGGATCGAGATGAGACACCAAGTTACTCGGTGTCTCATCAGGATCAAAGCTGTTTAGAACATGGATGATTATTTCTCAAGTGTTTGACTGAATAGAAAGGCCATGGAAATTTCAGCAAATCAGTAATGGAGCAGACATTATTTTTGTCAGCATGAGAATGATTAATGACATTCAGACCTGTAGGTCTTTGCACACTATTGGCAAAAATCGTGATTACCTATATGCAAATAGATGGGATCAAGATGAGATGCAGTAGATTGCAGTGTCACATCAGGATCCAAACAATATGAAACTTGACCATATTTTTGCAAAGAAATGAGAGAAATTTAATTTTAAGAATTGGAAGCAAATGACAATTGTTGCAGATAAAAAATTACTCAGAAGAAAAGAAAAGTGCTTATGAACCCTGGGTAAAATATTTCATTCATTCATTAGAATCATTTGTCCAACTCATTAGAATAACTTCTCCAAGGAATTCTAATAAACACCAACTGGATAAGTTTTGGCTCAGAAATAAGGATTTTGGACAGATATATGTAAAACTCTTATATACTGCCCTACACTTTGATTAAAAAGGTCCGGCATAGATCAATCTTAATCCACATTCAAGTACACTTATGAGAAGTTTCATAAGATTTGGATGATTAGTAAAGAAGTAACAGCCAATGTTAAAGTTTCCGGACGACAACAACAACAAACTCTGATAACGGAGTTATGACTAGCTCATATTTTTTTCTTCGGAAAACAGACAAGCTAAAAATGAAGATACCAACAGCATGAAGCCACCAATAGCATGAAAGATACTCATAGCATTTAGAAGATACCAAAAGCATTGATAAAGACTTTTGTCACCAACCTTCAAATCTCTGTGTGCTATATCCATGGAATGTAGATAATGTAAGGACTTTGCAATATCACAGATGATTTCTGCTGCCTCTGCAAAAACAAAAACAAACCAATTACAGTAAAACCCCTCTAATGCGACCACTTCATGAATAAACATGGCTGTCTTTATAAGCAGGTGGTTGCTTAATGCAGGACAAAAGTTATGTAGAAAGCTCCTATAGGAGCTTTCTGCATAACTTTCATCCTGCATTAAGCTACCACCTGCCTTTGCCACTGTGAAGTATGCCCCTTTTTGCTGGTCAATTAGAGGGGTTTTACTGTATTACCATTAACACCACAAACATATTATCCTAATGTACGTGTACAATTATTCTTTCTCCCGTTACTGCATAGATACGCCTGATATGGGTTGTCTTATCAGGGTCTGTCCTGTTTACTTTATAATGTAAATCCAATTCTACAGTGCCTGTCCTACCAAAACGATTCTGTGTTCATGTGCAACTATCAAAATGAATCTAATAATTGTACATGGTGTCGATTTTTCTTACATAAACATTCACAGAATAATGGGACAAAATGCATTATTACCCTAACTGAATACTAATTTCTACCCTGAATCTGAAAAATCAACCACTGCTTATATTAAATTTTAGTATTAAAACAGTTTTGGGGTTTACTTTTGGGCCATCTGATTTTTGTGTGAATTTTCTTGGTAAAATAAATGATATCTTCAAGCTTTCTTTAGACCATCATATGTGCGAGTCAATATTATAATGTCAGATGCCTAAAAGTAAATATAAATCCCATATTTAATCCAATTTTAATTTTAACCCACCTCACACTGACAATATACATGTCTATACAAACTTTGATCTGCTGATCTTTTCACTGACTTTTAGTTCATTCCAGCTGTTCAGAAACTACTGAGCAAGTGTCTAACAGCCTCTATCCCAATGTGACACTGATTTAACCCTTTCCTCCATAAATATGCCTTTCTACGCTTCTGTAAAAGTCACCTGTTGAAACCATTGTGATAAACAGAGAATTTGCTCCTATAGGAGCAAATACTCTATTTATCACAGTGGTTTCAAACTACAAAATTCTAAAATGTTCCTTTTCTCTAGCTAATGCTCCTTTTTGGTAGATTTATTCAAAGTAGTTGGATCTAAAAATAGCCTATGAGGTAATGGGTTAATCCAGGTCTCATCTGGATCCAATCTGTTGGCAAATGCCAGTCAGGAGTCAGATGACGCTTTAGCATGAGAAATGGTAAAAAATATATATTTCTAACCTAGCCTTCCAAAAACCATGCCCATATGCTGAATGTCAAACCCAATACAAACAACTTATTGGTTTAAGTCAAGTTAGTTCACCATCTTCAGTTACATATCAAATGCTTGCACACAGTACCCTAGAATATAAACTACAAACATACTTTAAATTACTCGACTATATTTGGCCATGTGTGAACTAAACCTTTGAATGTGTGACATGCAAGCACTGGTTTTTGCAAACAGTGTAGACCCATATCAGAGGGCTCCTAGAGGAATCCCCTGACCTGGGTCTGCACTGCTTGTTGATCAAAATCATTTAACAAGTTTAAGCCGTTTAATCTGAGAGGACTTCAATAGTTAAACATTGATTGGATAGTTTTCACTCTGAAAATTCTGCATTGTACAGGTTAAGTCGGATTATTTGCAGTTTTTGGCATGTGTATGCAAAAACACTCCTGCATCAAACACGGGGCTAGTTACAACCAAGAGTACAGACTCAAAGCTTCAAATGACTACCCTAAAACAATCTGTGGCAAAGAGTGCAGACCCAGATCAAACAGCACCTGAAGGTAGCATTTGATCAATCTACATCATTTTCTAATTCAAAGCTATCAAAGTGATATCAGTTATTACTTTATTCAATTTTACAAATCAGTGGAGTGGGGAGATTGGGTGTCCAAATACTTCAGGTAATTAAGCCTTTACTCCATGAATATTCATGTAATGAATAATGACACATGAACACAGGAAATTCTGACAATGGCAGAAACTGTAGACTCATATCTATATACCGGTATATCAAAAAAAAAAAAAATATTATTTTGATATTTGTAAATTAATATTCATGCATGACATATGCATTTTTAAAACCACGTACATGTAGTTTTGAGTACTTTTTAAATTTATTTTCAAGACATACTTATGATCAAAATTGGTTTACTTTTGAAATTTCGGGGTGGGTCAAGCTGACCCAAATATAATAGGACCATGTATATTTATATAGACTAAATATTGTCAAGTGAAAACATGATGGGAGTGAAGAAGCCATGATTGGCTGTTACCTCTTTCTGTGAATGCTGAGTCTGCCCTGTCCTGTATCCTACTGAATAATTCTCCACCCTCCATACTGAAAAAAAGATCTGTCAGAATTAGTTTAATCACTAACAAGAACTACAGATGAAGGTGCATACCCAAATACAAAAATCATCATCTCCACCAAACCCTATACTGTGACCACTCTTTAGAATTGTCTCTTGCAGATGATTCTAAAGAGTGGTCACAGTATAGGGTTTCGTCGAAAAATAAAAGAGCTATTCTCGAAAATGTTTAAATTTTCACATATTATCTGGAGCTCTGAATAACACCCTATCATTTTCGTACTCTTTTTCTGCCAAAAATATTGTTGTCTGCAAAATTTGTAGTCTGCTACAATTTTCTTTTTTATAAATATTTTCTTCCCTTTTCTTTCAAAAAAATAGTTACAGCATCAAACAGCCTGAATCCTGATGTGATGCCAAGCATCTTACATCTCATCTAGTTCTGAACTGTTTGCATAGGTATTCGTAGATTCACCATTGTCAACTACTTCTAAGCTAAATTTAACCTAGTTTTGTTTCTTACATTTTTTGTTAACCCTTTCCTCCATAAATACACCTTTCTACGCCTCTGTAAAAGTCACCTGTTGAAACCATTGTGATAAATAGAGCATTTGCTCCTCTAAAAATTTCCTTTCTCTAGTTAATGCTCCTTTTCGGTAGATTTATTCAAAGGGGTTGGATCTAAAAAAAATAGCCTATGAGGTAAAGGGTTAAATATACAGAGTGAATAATAGTTTGATTTCTGATTAGACACCGATAATTCAGTGTCTGAAATTCTCAAGTGGATCTAAAATGCTTGCAAAGGATATAAATTCACCCATAGTGCAGTAACTTAGAATGTAAAAATCTGAAGCAAAATTCCTTTCAAACTACACCTTTTCATACAATTGCAGCTTGAATTGAATGCAAATAGAAAACAGGGTTACACTGTAATTCTTAATCATGTACAGAAATACATGTATGATGCCAAGCTATCCTGTCCCCATTTCACTCTTTCAATGGAACTGGGATGGACAAAACACAGATATTACATCATACATGTACACCAGAGCAATAGACAATACTTTAACCCTTCGCTTGCTGAATTTTAAAATACATTTCCTCCTTCTTTACCCATGCCCTGTTGTATAATAACATATATATTTATTGTGTACAAGTATTTCGCTGTGCTATCACTGCTGTGGGGTGCACTGGTTGCACAATCAACTTGTAAATAGTGCAGACCCTGATGAGACAGCTCCTGCAGGAGCTGTCTCATCTGGGTCTTCACTATTTACAAGTAGGTATATTGACGTGAGTAGCAAGCGAAGGGTTAATAGGGCATGTTCAAATACTTAAAAAAACATCACATCTCCCTCAAACCAAAAGTTGTGACAACTTTAAAACAGTAGTCAAAACACAATGTTGGTGGGAAAATTAAGAAGATATTCTTGGAAGTTTTTTACTTTATGCATCTTATCTAGGCCCTTATACATGTGACATACTGGAGTCAGTCCCTCATCAATTCTAATATTTGATTCAAATCCTATAAGTCATAGTAGTTAGACAGTGATACATGTAGAGAGATTCACTAAGACCTTTGCCTCTTATAAAGCCCTTTCACACATTGGCAAACAGACGGCTCCTATAGGAGCCTTCTGATAAGGGTCTGCTCTGTTTGCTAATGGAATGATAAATATGTTACTTTCAGTTTCTAAAATGGCTACAATGTTGCACCTTCCATATTCCATTAAAACATTATAAACATTTTATTGTTGAATATTCAGTAGGTACTGAAAATTGGGACTAAATACAGAACAAAGAAAGTGTTAACCCCTTACCCCATACAGTAGAATAGATACTACTTTAACACCTTTTGCAAACAGTGTAGACCCAGATCAGATGGCTCATGATGTGCTGTTTATTTATGGAACAATATAGGTCTGATTTTCCCCCACCATCAAACATTCCTCTTGTTCATCGGCATGCTAAAAACTCCAAGTTTTCAATAGGGCCAAACCTTTTCTTGTCAACTGAATATTCATGGAGTAAAGTGTTAAACCAGGTCTTATCTGGATCAACACTGTTTGCATATATATTTCTTAATACATTCACATATAGATCTAGCTTGCATAATCTGAAGCATTCATACCATTCCATAATGACCAATAAACATTTCTGTCCTCCGTATACATTTTCATAAACATCTACGATCTTGACGATATGTTTACAACCCGAAGCTCTCCAATGAAGGTCTATCTCTCTTCTTGCCTTTGGTACATCACGTAATACCTTCAAAAGAATAACAACCAAACTGTAATTAATTACAAAATACATATATGCTTATCCCTTTACTGTGTAATGAAGCCTTTCTATACCTTTGCAAACAGAGCAGGCCCAGATCAGATGGCTCCTGTAGGAGCCATCTGATCAGGGTGTGCTCTGTTTGCTTATGAAATAATACAGATATGATTCTACAGTTTCTGCCATGGCCAATTTCCAAATATTCCTGTGTCCATG
This sequence comes from Azorinus chamasolen, assembly GCA_963576725.1. Lineage (NCBI taxonomy): Eukaryota > Metazoa > Mollusca > Bivalvia > Cardiida > Solecurtidae > Azorinus > Azorinus chamasolen. Next base: position 6,056,793 of record OY755244.1, read on the forward strand.
TCATTGTGGCATTATAAAATTAATCTTATTAATATTCTTGGTGCCATTATTTCTCAAATACATGTAAATTCATGGAGTAATGAGTTGAGTCTTGAAATTTGAATACAGACATTTAATTAGCACATGTAATTGTCACATGTCCAACATCCACATGGGCAATTCATAATTAATACAAACATGTGATTTTCTTGTAATATATCTGATTCATGTATAAAATGATACAAAAATGAACATACATTATTTCAAACAAGCAGATACATTCATCACTGAGTGATACAAGTACAAGTGTCATGACGATGATTGTATATACATGTACCGGTACATGTACATTTGTATCTTGCTAACCTCAAGTTGACAACATCACAACCACTGCTGTATGGTGTAAGAACACTTACTTGAATGGACAGGACCAGGATCACGATATCTTAACCCTTTCAATGTGGGACACACATGCACTGGTATTTGAAAACAGTGTGGACCCAGATCAGAGGATCCCTAGAGGAACACTCTGACCAGGATCTGCAATGTTTGTCATTCAAAATAATCCAGCAAGTTTAAGCCTTTCATACAGAGTGGACTTAGTAATTAAACACTGATTGGCTATTTCACTCCGACAATTCAGAGTTGAAAAGGGTTACCGGTAACTCATATTCTGATAAGTGATAAGTGACTGCCTTCTGCAAACAAATAGTGTCTCCTCAAAATCCCCACTCCAGAGTTTTCCTTCAATACCATTTCAAGAAATCAAATCAAAGTAATCAGTTTGGATCTTGAATTAGGCACAAACAAAAATGTTTGGATCCTGAAAAGATGTTGAGTTAATGGTATCCTCAATACCTGCCATGTACATGTACAGGAGATACATGAATACCTCAGACATTGTTTCTTATATTTGATCTTTTGAATGCCCAATATGCATAAACTGGCATAAAATTGCAAATTAGACAATATATCAGAAAACTCCTGTACAAGCCCTCTGAACAGGATCTGCAATTTCAAACATTGGATCATTCTGTAATACTGACTGAACTCATCTTTAACCCTCTCCCTCATACAAAAGTGTTTCATGCCTTTGCAAACATAGCAGACCCAGATCAGGTCTGCTCTGTCAGTTTATGGTATTCTTATAGATCTGACTCTGCAGTTTCTAAGTACCAACACAACCTGTACATATGCCATTATAAAGATTGAGCTAATAAATATTCATTAATGATTATGTCATCATTTCTTACAAGAATATTAAACAAGTAATAATGGATCAAATTCCCCTTTGAAACACAGTGTAACAGGTTATTCCTGTTAACCCTTGTCCTGACAAATAAAATACCTCCATGAGCTATGATACACATACATTGTAAGAAGCATACTAAAGAAATGTATTTAAACCAAAGTATATCTCTCCACTAAATTCGGCCTTTAAGAGACAAATCTAATTAGTAATTGGTAAAAATAGGTTTTGGGAGAAATAAGAGATTTTAATAGATCAGTACACATCCTGCCTGCTGTAACCTTGGTCGACTGTAATTTTTGTTCAAGATTTTGAAAAATAACTAATGTCAGACTATCAAAGTTTCAGCTTGGATCCTCATGAAACGCCAACTTTATTCGGCATCTCATAACCCTCCGCTGGATCAAAGCTGTTCGCAAATGATAGGATAAGAGTTAAGACAAGTTGGCCATGTGTTTATTATCTGACAATAATGTAAATATTTCAATCTTGTACACCATGGAATGTTCATGTCATGACACAGTCTTGTGACATCTATATCATGATAACCCCACTACTTTCATAGATACAATATGGCAAAATGTCAAAAGAGGGAATATGCTTTGAAAGTATCATTGTTTTCTGTTTCTCAAGTATTCGAATGGAGACACGAAATGACTGGCACTTGCAAACCAGTTTGGACCCAAATCAGAGTAATCAGGCCTATTATTGAACATGAGTCTTAAAAAGCAGGTGATTGATTTTAAAATGCAGGGCAAAAATTATGCGTCACAGAAAACAAGATTAGTTAACCCTTTCCCTGTTCTATGTTTATTCCAAATTTTAATACCTACTGAATATTTATTAACAAAATAGTTATAAAGAAATGCGGAAAGCGAGGCATTGTAGACATTTTAGAAAGTAAATAAACAGATCTATCAAATTATATTAGCAAACAGAGCAGACCACAGGAGGCCATTTCGTGGGTCTACATGGTCTAAAAGGTCAAAAAAATTGATTGGGTCGATTTAGTGTTATATTATATACAAGGGGTCTAACTACCCATTCGCAAATTTCACGACCGATTCGAAATAACGCCCGGTTTTGGGCTATCAAGATAAAATACCCCCTAATGTTTGGTACGAACGTGAAGCTGGGACCTTGTACTTTTCAAATAATATAACTGTTGATACATTCCGACTAAGCCGTAGCCAGTGCAGACGTGAAATTCCTACAAAAACCCTGATTTAGCTTACTCGAACGAGATCGCGCAACAACGATTTGCCGCTGGACCCCCGTAAAACGGCCATAATCGCGATGCCTCGGGACAAAACGATTGTGCAATCAATATATATATGACAAAAAGCTATCGTTTACCTCTCAAACTATCTGCAGACACTGATGCAGATCCGAAATGCAGGCGAATTTTCGTGCAATTAGCAGATTTAAATCTCTGTCAGGCTACTACGAGTCACGTGACCCGCTTCCTTTTCCGTGTGTCTGTTACCTTGCTTACCCAATAAGCGTAAGTGAGAACGCAGGGCACCATCCCTAGGTCAATCAAGTGCCTTGTTAGTCGCTAAGTAGAAACTAGGTCAAGTTGTTGCGAGTTCTCGTTCGAGTAAGAAAAATCAGCGTATTTTGTAGGAATTTCACGTCGGCACTGGCTACGGCTTAGTCGGAATGTATCAAAAGTTATATTATTTGAAAAGTACAATGTCCCAGCTTCACATTCGTACCAAACATTAGTGGGTATTTTATCTTGATAGCCCAAAACCGGGCGTTATTTCGAATCGGTCGTGAAATTAGCGAATGGGTAGTTAGACCCCTTGTATATAATATAACACTAAATCGACCCAATCAATTTTTTTTACCTTTTAGACCATGTAGACCCATGAAATGGCCCCCTGTGGAGCAGACCCTGCTCAGACGGCTCCTATAGGAGCTGTCTGATCTGGGTCTACTCTGTTTGCAAATGCGTGAAAACACGTTTATATGAGGGAAAGGGAAAACAAGAAGGTTAACCTACGCCGACAAGAGGGTCTTGACAGTAGCTACACTTATTGAAAAAGTGGAGCTCAAAATAGTGAAGACCGGCCACCCTGATCAAACTGCTCTGTCAGAAGCATAGCAGTTTGATACTATTTGCCTAAGTGTGTCTGTCCACGTACTTATGCTAATTAGGGTATTCAGCATTCATATCTTGGGACAAGAGCTGCAAGTGTTAACCCTTTGCAGACTAGCCACAAACTTGTGATAGTGTACACAGTTTAGATCCAGATCAGATAAGATGCCAGTAACTCAGTGTCTCATCAGTTTCCAAGCTGTTTGACTCATGGAATTTGATAAACACTAGACAACATCTACTTGAAGAATTTGTAGAAGACAAACAGTTTTAAAGAGAGCAGTGGTTACCTAGCATAAGACGAGTTTTGAGATAGATGCCTTTGAAGCAATCTTTGACCTCTATGTGTCATCTTGAGCCTCTGACCCTGCCTTAGCTTCAGTATTGCACCACTAGCCCGCAATTTCATATCAACTCCACATGAATGAAATCTATTTGAAGATTTTGTCATCTGCTTCAATTCTCTGTTAATCCTTTCCCTGTTCTATGTTTATTACGAACTTCAATACCTTAAGTACTGAATATTCATGGACAAAATAGTTATACTGATTAATGAAATACGTGTACAGAAGGTGGGAAATTGTAGCCATTTTAGAACGTACAGGAACAGATCTATCAAATTCCATTAGCAAACAGAGCAGACCCTGACCAGACTGCTCCTATAGGAGCCGTCTGATTTGGGTCTACTCTGTTTGAAAATGTGAAAAAGGCATTTATATGATGGAAAGTGTAACTAACTTTTAGCACACTTATAGTATGTTATCTCATTCTGCCAAAATGCTAAAACAAACCCTATAGAATTCCTTTTCTCTTCAAAGATACAGAATCTCGCACTGATTTGATCCTGATGAGATACTGAGTTACTTGGTGTCTCATCTGGATACAAACTTTGTATAGGTTATCACAAATCTGCCATTAGTGAAATAATGTCATCTTGTCAATATGTATAGAGTTCAGTGAGTACGAAAGGCTTAAATTTGCTAGGAGTTTCAGAGCAGACCCTGATCAGAGGACTTCTCTATGAGCCCTCTGTTCTGTGTCTACACTGTTTACAAGTATATGTACACTTGTTTCCAGCATTCAAAGGGTGTATTGCTGACTGGACATTATGGGTTAAAAAGAGAGAAACCTGTGGGTGACATACATATTCATCGAGTGAGTGAAAAACTGCAATATATCAGTCAAAGTCTTGATGACATTTGTAAACGATTTGGATCCAGACAACTCGGCGTCTCATCAGGATCGAAACTGTTTGGATCCAGACAACTCTGCGTCTCATCAGGATCGAAACTGTTTGGATCCAGACAACTCGGCGTCTCATTAAGATCGAAACTGTTTGGATCCAGACAACTCGTCGTCTCATTAGGATCGAAACTGTTTGGATCCAGACAACTCGGCGTCTCATCAGGATCGAAACTGTTTGGATCCAGACAACTTGGAGTCTCATTAGGATCCAAACTGTTTGGATCCAGACAACTCGGCGTCTCCAGACAACTCGGCGTCTCCAGACAACTCGGCGTCTCATTAGGATCCAAACTGTTTGGATCCAGACAACTCGGCGTCTCATCAGGATCCAAACTGCTTGAAAGTCACACTCTGATCACATTTTCTTTTCAGTACAAACTAGAACTATCACTAAAGGTGATGAATACCCCCACATGGCAGCTTTGATTGTGAATCCAAGTTTGTGACACCAACTATCCATGTAACAGGACTAAAACACATAAATACTCAAAGTTAAAGGAGAGATAATTCTGTAATGCTTGCAACAAACATATGAAAACTTTAAAAATGAAGGAGGATTTGTGACACGAAATCCCCATGTTTCATGCCAAAATGAAAATGTTCGCGCTGGTCCGATTTTGCAGAATGACACTGGTTCTTTTTCCATTTCAAGGCCAGGTATTAAGTTCAAGGTCACAGAGACCTGAATATCTACTACCCAATATGTATTGACACAACAGGTTTGGTAATGCTAGATAATAGAGTATAGGATATATGCACCGGACAAGACCTGAAATTTGTGTCTTGCACATCTACTACTCCTGAGTAACATTTATGCCAAGTATCAAGTAAATCAGGTTGAAAGTGAAGGAGGAGTTCGCCATACAAGATTTTACCTGCCAATTTCAAGACCAATTTCAAGGTCACTGAGATTTGAAATTTGTGTCTTGCACAATCTACTACTCCTGAGTAACATTTATGCCAAGTATCAAGTGAATCAGGTTGAAAGTGAAGGAGGAGTTCAAAGTACAAGATTTTACTTGCCAAATTCAAGACCAATTTCAAGGACAAAGGTCAAGGTCACAGAGACCTGAAATTTGTGTCTTGCACATATACTACTCATGAGTAACATTTATGCCAAGTATCAAGTAAATCAGGTTGAAAGTGAAGGAGGAGTTCGCCATACAAGATTTTGCCTGCCAATTTCAAGACCAATTTCAAGGACAAAGGTCAGGGTCACAGAGATTTGAAATTTGTGTCTTGCACATCTACTACTCCTGAGTAACATTTATGCCAAGTATCAAGTGAATCAGGTTGAAAGTGAAGGAGGAGTTCAAAGTACAAGATTTTACTTGCCAAATTCAAGACCAATTTCAAGGACAAAGGTCAAGGTCACAGAGACCTGAAATTTGTGTCTTGCACATATACTACTCCTGAGTAACATTTATGCCAAGTATCAAGTGAATCAGGTTGAAATTGAAGGAGGAGTTCAAAGTACAAGATTTTGCCTGCCAATTTCAAGACCCATCTCAAGGCCAAAGGTCAAGGTCACAGAGACCTGAAATTTGTGTCTTGCACATCTACTACTCCTGAGTAACATTTATGCCAAGTATCAAGTGAATCAGGTAGAAAGTGAAGGAGGAGTTCAAAGTACAAGATTTTACCTGCCAATTTCAAGACCAATTTCAAGGACAAAGGTCAAGGTCAAGGTCACAGAGACCTGAAATTTGTGTCTTGCACATATACTACTCCTGAGTAACATTTATGCCAAGTATCAAGTGAATCAGGTTGAAAGTGAAGGAGGAGTTCAAAGTACAAGATTTTACTTGCCAAATTCAAGACCAATTTCAAGGACAAAGGTCAAGGTCACAGAGACCTGAAATTTGTGTCTTGCACATATACTACTCCTGAGTAACATTTATGCCAAGTATCAAGTGAATCAGGTTGAAATTGAAGGAGGAGTTCAAAGTACAAGATTTTGCCTGCCAATTTCAAGACCAATTTCAAGGCCAAAGGTCAAGGTCACAGAGACCTGAAATTTGTGTCTTGCACATTTACTACTCCTGAGTGACATTTATGCCAAGTATCAAGTGAATCAGGATGAAAGTGAAGGAGGAGTTCAAAGTACAAGATTTTGCCTGCCAATTTCAAGACCAATTTCAAGGCCAAAGGTCAAGGTCACAGAGACCTGAAATTTGTGTCTTACACATCTACTACTCCTGAGTAACATTTATGCCAAGTATCAAGTGAATTAGGTTGAAAGTGAATGAGGAGTTCAAAGTACAAGAGTTTGCCTGCCAATTTCAAGACCAATTTCAAGGCCAAAGGTCAAGGTCACAGAGACCAGAAATTTGTGTCTTGCACATCTACTACACCTGCATTTAACATTTATGCCAAGTATCAAATGAATCAGGTTGAAACTGAAGGAGGAGTTGAAAGTACAAGATTTTGCGGACAGACCAACGACCGACGTCCAACGACCGACCAACCGACAGGCTGATTCCAGTATACCCCCCTCAAACTCTGTTTGTGCACATGAGGATGACAATTTTGTAAAATGCTTATAAATGTTTAATATGGGTTTTAACCCTTTCCCTCATACAAATACTTGTTCATGCCTTAGCAAACACAGTAGACCCAGCTCAGATAGCTCCTGTAGGAGCCGTCTAATCAGAAGCTGCTGTTTGCTTTAATGGTCTGATTCTATAGTTTCTGTCTGAGCCAAAATGCTCTGTGTTCATATGCCATTATAAAAATGAATCTAATTACAGTAAAACCTCTCTATAAAGGCCACTAAATTGTGTTAATTAGTTGGAATATTTGGACCGGTGGCTGCTTAAAGCAACCACATGCCTTTAACACAAAATACTTGATGTAATGTAGTAGCCATTATTGAGAGGTTTTACTATAATATTAATGATGACATTTTTTATATGAATTAATATTCATGGGGTAAAAGGTTAAATTTTGCATTAATCCTAGACTTATTCCAAAGTACCAAGTGTAGGTCATAGGAGTTATTATTCAGAAAATGGAAGACACTTCTCAGCTAGTTGACAGAAACCCATGATGGTTACCAGGAGGAGTAAATTAAAGGTTCATGCTTTTTTTCTTGAAGAGGGAAGGGGGCCCTAACTCTGATTTGTGGGGAATATAAAGTACAATATGGGAGTTGGGAACAAAAATTGCAATGTACAATACATACAAACTATGTACATATAAAGTATATTGGTCATGAAAACTGCATCATTTTAAAGAAATATTCTTAGTGGACCAGGACGGGGCTTATACAAAATGTAGATGGTCTCCCCTGAGACAGTATAAGAGTAGACATTTAGTAATGTTGGCTGAACTCTGATTAAGCTATTCAGTGCTTATACAGCAAAATCTTAGTAAATCTTTGATGTGGTTGGAATCTATGATGACAACTAAACATTTTCAACGTTGAATATGCATGTAAGAGATATCATAAATACTTATTAGGCTAGCTGATTCTTTATAATGGCATTACGTAGTACACAGGAAGTTTTGGTATTGGTAGGAATTGTAATTAAGTTAATTATAATTTCTGAAGCCAACAGGGCGGACCCTGATCAGACTGCTACTATAGGATAATAGGAGCCATCTGATTTGGGTCTGCTGTTTGGGTCACAGTAACTCTTACAGTGAGTTTGGGTTTTACGTCCTACGGTCCTACCAACAGTATTTCAGTTATTTGCAGACGGAACCTGCTTGAGACAAGTTATAGTGCTGCCTCACTGGAATGCCCTTGCCACGGGCACATGGCAAGGGCACCCCACCAAGTTACATTATCCTGACACCGGGCTGACCAGTCCTAGAACTACCCTTTTAATGTCGAGCGTAGACAAGGGAGCTACTAGTACCAACTTTTAACGACTTTAGGTCTGTCGCAGCCAGGGATTGAACCCACGACCTTCCGTACCACAGACGGACGCTCTACCACTAAGCCATGTGGCCAGTCCTAACTCTTACAGGAAACCTTCAAAATCTGCATTACGCTTAATATATGTATAACTTTTAACAAAGTTGTTTTCTTCCACCTATTTCTCTGTAAAAAAAATACAGTAAATCAGGTAATGCACTGATCATGGGAGTCACTGGGTGTTTCAACTGGATCCAAATTGTTTACAAAGATTATCACAGGTTTAAAACTCTCATACAAGCACTTTTCATGCCTTTGCAAACAAAGGAGACCAAGATCAGACAGCTTCTCAGTTCAGTACATGGGACCCGACTGATCAGGGTCAGCTGTGTATGCTTATGAAATTATAATAAATATGTGTACAAACATGTATGCCATTATAAATATTCAACTAATAAATAATCATGATGCCATTATTTCTTACATGAATATACAACAGGGAAGGATTGACACTAGTGGCAGAGATAAGATTCATGAAAGAGTTATAATTAACCCATAACTGTATACATACATGTACATCCTTATAGACAAGACAGTTTTATTAGACTTTGAGTGCCACATGTGTTGTAATTAAATTTACTGTATGAAGCCAGGTTCACAAACCTGTACATAGTGCTGTAAGAGTCTTCCTACTCATGATCAGAAACAATGAAAATAAAAAATCATTTCATGTAGATAAACTCAGACACGATCATGAATGTCCGGGACCCCATGCACTCCCCACTAATGTTTGACTTTTATGTGTTATACAGTAATAGGTTACGAAGATATAAGGGCAGTGAAGGGATAAGTTGTTAATCTATTACTCTTTAGAATATATAAAATTATATTGTCTACAATGCATTCTACTTGACCTATAAACAATTCTGTACTGTTTTTCTGAACAGACAAGAAATTATGTAAGTTTAAGTTTAAATAAAATATTCTGTTCTGTTATATTTCTCACTTCTAAGAGCTGTGGGGTAAGTTTAAATATAATAGCTAGACATAGAACACATTGGGTTATCCTGCAGAGATACAAAAGCAACAAAACAAATACTTCTCAATCAATCTCGCTGAGTTTCTTCCCTTTGAGCACTCAAGTCTCTATTTAATGGGAGATTTATAATCATACCCCAGACGCACATGTTCATAATGACCGGTACATTTGTATCTCTGTTATGCCCAACTACATGTACCTGCACAGTTTCATGACTGTAGGTCAAGTACTGGTACTACATGTAGATCATAAATATGCTCAACCTTTGTTTTTCAGACTGACAAATCCAAACTTTATACAATATATCTCCCGCTTTCAGAATTAATCAAAGCGCTTCAGGCGCTGTAGGCCTGGGCATCAGATGATGGGTTGATTATGTGTTCAAGAAGTTTTGCGGTTTGATTTGTGGGTGTAGGTGTCAACATTGGGATTTTTCATTGGCCAACACATTCGGTACAAATACTGGTGTAGTTATCAGGAGCTGAATCAAGATTTATGTACGTTATAAGGACTTGTTTCATAATTGATTAACATAAACATGTTTTATCTGAACATGTATATAGAACTAGAACAGTTTTTATACAAAATGTCTTCCCTGACCCCAACCACGCAGACAAGATTTTCCATGTAAACAATATAAAGTCCCAAAACTCTACAGAAAAAATCATTGAACCGGAACAGGAATAAGATTTACACAACTAGGCATGGTGCTGATCAATCCTATGAAGTTTCAGGAAAATCCTACAAAAGGTTTTGGAGAAGCCACAGAGACAAAATGTTCCATGTAAAAATTTCAAAGTCCCATAACTCTGCAGAAAATCATCAAACCGGGACATGAAAAAGTCTTAGATATGCACAACTAGGCATGATGCTAATCAATCTTATGAATGGAAAAGTAGTAAAGTCAAGCAGGCAAAGCCACATACAAGACGCAACCACTACCAAAACACCGATAGATCGCACGACACATACAACCATACACCCAAACGCACACTCACACACGAGATGAATACAGAAAACACCAACAAACACACAAGAACTAGAGACAAACACTCCACACATGAACAAAACCACAAGCACAAAGACGCAAGGCAAACAAAAGGAAGGATGACAAAGAGAGTACCGCCTTGGCACGGTCAGTAGCAAAAACACCACTGGGGGTTTAAACCGGTTTCATGAAAATCTGACCAAAAGTTTTCCAGAAACAGCGCGGACAAAACTGTCCATGTAAAAATTTCTAAGTCCCATAACTCTGCAGAAAATAATCAAACTGGAACATACCGAACATACCCTTTGTTATACACAAAAACCTTTTCCTTTTTATTTTTTCCACCGAGTTTTCATCACGTAAAGCCTTTCACTCCATTTAATCAGTTCACTTACGAAACAAAAATAATAGGCTGTTGAAAATACTGAGTGGCCCAGTCAGCAAGCAACAAGCACTTGCTATAGGAAATCAAGCATTCAACGGACTGCGAGGTTCAAATGTCAAATGTACATAACAACTGTTTGAAACATGAGTTGACCAGACTTTCAGCTCCAAATACATTATTATTTCTCCTTCAAAAAGCTACTCGTCCTGTTGGACTTGTAGTTCCAAATTTTAACTCGTCCTACACCACTTTCCACTCGTAATTACGAGCGGACGAGTGATATTTTCGAGGCCTGATACTACAGAATCAGATCTTTACAATTCCATTTTAATACATGCACTTTACTCAATGAACATTCATTTAAGAAATTATAATGATATCATGAATATTAATTAACTCGATCCTTCCCTCATATTGATGCCTTTTGATGCCTCTGTAAAAGTCACTATTTGAAACCATTGTGATGAATAGAGCATAAATTTGCTCAATATATAGGAGCAAAATTAATGCTCTTTTTATCACAATGGTTTCAAAACTGCACACATCTAATTTTTTCCTTTTCTGTAGTAAATGCTCCTTTTCGGTAGATTTACTCAAAGAGGATGGATCTAAAAATAACCTATGGGGAATTTTTCATAATGGCTGCAGGTATATGAACACAGAATTTTTTGGCACTGTCAGGACTCAGAAACTGTTGAATCATATCTATATTATATTGTCACCAAACAGAACAGACCCTGATCAAACAGCTCGGACCTATAGGATCTGTCTAATCTGTTTGCAAACACAAAGAGAGGCTGACGCCTTTGAAAACAGAACAGGCCCAGATCATCCGGCTCCTGTTTGAGCTGAGCTGCTCTATGATCAGAGTATACCTTTTACTTCTGGAATAAAATAGATACCAGTATTAACAACTATAAAAGAATTCAGCTGGGAAATATTCATGATGTCATTATTTCTTACATAAATATTCCTCAAGTAAAGGGTTAATAAAACAGCTAGGTTTGAACAACAAAAAACATTCAATGTCAATGTGAATTAATCATGGTACGTGTCATTAAAGATACATGTACATACAATGACTAACAGTTAAATTCCCCTTTTCTGTAAGCGTGGCAACCCTCTTCTAACAAGAGATCATCGGTAATCTGTATTCTAAATAGCATGAGTGTAACCAAAACATATACTGTATTGAACTTCAAACATGTTTAACCCACGTGAATTCTATATATCGAAAAACAGTTCCGTGTTCCGTTTTCATGGAAGATTTGAATATACTTAGTGATCACAATCACCTCCAGGAAGTACCATTCGTTTGTCAAGCTTTCCGGCGTTTCAAGGACAGAGCATGAAGAGCGTTTATGAATACGATAAATAGAAAATATCCTAAAAAATAAAAACACGAATAGACGAACCTTCAACGCAAACTTTTCCCCTGTGCGATGAGAATAACATTCAACCACTTTTCCGTTAATCCCAAGCCCAAGAACACTACCAGTTACTCTGTAGTCTTGACTTATTTGTGTCTTTTTGGGCTGGAGGTTTCTAGAATGAATATCACCCATCATACTGAACATTTTTACAGAGTTTGACACTTATCAAGTACTCAATTCCTTCATTGGAGCACAAGGGCACCTGTTTC